>QPKB01000002.1:36100826-36396841 GCA_003546025.1 Camphora micrantha
GGTCCGTGCTTTTAGGGAGACCGTGATCTTTTCCTACAAGGCTTTCATGGCCATGTTGGAGTCTTTTCTTCCACAAACCAACACATTCTTTGTTACGAATGGTGAAATTGGTTTTTCTTTGACTGAGTTGAGTACTATTACTGGGCTGCCTATCCTTGGCAGACTGTATGAGGAGTTCATGCCTATTGACAGTGTCCTCGAAGCGCAGTCTAAGGAATTCCAGCTTCTATACTTTCAGCCCGTTGCCTTCTATGATTTTTTTAAGGAGAAGGAGGGCTCGAAAGTCAGGTGTAGCAGTTGGAAGTGCTTTAGTTCTTCATCTTCCAACTTCTTTGATAAGGAGATTTCCGACAGCATGACCTAGGAAGCCAGAGCTAAGAATCCAGGTTCAAAGAAGACTTCTGTCATACGGGGAGATTTGAAGAATTTCTTCAAAAGTACAAATGCCATTTGTCCTGACATCGCACTACGGAGGGATCTCGCTGTTTACCTCACTTACTGGCTTGGTGAGGCTGTTTTACTGGAGGAGATGGTACGCACATCAGGCCGCATTGCATTTTTTCGGCTTGTCAGATGGCGTTCGGAGAGCGGCTGGCTTTGGTACCTGCTCTTTACTCCTATTTATGAACCGAACTACAGGCTACTGCTTTCCTTATTCAGCTTGGGCTCCCCATGAACAGGGTATTTTCAGCCCATATTTTCTATTCGTGGTATGTATACCTCTGCTCTAGCTTCCATCAGTTGGGTGTTGCACAGGACGTTGATCCATTCGTGATTCTGTTGGCTAGAGGAGTAGCCGTTTCTGAATCTCTTTTATCTGTCCGTTTGAGAATCCGGCGGTTCAGGGATGTCGAGATTGGGCAGTCTTCAGTGAAGCTTTCTCTGGGTCTGCGAAAGAAGGCTTTTGATTTTGGTGTCTCCCATGATTCCACCAGGGCAGGGTCGGAAGGCACTATTCTTTGACCAACGCAGAGAAGAGGTGGCTTTTTAACATACAAGTTGGTACAATGGTGTACCGTAGACATCTTTTTGTCGACATCCAACCATATGTCCCTTCACATTTTGCGTTGCAGTTGGGCTTCTCTCAAGGCGTTGTTAAAGCGCCTTCAAGCATGATGAAGCGTTTTGGAAGTTTGCAGGATGGGAGGAATGCATGGGCCTTTTACAGTGCAGAGGACTCTACTGCCATGATTTCCTATCCTGTGTTACCTACTTTCCAGACTACTGGTTTCACGAAGTGGTTCGTGGAGAGCTTTTCAGTATACCGAGGGCTTTCCAAGAAGGAGCTTGATATAAAGCAGTCTTCTGGGAAGGCTCTTGGCAAATCAGATGGTGTCCGACGAGAGGAAGTTTTGGCTTTCCTTTCTAGACAGAAGCATAAGATAGGCTTTCTCGATGATCAGGACATCATCAGATCAGGAGCTGCACAAGAGATACTTGGTGAGGTCTTGAAATAGCTAGCGGAGGAGGAGGCCGAAATCGACGCTTGAATGCAAGCGGAGCGGAAAAAGGCTTTCACAGAGTCCACTGGGAAAAGCAGACCATCGGGTGAGGAGTTAAATGAAAGTCCTGATTTTGATAGCGGGGTGGGTTCTTCGAGCAAACCGACCCACAGAAGCAAGAGGAAGAGAAGACAACGCCGTAATAAAAGACGGCACGAAGACTCTCCTGATCTGGAAGTCCCTCTTACCATTGCTGAGGAAGTATCAGGTGATGCTGATGAGCCTCCAGAGAAGAGGAGCCGAGAAGAAGAGATTACTGGTGATGGTATGATCCTCCTTCTTTCTTTTGCCGCTTCTTTTCGCTTATGAAAGATTTTCTTTTTTTTTTTATCTGCTGCTTTCTTTCTTTTAGCAGAAGATGATGATTTGGTGATGCTCGAGGTTCCGGCCAATGACGCGATGACGGACCCAATTGCGGCATCTGAAGAAGAACCAAGGGATTCTGGAGTGGATCCAAATCCTTCACATGGTATGATTTCTTTTGTTTTTCCTCCTTTTTTGTCTGTGCCGTCATTTGCTAACATGTTGCTTTTTCTTTTTTTTAGCCGACCTGCCAGAGGATTCTGACAACTTCGAGCCATCCATGGATGCAACCTTTGACGATGCTTCGGATGAGCTCATGGACGTAGAAAGTATTCCGCCGGTCGTCGAAAAAGGTATTTTGTAGTAATAATCTCGATATTGATTTTTGACAAGATCATATTCATACCTTTTCGTCTTTATTGACAGATTGTGAAGCAGTAAGAGAAGTTCCTCCGTCTTCTTCAGGGCCAGAATAGGAGATACCTGCAGCCGATCTAGAAGTAGGGGCTTCTTCTACTAGTTTCAATGCAACAGGGGTGAAACCTCATGATGAGTCAACTTCTTCAATTGGAACATGACATGAGCTCTTGAGTTGTAACAAACTCCTTTTCTTCTCTTTTTTTTTTTTTTGTACCTCTATGTATAAACATTTTTCGTACTATATATTTTTTGTATTCCCTCCTTTCACTTATATAAATTTAAGCAAGAGTTGAATGAGAATGTTTGTTTGAGAATGTTGATCAAAAGGTTGTCATCTTATAAAAATCTTTTGTCAAAGGGTTGTTTTGGGCATAAAAGCCAGATTTGGGACGGCATGAAAGCCGGATTTTGAAATGGCATGAAAGTCGAATTTTTGAGATGGAATAAAAGCCGGATTTTTTTGTTTTTTGAGATGGCATGAAAGCCGAATCTTGAGATGGCATGAAAGCTGGATTCTTTTTTTTAAGATGGCATGAAAGCCGAATTTTTCGGATGGCATGAAAACCGAATTTTGTGGCATAGGAGCCGATTTTGTTTGTTGGCGTGACAGCCGAAATTTTGGGATCGCATGAGAGCCAGGTTTTGTATCATGAAAGGAAAAATTTTGTTTGTTGGCGTGAAAGCCAAAATTTTGAAAACCAAGATTTTGTTTTGTTAGCATGGAAGCCAAAAATTTTTTTTATTTTTTGCATAAAAGCCTGGTTTTTGATTTTTTGGCGTGAAAGCCGGGTTTTTGGCATTTATAACTGATTTTGTGGCGTTGATAGCCAGGTTTTGTGGCATGAGAGCCAGGTTTTGGTTTTCAAAAAATGCAAATATCGACTAAGAGTCGCCTCCCTACTGAATGTATTACAAGTATTGATGGAATGTCGCCTTCTTTCTCATTCGGTTGCAAGTATCGATGGAATATCGCCTCCTCGCGGATTGGGGTGCAAGTATCGACTAAAGGTCACTCCCTTGCTTTTCAAAAATTTTGGTTTTGCGAGTATCGACTGAATCACTTCCCCACGACTTTTTGAAATTTGAGTTTTTTTTTTTTTTTTTTTTGGAAATTTGGGTTGTGGATATCAACTGAAATGTTGTGTCTCCACTATTTTTGAAATTTTGCAAGTATCGACAAGATGTCGCTTCCTTGCAATTTTGAAATTTTGGAAGTATCGAATGGGGTTCGCATCCTTCCGATTTTTGAGTTTTGCGAGTATCGACCAAGCGTCGCTTCCCCATGGTTTCTAAAAAAATATTTTTGTTTAAAGACGCGAGGGTTATAAATTTTGACTCAAAACCATTTTTGGTTGTAAAAGTCGGGGCGGACTAGGGTGGAAATTCCTGAGTCCTGATTTTTGTTTCAAACCATGAATTTTGGGTTCAAGGATCGAGAATTTTGGTCAAGTCCGGGAAAAGGCTCCTAAATTTGGATTTTTGGATTTGATTTTGATTTTTTTTTGAACAATAGAACTATGAAAGTAAGCATTGTTTTGAAAGTTTTTTTTTAGAAATCTCAACATAAATGAAGCCTTACAAATGAATTTTTCACAATAATTGGATTTTGCACACATGTTGAGTACATTTAAGGTTCAAGCTGTATTCATCAGTAATTAAAGTAAAACTATGAGGAAAGTGAATGGATAATTAAAAGAACATGAACCAATGTTCTTCTGACCAACTATTTTTTCCTAACAAGGAGAATCTTCCACATGAGGATCAAGCTTATTTGATTACTATGGAAGATAGAATCAATCACATTATAAGCTATAGAAGTACCACTGCCAGCCGCCTCCTCTTCTTCCCCCATCTTTCGTGATTCTAAAAAAATCAAATAAGCTTGTAGAAAACATATGCTGCCTCTGTACTATCACAAGTGAGCACTACTTTGACCTATGCAGTGTGACATGGAAGGCAGGACAAAATCTATCAAACTGCTTGTTTTCAATGCCTCTAAATCAAAAGGCAACAATCACCTAATTGGGTTGAACTTTAACCAACCCCAATCTATGATAGCTCCTCCTCATCACCACAGCCCTTCTAAATTGGCACGCATGGAGGTGATCCTCCAAAATAGTTATTGCACAACATACATGCTGCAGAGCACACCTTCATCCAGAACCACTGAAAAAAGATTTGACATTGGCCTAAATTTCACTCCAGCCAAAGCACTCAAACATTGGATTGACCATATATATATATATATATATATAAAACATATGATTGACTCTCAAAACAAAATGAACTTTATCTATTTACACATGATCAATCCAAGGGTTGCCCCCTACAAATTGGAATCAAGTTTGGGCTGGCATATTTATGGTGGTAGAGACCTATTTGTCTGGAAACATACCCTTTGGAAGGATATACCTATCCTTTAAACCAACCACCCCCTTATCAGCCTCTTCCCCAATAGAGTGGTTCCAGTCATTTCTGGAACTACAAGCAACAAAAATGAAAACTAAAGGTTCCCCAACAACAGAATGGGAGGAAAATCAATATAGATTTGGTGCATCTAGCATGCTCTGGTGTTGATTCAATGCTTTGACGTGTCTACAAAGCAGGTGAGTTGAAAAAAATATCCATATAGCGCATTATAATCAATTCAATATTGTAGCATATATAGTTGGGAGTTCAGATTTTTGCTTTCTAAAGTAAAAGAATACACTAGAGATGCCAATTAAATAATCCACCAATACAAAAGCACCTAAAACTCCAAAAGGAGAGTAACAAAATTACCTCAAATGTTGCTGGGGTACATGAAAAACTAGAACCTTTGCACCCTGCAAAAAAAACCCAAAACAAAATAGGTTAAAATAAACCTTCAAAATCTACAAACAATCCAAAAGGGGGAAAAAAAAAGCTCAAGCACCATGGATTTGGGAGGCAAGTTAGATCTGAACTTAGCGCGTACAATGCCGGAGTTGCCATGAGACCTCCTGACCATGCCCCAAATGCAACGATAGTGAGATCCATTCTTCTTGACCTTGGCCTTGTAAATGTAAGCCATTTTCTTTCCACAATACCAAGACACCTCCTCTTTGGTATTCACCCCCTCGATTTGAATCAGGGACGTGTTCGGCTATTGATTGGACTTTGATCTGGAACAGAGGAGGAAGTAGGGGAGAGGGAGAGGAACAAGGGAGGAAGAAGAGAAGAGAGGGAGAGAGGGAGTGGTGTGCAGGCGGGCGCTACAGCAAGCGCAGGTGAGGGGAGACAAGGGAGGAAGAAGAAGAGAGGAAGGGAGGGAAGAGAGTAGACAAAGAGATGAGGAACAAGGGAGAGAGAGAACAGAAAAGAAAGAGAGAGGAGAGGGGGAATGGTGCGCGGTGAGTGCGGAGTGCAGGAAGAGGGAGGGGTGTACTTGGTGCAGGGGAGGCGTTCGGCTGCGCGAGGAGGAAGATGAAGGCTCTGCGGGCATCCAGGGGGCTACTGCGCGCGCTTGGCAGTGCTGCTGTGGTCGTCTGGCGGAGGAAGATGAAGTGGGTCGTGCGCCTAGGAAAGGTCTGGAGAGGGAGGGAGAGATAAAAAGGGATGAGCAGTGAGGACGATGGAGATGGGTTTTGGAGGGATGCGAAGGGGGTATGGGATGCAGGTGATGAGAGGAGGACGATGGAGAGGTGGGGGCGATGAATCAGGTGGGAACCGTGAGGGGAATGGAGATCTGCGGAGAGGAGGGGAGAGAAAGAAATGAGTGAGGCGGGAGAGGGAAAATAGGGCTTTTGGAGGCGGGAGATGGAAAAAATATATTTACTGACGTTTATATTAAACGTCAGTAAAAATTATTTTATTTTTATTATTTAAAAATAAGTAAAACAGTTAACAACCTTTACCGACGCTAATCTTTGTCGGTAAAAAAAAATTCATCGGTAAAGGTCTCTGATTTTAAATTTTCCTAAAAATAAAATTAAACTTTACCGACGTTTTACAAAAAAACGTCGCTAAAAGTTTATTTTACCAACGCCCTAAAATTCGTCGATAATAGTCTCTGATATTTATTTTCCCCAAAAATTAAGTTAATAATAAAATTGAACTTCGCCAACGGTTTTCAAGGAAACGTCACTAAAAGTCGATTTTATCGACGTTTTGTAATTCGTAAGTATTTTTGTAGGGAAAATCAATTTCTTAGGACCCACGGAAGTGATAAATCAATTGAAGAATTAAAGAAGGAAAACCAAGGTATTGAAGCTCTGCAAGGGGTCCACACTACCGTGGTTGGAAGATTCAATTCAAGCCAAACAAAGAAGAAAAAAAAATGCAAAAGAAAATGCAGCCATATGAAGGACATCCAAGGTAAGGGAATTTCAAGCATCGCACACAGAAGTGGGGCCCTTCATGTGTTCCAATTGATATTAAAAATCTGAATTTCATATTTGGAATTATTTAAGACAAGATGTAATTTGAGGAATTTCTTAAGAGAGGAAGTGGGCCCAGATTTGGATAAATTCAAGCAAATTTCAGAGTCCTAAAATGGAGGGTAGTAACCCAGAAGTTGCAAGATAAATTCAAATCCAAAGAGTCCAAGTTTCCTTAAGAACTCTACAAGTTGGAGAGATTTATTAGACTCTTGGTTAGAGATTTAGAAGCGAAAACATAGGGGTTTTCCAACACTTACGCTTGAAAACGGCCCACAGGGGGTCTGGAACGGGAAAAGCCCCTGAAAAAATTGGAAACAGGCACGAGCACTTTACTCGAGGCTAGAGTAACTTGTAGGAACTGACGGTTCGCAAATAGGACTTCCGATTAGAGATTTAGAAACGAAAACATCGGATTTTTCAACACTTATGCTCGAAAACGGCTTGCCGAGGGTCTGGAACGGGAAACGGCCTCCCGAAAAAATCGAAAACCGGCACGAGCACTTCACTCGAGGCTAGAGTAACTTGTAGGAACTGACGGTTCATAAATAGGACTTTCGGCTAGAAAACTAGAAGTGAAAACATCGGATATTCTAACACTTAAGCTCGAAAACAGCTCGCCGAGAGTCCGGAGCATGAAAAAGGCCTCCAGAAAAATCGGAAACCGGCAAGGGTACCTTGTTTAAGGCCAAAGTAACTTGTAGGAATCTCGCCATTTTTACTTTTCATAGGAAATAAATTAATTCTAAGATTTAACTTTGCCAACGTTTTATAGAAAAACGTCGCTAAAAATAAAACGTCGCCAAATCAGTAACCCTCTGAGTAGTTTTTCTTTATTGGTCTAATAAATTAATTCTGAGATGTTAAATATTCTCATATATAATGATCAGCACCAAAATGTTTATTTTCATGTCTTCATAGATTTTCAAAAATTGGTGAATAACATCCAAAATAATCCTAACACATTTATTTTTACTTCTAAGTGCCTTTAACTAATTAACTAACAAACTCCCTAAAATCCATCTAGAACGCTACAGTTTCTGTAAAAAAAGACTAATCCCTAGAAAATAGGCATAAAGCCTAGGAAAATACTAAGCTACCCTTACTAACCCCCACTAATTAATACAAATAGGTATTATATAATATAATTAACACAATTAGAATATAAGTAAGGGTCCACAAAGGGTGGGGCCTCGCAAAAACTGTGCATACATTTATAATTGCTTGTTGTGTTTTTATTCTAAAAATCTCTGTGTAAATGGGCAATAAGACATTAGACCCCTCTTAAGGGACAAAGGTTATAGTCGATATGTTACAATATGATATGACTATATTAGGAGAGTAAGGTCCAAATTTGACCAAACGTTACACGATAATGCATTAAAGTCTTAAGATCGAGACATACCTGAAATGCCAAGCTCAGCAACCTAATTCCATGATTGTGTACTTCTCATCAGTGTGATCCAAGTGAGACCTGCTGCATGATTTAATTAAATAACAATAGTACCCCATACCGTTATCTAGTTTCATTAGTATGATCAGAATTCTTTTGTAGAACATGGAAGCTATGTAGGCTGTGTGAATAAAATGTTAAACTATATTTCCCCTAAACTCTCCCGAAATCCTAGTAAGTCACAATTACACTGATGCGGAGCAGGGTACCAGACGCAGGGCGGGCAGCTACGAAGAGATGAAAGATGGAGGGTGGAAGGGATACCTCAGGCTTCTGCCTGAAATTTGGCCTCACGCCAAACTCCCCCTCGTAGGCGAGGAAGAAGAGAGAATTTGGGACACCCCAAAATCACTCAAGAGTGATTTCATTAATCATTAGTTGAATAGCATAGAAGGCTTTACAATGCTTAAATATGTGAAAACATGACCCTCAAGCTAATGTGGACCATCCAAATACACCGATGGCCAATATTAAAACATCCAACATAAACCATAAAATAGCATAAAATACAACTTTAATGATATAAAACATGAGAATAAATGGATTCAGCCCAAAGAGCTTGGTCAAGATAGATGGGCTAGGACCAAAGGCGGGTCGATGACCCATGGGGACCACGGGTCTGTTCTGCATCAACTCTCACCTTCTTGGAGAGAACTTGACCACGAGTTCTCTAGAAGTCTTTCAGGATCGAATGTCATGCATATAAATCCTCGATGTTCTTCTTGACCTTCAGGCTCTTCAAATGGCTTGGACGCTTGACACAACCTTCTTAATTTCTTTCCGGTCTTCCACTTGGGAGGAGAAGGGAATTATTGTTGCTTCTAAAATTGAAAATTTGCTTGGATGTGAGATCTAACCATTAGATACTCCAATTCTTGAGTCTTCAATTTCTGATCGGAATCTTCAGGTTTCCATCATTGGTCCCCAAAGATAAAGTCAATACAAGGGACTTCAACGGATGTATCATCTTGTGAACCCTCTATAATAGCCGATTTGTTCTTTGATGTTCCAATTGACTTTTTTGAAAGTGGCATGACGACTGATTCCATTGGATGTTCAAATGGATTTTTGACCATTTCCAATTCTCCAATGCTCTAGTTTTCTTCTTTTGTTTCACATGCCGGATCAACAGTCTTTGAAGGCGACAATTCAAAATGGTGTATCAATTCGGAAGTTTTCCTTGTATCAGGAGTTCCAAATTCTGATTTCTCAGAGGGTGCAATGAAATCAAATTTCATTTGAAACTTAGTGGATGTTAATATCAGGATGTTTGGTGGGATAGTTCCAAACTTAATCGATGTAAAACATATTCCAAACTTGATGTGAAATCAAATTTCATTTGGCGGCCTTAACTTTAAGGAGTTAAGAGGATAGTTGAGGGAATTATGGTGGCCAAGAAGGGTCAAATAGTCAAAGATATTTACAAGTTTATAAAGGATGCGACTCCAAGTAGAGTAGTGAAAGAGACATTAAATAATAGTGAGAGGAAACACACAATTTAGGTGGAGCTAGATGCAAAGAGTTCTTCAGAAAGGGAAGACAATATGATCAGTTCTTCATGTTTACAGTTTTTTCACCCCTTTTTTCATCTTTTAAATGTCTTTGTTAGGCCAAAAAGTCACATGACAGAATGTTTGTCAGGCCGAGACAAAGACACACCTCGCTATAGTGAGGGTGTAGCTCACTATAGCGAGTGTGACGCACAGAGCCCAGTTTGATTCGAACTCCATGTTAGTGCTTGAGGATAAGTGCTTTTCTAAGTGGGATAATGACAAGTAGTCTCAAGCGCAATTTTGGGCGAATAAATTGGGTATTTCTCTCAACCCTAAAACACAAGACAAGAAGTTAATTCTCTCTCTTGATCTGAGGTTAGAATGCCGTAAGAGAGATTTCCTTGTTTCTCTAGAGCCATTGAGAGATTGTTCAGAAGGGCGGCTCTGGAAGGTTTTGTTGCTTCTACTCTCTTGTAGAAGATTGATCATTTTGGTTGACAAGGGGTGAGGAGATCAAGTATGGAGAACGGTGCACGGTGAAAGTCGTGTTAGTGGATTCTGTGCAAGAACAACTACGGTCCTTAGGTCGAGGTACAGACTGAGGTAAAGGAGCATATGAGTATATCTTGTAAACTGTTAGTGAAGTCTTGATTTCTAGATCATTGTTTTTCTCCCTGGATAGGGTTTCCACGTTAAATTTGTGTCTGCCTTCTTGTGGTGATTTCTTTATAGATTTATTTGCTAGTTCTATCTTGTTTGACTGATTACATCCGTTGCATTGATTTGATTAATTAGACTAGCATCCATACTAGTGGGTCCTAAAAAACCCTTCAATTGGTATCAGAGCGGGTTACACTATTTTATTGTATTGATCCAAATATTGCTAGAATGAATATCTACCGCGAAGGCACTTCAACCAATAAGCCTCCTTTATTGGATGGTAACAATTATGCTTATTGGAAAGTCAAGATGGTTGCCTTCTTGAAAGCCATAGGTCTGAAAGTTTGAAAATGTGCTATGAATGGCTATTTTTTGGCCACTATTACTGCTGATGGGGTAAATGGTCCCAAATTTGAAGATAAGTGGACTAAGGAAGAAGATTTAGCTGCCACTTGTAACTCTAGAGCTTTGAATGCTATTTATAATTGAGTTGATATGTCTGAGTTTCGTAGAATTTGATAAAAATGCACTACTGTGAAAGAAGCTTGGGATATTCAATAGACCGTGCATGAAAGGACTGATACTGTCAAACAGTCGAAACTTCAGAAATTATATATGGCTTTAAAAACCGTCAAGATGGAAGATGATGAAACCTTTGATGAGTTCAATTCGAAGCTGAATGCAATTGTGAATGATACCTTTACTTTGGGAGAGCTAGTTCCTGATAATAGAATTGTGAAAAAGATTTTGCGATTTCTTCTAGAAAGGTTTGATGCAAAGGTTGTGGCCATAGAGGAAAATAAAAATCTGAATACGCTCAAAGTTGATGAGTTGGTTGGCAACCTACAAACTTTTGAAGCAAACCTTAGGTCTAATGGGAAGACAAAATCTCAAAGTATTGCTTTAAAAGCGTCCAAGGAATCATACAAGAAAGCGTCCAATGAATCTTACAAGAAAGCTGCAAGTGATTCAGATTCAGATTTCGAGGAAATTGATCCAAAAGTTGTTGTACAATACATGAAGCAATTCAAGCTTTTTATGAAGGGCCAGAAAATCAATGTGAGGATCCCTAAAAATTCTGAAAAGAAGAAATCTTTTAAAGGGATTCAATGCTATGAGTGTCAAGGCTATGGACACATTGCTAATGACTGCGGAAACTAAAAGTCTAAAATGAAGGCTTTGAATACTACTTGGGAAGATGAAACTTCTAATGAGAGTGATGAAAATCCTGAGTCTGACAAACCAGACACTAGCAAGGGGAAGTTTATTGTTTCTATGGCAACTTTTGGTTCTGTTGCTTCTCATGTTTCTTCTAAACCTGAGACTGATCAAGATACTGAGTCAGGGGAAGAACCAGATTGGAAAGCTGAGTATGAAACACTTTTCAAGAAGACCATGAAGATGGTTATGGTGAATGAAAAAGTTGCTATTAATTGACTAGTGTCTGAAGAGCATAATGCCTCCTTGGAAGCTAAACTTGCAGATTCTCTTGTAAAAGTACAAAAATTGGAGGATGAGAATAATAGGTTGTCTGACAAATTGACTGCAAAATCACAAAAGTGTGACTTTCTTGATTCTGATATGAAGACTTTGAAAGCAAAGAATTCTGATCTGAATGGAAGAATCAAGATGGTTCTATCTAAGTTAAATACTGCTAAAGCTTCATTGAATAGGATGAACACTAGATCGAAGAAATTTGATGACATCTTGTGTAGTCTAAAGGCAAAGATAGACCTGCATGGCATTGGCTACGCTAACGGTGCATCTACATAAAAAACCAAAGGTGCTAACTATTTTGTTCAAAATTCAATTGTTACTAATCATATTGTTCATGTTACAAAGAAAGCTCCAAAGAAGCAAAATGTGTCACGTCTTGAACGAATCCCCACTTGTCATCATTGTGGAATTAAATGACACATTCGACCCCATTATAAGAAGCTGCAATCTTTACCGAATCAAAAGCAATGGAAAAGCAGAAAGCTGAGCTAAAATGGAAGAATATCAAAGCTGTCTGAGTCAAGAAAGAAGACCTCTCTTTTGTATTGGTACACACTATGCTGAAATATTTAAATTTATAAGTGTGTGTGTCTAAGCTCTATCACCCATGATCTACAAGATCAAGCCCCCACCCCAGTGCTGATACGAAGATCATATTGACGGGGAGTCAATATTGAGGGGGAACTACTGCATTCAGATTGACCGAAGCTGCATGATGATATTTGTTTGTCGATTATGGACAAAAACATGGTGAGAAGAATGGAGCTAGGGGGAGCTTTACAAGCCAAGGCAATTCAAGATTTGAAAGTTCAAGCAAAGGCAATACAAGATCTACAGAGCTGAAAAAAAGATTTGTCTTTAAATTTAATGTATTTTGGATTTTTCTTTTGGGTAGATCAAATTGTATTGTTCTAGGGGATTTTGTCCAGGAATTGCCAAAAGGGGGAGATTGTTAGGCCAAAAAGTCACATGATAGAGTTTCTGTCAGGCCGAGACAAAGACACACATCGCTATAGCGAGGGTGTGGCTTGCTATAGTGAGCGTGACGCGTAGAGCCTAGTCTGATTCGGACTCTATGTTAGTGTTTGAAGATGAGTGCTATTCTGAGTGGGATTATTACTAGGAGTCTCAAGCACGATTTTGGGCCTATAAATTGGGTGTTTCTTTCAACCCTAAAACACAAGACAAGAAGTTATTCTCTCTCTTAATCTGAGGTTAGAATACAATAAGAGAGATTTCCTTATTTCTCTAAAGCCATTGAGAGATTATTAAGAAGGGTTGCTGTAGAAGGTTTTGTTGCTTCTACTCTCTTGTAGAAGATTGATCATCTTGGTTGACAAGGTGTGAGGAGATCAAGTACAGAGAACGGTGCACGGTGAAAGTCATGTTAGTGGATTTTGTGCAAGAACAACTACGGTCCTTAGGTCGAGGTACAGACTGCGGTAAAGGAGCATATGAGTATATCTTGTAAACTGTTCGTGAAATCTTGATTTCTAGATCTTTGTTTTTCTCCCTGGATAGGGTTTCCACGTTGAATTTGTGTATGCCTTCTTGTATTGATTGCGTTATAGATTTATTTGCTAGTTTTATCTTGTTTGATTGGTTACATCCGTTGCATTGATTTGAATAATTAGACTAGCATCCATACTAGTGGGTCCTAAAAAACCCTTCAATTGGTATCAAGTAAGGAGAACAGTGTACAGTGGAAGTTGTGTTAGTAGATTCTGTGCAAGAACAACTACGGTCCTTAGGTCGAGGTACAAACTAAGATAAAGGAGCCTGTGAGTATATCTTGTAAATTGTTCGTGAAATCTTAATTTCTAGATCGTGGTTTTTCTCCCTGGATAGGGTTTCCACGTTAAATTTGTGTCTGCCATCCTGTGATGATTGCTTGGTAAATTTATTTGCTAGTTCTATCTTGTTTGATAGTTTACATCCGCTGCATTGATTTGATTAATTAGACTAGCATCCATTCTAGTGGGTCCTAAAAAACCCTTCAGTCTTGATAAAAACTGACACATTTGATTGATGTCTTAAGGGGGATATTTGTAGTAGTTTCCATTGGCATATTTCTTACAATAGTTGATTGGTTTATTTAGATATCCAGTCTCATCATGCTTAAAGTCTTTTAGGTAATTTGGAACATGGGTTCTTCACGTTAAGAGTTTTTTCATCCCCTTTTTTCTTCTTCTTAAATGTCTTGATAAAAAATGACATTTGATTGATGTCTATGGGAGATATTTGTAGCAGTTGCCATTGGCATATTGCTTACTATAGTTGGTTGGTTTATTATCAAATTTACGCCATTGATGACTAAAACACTTGATTTCATTCCAAGCTCTGTTGCTATTGAGATGATAAAGATCATGGGGCCTTAAAGACAGTCCATTCTTGTGTCCAAAAGTAGTGTATTTACACATTAGTTTATGATTGTGGAGGCTGCATCCATCTGTCTCATATGCCAACTCAACTGTGGTATAATCCTAGAACTAGATCTATGCTGCATAAACTTCTTCAAATATTCAAAAACTTGAGTTAGGAATTATTTTATTATTTTTAATTTTTAACATCTTCAAAATGAATATATGTGTCAAGAATGTTGCCAAACATATGCTAATCTTGTTCCTTTAGAAAAAATTCTAAAAGAATGTTGTCAAACAACTTATAAACTCAGTCCATTCTAAGAATGGGAACATTCTCAGCACATTCTACCAAACGGGCCCTGTTTGACCAAGGAGGAGGAGAGCACTAACAACCGCACCACCATAGTCAATGCCGTGTCAGAAGGTGTAGTCGATGGAGAATAGATCTCTTAATTTTTCTTTTGTGATTGCTGTGTTGTCTCAACTCATAGTTGTTTTGTTTTTTTTTTGTTTTTTTTTTATAAAGAGATTTTTAATCATGGGATGAATTGGCAAGGAGGATCTGATTGATCTAAATTGAACTCGAAGGTTTTGCATTCCTTTTCCATGATATTTTCGTTGTTTTTCTAGGAATAGGTTTATACAGTGAATTGAGCAATTTGTTGGACTTTATAATCTTTCTGGAAGTCTTTAAGACAGAATATATTAGATCTGTGGGTTTTTTGTTTCACAGTTCCTTCTCATTTGAACTTTCATTGTAATGGATGTTGGAGATTGATTTATTGGCTTTGATCTGCGGTGATTTGTGTTGGGTGTGAGAATTATGAATTGTTTAGGCAATATAAATATGTTTTTCTCTTATCTACATAGAAATTGGTTTTCTTTCTTTAATTGAATTGAGGGTGTTTAGTTTTCTCCCATTTTGGAAAGATTTATTCCTTTAGTATATGAAGTTAATAACTTATCAATAGCAATTGCTTTTTCTTTTTATTCTTTTGAATTTTGGATGGTTCTTCGTTAAAATGTTGATAATCACTATTTCCATTTTCTATAGATTTTTCATTTTTTTGATCGGTGATGAAAGTAATATATTAAAGATTAATAGAGATACAACATAAACAAAAATCCATCACAAAGATAGGAAAGGAGTGGTATAAAAGCATATTGTTTCCATTACTTAGATTTAAGACAATCAATTTTCATTTATTGAAAAAATTATATCAGTTTTTTGAGAGAGGGTTGTCAATGTCTAATTGTCGTTCCATTTTGTTCTTTATTTTTATATTTCGTATGAATTTGGAAATGTGCGTGAAGTAAAAGAATATTTAGAAGTTTGATATTTTGGTCCATTTAGCATGGATGCGCTGCACTGTTTTATTTGCATATTTGAGTAAGATTTTTCTTTTAGATGTGTTCTTTTTTGTTTGGCCATGTCTAATTATTATTCATTGAATTTTTTTTTATTCTTCTAATGCTTCTAATCTACTAACAATTTTCAATTAACAGTTTTGCCAAAGGACACTATACTGGTATGTTTCATCTTCTTTTTTCTGTTAGACTGCATTCTTTGATGTCCTCCAATTTCTCCTCTTAAATTATTTTTAATTATGAGTTGTCGTAAGAAAAAGGTAAATGATGGGAATATATGGCCTGCTATTTAATGTACCATAGAGATATTTTGTCAAGGGATGTAATTGTTGCTATTATAACTATTAAAACCAAGAGAATGCTTCAGTTTGTTGACTGGTGAGCTTCGAATTATGCCAAATTAAGAAATTTTCTCTCATTTTAATCCATTCTATGTGGGTTTTTACAGAGCATCATGTCTATTTTTATCTTTTTTGTATAGCTATCATCAAAGGTAGTACTAGCAAGCGATGCCCGTGCTCACAGGCAAGCAACCAACAACATTTGCAACATAGAATTTGTAGACAAAGATAGAGATATGGAATCTTTTAGTGCATACTTATGATACAATGCAGTTGATAAGTAAATCGATTATATCCCACACTTAAAGAGACTAACATTAAGAAATATTTATTTGTAAAGTAATTGTACACGCTGCCCTACAGCCTATCCTTATCCCAAACATGTGCTCATTTCATTGTCTATCGTTATAAGACAAAACATCTGAAAATGGAAACTTTTTTCTAATCCATGAGTTTCGAAAACTACTTTTTTCTAATCCGTGAGTTTCGAAATCTATATTAATTGAAATAATGGGGTGAGAAGAAAAGTTGGATATGACCACAGAGTTTATAAAATCTTGGTACTAGACACAGTGGCATGACAAAACTTCCAAAGAAGTCCTTAAACAACTTAACCATAAGATGCCAATGTGAGATAAGTTATTTACAACATTTATACTAAAATTTGTTTAGAGAATTTAAAGAACCCAATGGAAGTAAATTAAATAATTAACTCACAATAATAAGCATTAAAAAAAAATACAACAGAAAAATGAGAATTCACAGAAAATCCCATGATAAAAAGTGATTTAAAAGAAAAGAAAAACGAAGGAGAACCAAATACCCAAAAGTTGAAACAAAAAGGGGGAAGAAAAGAAAGTCACAATCTATGAAAGCCATACAAATACAAACCATAAAAATATTGCAAATCTATAGAAATTTTAAAATGATGATTCTTTTGTATAAATCATATTAAAATGACATAATCAAAATTGCTAAAATAAAATGTGATGAGCTCAAAAATAAATGAATTAAAAAAGGTTTACCTCTTAAATTGCAATGTTTAATAATTGCACCAATTGTCTCAAGATGCTCATATTTTAAAATGGGTTGAACACTGATCTAAACTAAGCATGCAAATGAGACCTGAAACGGTACCAAAAAGAGAAACAAATAAACAAAAATATTATTGAACTTGCTCTAAAAAAAACTACAACAAACTTAAAAGTATTTAAAAAATAAAAAATTAAAAGTTCTCTTGTTGACATAGAGAAATAGAATTATATTGGAGAAAGTAGAAAATGATGATAATAAGAATGAGCTTAATTCTTTATTTAGATATTCCAATATTATTGGAGAATCGTTTTACCATTAGTTCCGCATTCTTAAAAAAAAGTGTACAATCAAAATCAATAGATAAAAAAGAAACTAGACAACCCAGAACCAAGAGTGGATTAAATAAAAAAGATTAAGGATTAAATAAACCAGACAACCCAGAAATCGTCATTTCACATTCTAAAAAGAAAAAAGAAAAAAAAATTATATAATCAAAACAAACAAAAATACTTAAAATTCCTTATATTAGTGGCACTTAGACACTGTGACCCATTAACACTTAAATGCTATTGCTTTGATAGAAATAGGATGCTATTAGGAGTTTCTTAATAGACAAAATGTATGATGGAGAGTCCAAATCACAAAAAAAAAAAAAAAAAAAAAAAAAAAAAAAAGAAAACTTTATTTGAAAAACTCCAGTATTTTTTATTTTTTTATCAGAGAATCAATTTGACCATGGAAATAACCCAGAATGAGGTGAAAATTTGAGGTATCCCATAAATAGCAAGGATGTTTGTCTTAATGATTGTGATTTTTAATAGATGGGGTCTATCTTAGTGTTCCACTCCATTTACATCACGATTTATAAAAGTTAAATCCACACACACAAAAAAGAAAAAAATTAGAATTCACCATTTCTCCCTCGGCAAGCATGCATGGTAGCACATTAGTTACATGTAAAGTTTCCCGCGTCCTCTTTAGCTCCACGCTTTTGTCACGAGTTTTTATTTTTTCAATAATATTGTCATTTTCTTATTAATTATGAAACTTATTATTTTTTTTTATCAATTCCGTATATTATATTTTCATTTGAGTTTAGTTTTATTGTAAAATGGTTGTCATATAAAATTAATGACTATATAGAAAATCATATAAAATATGATCATCTATGCTTAAAGTACAATGCATAAGTATGAAAATAATAACAACAATATTTATCGAGGTCAATATTCTTAAAATATAGTTATTTTTATAAATACCTCGTAGATAAATTCCAACTCCCGGTCAATATTCTAAAGTGGGGCTGGGTCCCTTCCTCATTAACTAATTTTAAGTTTTTGTAGATAAGTATGAACAAAAAGATGTTATGTGGTGTAGTGGTAGGGTCGCTCCTTTGAAATCTATATTATCCTGAGTTCGAGTCTTGGCACATACCATAATTAATTTTTACCATATCCTTAAAAATACACGGGTCAGGTTGGGTCTAAAAAGTGTGCTTTATCTCTAGCCCGACCTAATTAACCACGACCCGACCCGTTTGCTAGGGTCAAATTAAATTAAATTGGTAAATTAGATGAGTCAAAGTCAATTGGAGCGAATTGGATCTGATTTCAATTTGAAACCACTTCGCTTCATATATAATAATTGATGCACTATCTTAGTGCAGACCATAAGAAAGAACAAACCCATATTTCTTCATAATCATGCACATGAAAAACACTCCAAATGATGGAAAAGCCGATGTTAGGAGGTATGTTATGGTTTTCCCCTACAAGGAGGAAGCCGAATTTAAAATAAGGATGAAACCCAACTAAATATAAGCCTTAAACACTACTATTGGGTTACGAGTTCCTAAGTAAAATAAAAGTAAAGAAATTTTGATGATGGGTAATCTAATTTTAGAAATTGTATGTTGATTTTTTTTAAGAGGGATATTTCAGATATAAAATCAGTGAGGAACCTAAGTGTTGTCCATCCTTTTGATGTGGGTTTTGATTAAAAACCATTATTTTAATTTCCAAGTTATTTATGCATTGGGCTGGGGTCTAGAATTTTTTTTGTTTTATATATTTTTTTTCAAAGAGGAAAGTTGATGATGGTTAGTCTTTCCTTTAATTATATGTATTTTTATTATTTTTAGGATTAAGCTGGAGATTTCTATTATGAAAATGATTAAGTACCCAAATGTTATCCATCTTTTAAATTAGTTTTCCTGATTGAATATCATTTATGTATATTATATATATATATATATTTCTAAGTTATGCAATGTTTTTTTTTTTTTGGATTTTGTTTAAGGTATTCCATGAGTAAATATTATTTCATGAGTTAAATATTATTTATCTACATTACATTTCTTTTTGTTTCTATGTTATTTAATGTTACTAGTTTTTGAATTTTGTATTAAAGGTTATTGGTTTTTCATTTTCAAGTTGATGACTGATGGACCCGATTCCTTCCCTCTCTCCCGCTGCCTCCGCCCCGGGGTCTTTCGGGGTGCGGCGGAGGGGAGGAGAAGAAAAAGGTAAAGGGTTTCAACATCTTTCTTTTTTTTGTACGGGTATGCCAATTTCACTTTTCTACTTAGAATTTAGGAATGGTGATCCGAAGATCCACCTTCGCAAGTAGAAAGGGGAAATGAAACTTTTTCTAGTTTTCCATTGCACACATATTTTAAGAAAAGAGACAAAGGGGTTTTTTTTTAATGCCGTGAAAGGCGATTTCATTTGTTGCCGTGAAAGGCGATTTTGCCGTAAAAGGCGATTTACAAGTCTCATCCATTATGAAAGACAAGAATTGTGATTTTTGTCTCTAAAAGAAAAATAAAGTACAATAGAAATCAAGAAAAGGAATCTGACTTCTCATTCGATTGTGGGGACACGTTCAGATCGACGGTCGCGAGTCATGTATGGGCTCCTCCATCGTCCATGCAGATGAGAACACGATGCTTGGATTTTTGGCTCGGCTTTCTAACCTCAGATTTTTAAAGGACAAAGACCAAGAGAAGGTCTTATATCCGATAAAAAGCTAAGTAAACGGGCTGAAAAGCCACGTTTTAGCCATGTTGGTAGAAGAAGGGAGGTCCTTGGGGGGGTGGCCCCCCAAGGGTGCTTCAATCACCTTGTAGTTGCTCTTGCAGCAGAGTTTCTTTTCTTCAAATTGGCAGAGGTTCTTCTGATTTCTCTGGATTTTCCGGGATTTTCCGAGCAATTTCTCTCTGGGGCTTTCTCCTTGGAAAAGCCCTCCTATTTATAGGCTTTTGGTGGCCATTAGGAGGGTTTATGAGCATTAAATACATTAATGCTCATAATGGGAGGAGTTACAAGTTTTAAATGATTTGTTTTGTAACTCCTTTTTCCTTGAATTTGATTGGTCGATGGAGATTAATGAGCCTTTGATTGCATTTAAATCTCCATCATGGGAGGAGTTTTCGTGGCTTTAATGCCATAAATCATTGGATTTGTAACTCCCATTTGCTTGCTTTTGATTGGGCCGTTCAAAATAATGAGTTAATGACCGCATTAACTTGTCATAAAATGGGTCATTTATTCTCATTAATTGGCCGCCAAGTCGCTTGAAGAGTCGCGGGCTGCGCAGTGTCTTTTGGAATTCTTCTCGCGATGATCGCCGATGGATCCACACATTGTTTGATGTCGATGGCGATGAAATTTCAGACATTGATTGATCTCAATGTGCCGGCAACATCCGTCCTGTCGATTTCACGATCGGGCGGCAATAAAGTGTACTTTCTTTTGACGATTTCGAGGCGTCGAATGATCATCCAATGATTTCGGCGGTGAATCGCCGTGATTTTAATAAAGATTGACGGATTTCATGCACGAAAAAATCAGATTTTGGAAAAAATCACAGGGGCCAATCAACTCGGATCGCGAAACGGACCCGAAAAAGTGGGTTTCCGGCGACTTTTGGGTCGCCGGAAAATCCATGGTCGCGGCGACCATGGGCCTTGGGCCCGTTTTTTTGGTCGCCTTTCGGTCGCCGTATCTTCATCGCCGTTTTTCGATCTTTTTTGATGCATTTTTCTTCCTGTGATTTTTCCTGACATTTCCCCTCATTTATTGGCCTGATTTCTCTTGGAGAAATCCCGACGAGAAGCCACGGAAATCGAGCACAAAGTTTCCTATTTTTCTGGAAAAACCGAAGACTTTGTTGTGCGGTTTTTGCCGATTTTTTTGTCAAGCATTGAAACTAGGCCAAACGATGTCGGAATGACCTGAAATTTGACGTGGAGCTTCTTGAGCATTAGATAGGACCAACCATAGGCTTTGGTTTGAGTTTTGAAGCCTTTTGGGGGCCCGCGCAAACGCTTGCCTTAATTTCGCCATGAGAGAAATGCCGAGCTTTGACTTGTGGTCAACCGATGTCCGATTGACCTGAAATTTGACAGGGAGCCTCCTGAGTAGTAAGTAGGACCAACCATGGGCTTTAGTTTGGGTTTTGAAGCCTTTTGGGGTCCCGCAAACGCTCGCCTTGATTTCATCTCGAGGAAAGTGCCGAGCTTCGAAACTAGGTCAAACGATGTCCGTTTGACCTAAAATTTGACAGGGGACCTATTGGAGTCATTTTGAGACGATCCATTAGCTCCAATTTGAATGCCATGATTCCGGGGTGCTCCGCTGCCGATGGGCTTGTTTTTTGCTTCCCGAGAGTTGATGAAGGGTCAAACGTCGTCCGTTTGACTTGAAATTTGGCAGGGGGCCTTTTGAAGGTATTTTGAGACCATCCGTAGGCTCTGATCGAAATTTTGAAGTCTTCGACATTGTCGCTGCCGGGAGCTCTTGTCTGCCTGTCGGAGGAGTGAAGTTAGGCCAAATGATGTCGAAATGGCCCGAAACTTCATGTGTACCCCTCTTTTGGCTGCTTTGAAGGATCTTGCAGTTTTTGTTTGATTCTGACAAGATCTGGTGCTTGAAGTGGCGCCTTCCTATTTATGGCAGGATGTGGCTCCATGTAGCTTTTGGTGTTGAAGGGACATAGTGACATTTTTGTTGTCAACAATGACATCCAATGCCAAGACATATTTTGCATTTGAGTATGATAGGAAGAGAGCTCTTGAGTTAAATTGTATCCCTCTCCATCTCCCTTAGACACACTTGACATATTTTTTAGATAATATTTAAGCAGAATTAGATTTTTCTTTTCGGAACAACTATCTTTTACAAAACAATAGCCCACTTTTATCATCATTCCTCCTTTTTTTACTACCGATTTTGATCCTTCACTTTATTTCAGTGGAAATGAACTTGCATACGAAGCTCATGTGCATTTATAAATAAAAGGAAACTCTTACTGGTTTGTTTCTAGGTTCTTTCTCATATTCAATTTTTTTAATATGATTGCAATATAATAGAATTGTCCAATGCATTTCCCTTTTGAGGCCAAGGGACTCCAGTTTTCTTTACTCTTTTGTAAGATTTATATGTTTCTCAAACATTTCCTATTGAATGACATGGGGATTTGAACTTTTCTCTGTTTTTCTTTTCTTTTTTGGGGGATATGGCCACAGGTCCCTCAACATTTGATTTTATGGCGTTAGATTCACCATCTCTTTTCATGATGTATATAGTAGGTCCTTTTTTCCAATTTGAAGACTTAAAATGTCTAAGCCACCATTTCTTTAAATATATATCATATCCCATGATTAGTGGGATATGCCATTAATAATGGTTAACTACCATTTCAAAAGACAAATAAAATTCAAAAACAGAAATAGATTTCAGGAATTCAAAATTTTGAATAAATCTGTCCAGAGCTTAGATAAATTCGTATAAAATACAAATAAATTTGACAAAAAACTCAAAACTTAGAAATTTGATTAAAACTCAGTTAGATTTGTCCAGAACTCAGATAAATTAGTTCTGGAATTCAAATAACTCTGTCCAAAACTCAGATAAATTCATATAAAACACAACTAAATTTGACAGAAACACAAAACTCAGGTAAATTTGATAAAAACTGAGTTAGATTTGTTCAGAACTCAGATAAATTTGTTATGGAATTCAAATAAATATGTCCACAACACAAATAAATTCGTATAAAACACAACTAAATTTGAAAAAAAACTCAAAACTCAGGTAAATTTGATAAAAACTGAGCTAGATTTGTCCAGAACTCAAATAAATTTGTTATGGAATTCAAATAACTCTATCCAGAACTCAGATAAATTCAAATAAAACACAACTAAATTTGACAGAAACACAAAACTCAGGTAAATTTGATAAAAACTGAGTTAGATTTGTCCAGAACTCAGATAAATTTGTTATGGAATTCAAATAAATCTGTCCAAAACTTAGATAAATTCGTATAAAACACAAATAAATTTAACAAAAACTCAAAACTTAGATAAATTTGATAAAAACTTAGCTAGATTTGTCTAGAACTCAGATAAATTTATTCTGAAACTTAAATAAATCTGTCCAGAACTAAGATAAATTTGTATAAAACACAACTAAATTTGACAATAACTCAAAACTCAGATAAATTTGATAAAAACTGAGCTAGATCTGTCCAGAACTTAGATAAATTTGTTCTGTAATTCAAATAAATCTGTCTAGAACTCAGATAAATTCGTATAAAACACAAATAAATTTGAAAAAAACTCAAAAGTTAGATAAATTTGATAAAAACTCAGCTAGATTTTTCCAGAACTCAGATAAATTTGTTCTAGAACTCAAATAAATCTGTCCAGAACTCAGATAAATTCGTCTAAAACACAAATAATTTTGACAAAAACTCAAAACTTAGATAAATTTGATAAAAACTAAGCTAGATCTGTCTAGAACTCAGATAAATTTGTTCTGCAACTCAAATAAATCTGTCCAGAACTCAGATATATTCGTATAAAACACAAATAAATTTGACAAAAACTCAAAACTTAGATAAATTTGATAAAAACTCAGCTAGATCTGCCCAGAACTCAGATAAATTTGTTCTGGAACTCAAATAAACTCAAATGAACAGCAATAGTTTTCTTGCAAGAAAGAGTCCCCATTTTTTGTTGCTATGATTGCAAGAGCTTTACATGAAACGGAAAAAGAAAAGAAAAGGCCAAGACAGCAACGAGTTTTTGTGTTATGCAGAACCCGTCACAGGAGAAGGCCAGGACTGGTCACGTTTCCATCATCAGGCCGTCGCCATCGTTGCTGGTGTAGTCGGAAATGACTAACTTCGATCTGCAAAGCTCTCTGGTGAAGTCCCTCATTTCTAGAGAAGAAGACGGAAGGGGTTCTCCGGGACAACAAAGAATGAGAGAGAACTTGGCCTAGGAATAATGGAGAATGGACGATTTGAACTTTTAAAATTCAAACTTTTATGCTCAAACTGTTGAAAGGGGCAAATTAGTCATGAAAATATATGACGTAACATATTAGTGACCTTTCACCAAAATATCTTCAGCTGTCTGAACTAGAGACATTAGAGAAAAAGTTGTTGTCCTTGATGCCTTAGAAGACCGTGTTCAGGGACTGTTGGCTAATTTACCCTTCTTTTTATCACAATCATTGATTTTAAGTCTTGCCATTTTTATGACATTATCATGTAGTACAACTCACCTTAGCTTTTATTTTTTTTGTTTCATACTGCATATTTAATAGTTCATCACTACATTGTGATAGGTATGTAGGCAGGGGCGGACCCACGTTAAGGGCATTGGGGGCAGTGGACCCCGTTGGGATTTGAAAAATGCACTGAGTTTCAATGGGCCGCTGGCCCATGCCCCGTCGACCCAACACGCGTGCCTCTGGGCCCTACACCCTTTATCCCTTCCAAAACCCTTCCCCTTCCTCGAACCCCAAATCCTCCCCCAGGGCTCTTGCAATCCCAGCCCTCCCCTTCAAGCTCCGACACTCCAGTAGTCCGGCATAGCATTGAAAGGATGTGTAGTTCGAAGCTTCCACCATCTCAGACTCTCAATCAGTCGAGCATCTAGAATCAAACAGCTGTGCTTGCCAACATGACCTTACACATAACACACGTCTTTCTTGGGCTTCTTTCACTGCAATATTTGTTGTGCATTTTTCAAAATCTGGATCTTGTTCCTCTTTGAATGAATTTTTTTGCTTGCTTTGATGTTTGATTAGAGGGTTGAGCTTTCTGTTGTCTAATCAAACTATATTCTTTTGCAACGAATAGTTGTACACATGAGTGAGACACATGGTGTTCTAAACCATATAATATAATGGATAAGAGAGATGCAAAAAAATATGGATCATCCGAAAATCTGATTTCCGTCATCAAGTGTGCAGCGCAACATTGACCATCTCATTTTCGCTATCAGGTGCAGCCCATCTAATTGTGTGGCAAATCAAATCCAAACAGAGAAATTGCCCTTTTCTCGATTGAGCAAAATCAAAGGTATAAGCTTGGAAAGCAGAAAATATCAGCATTTATCCTGGAAAAGAAAGCTCAAATCCAATAATGTGAAGCAAAATTTGATATTTTTTCAGGAGTTCTACTTCATATTCTCAATTACAACAACTATAAGCTTGAGAATTCCTAAAGTGTACTCTCAACTGATGGATATTAGAGTTTCCCAAATTAATTCCCAATGTGAATTCATTTACTTAAATGGTTTTCATCACATCGACTCAATGTTTTTGCATAGGGAATAGCTACTGTTCTGCTTTGCATTTGTGGAGTACAAAAATTCTGGAACTGGAATGCATGGTTTATTGTTTTCCCTCAAAACAGTATTCTCTATATTTTGAATATGAAATAAAATGTACTGATTATGGCTTTCACACAAAAGTATCCAACATGTGGAAAAGAAATCTGATAATCCAAGCACAATAATAGGCATAAGAAACAGAGCAAGTAGGCATTAGAAAAGTTAAGCACATCAATGTATGTGGAAACCTCCATTAGCCGTATAGGCACTATCAGATCAATTTTAACCCTCTCCTGGTAACTATAAGTTGAACTATAAAAAAGTGAAATTATTAGAGATGAACAGGGATCTAAAGGGACCAAATTGGGACAAGTTATTTTGATTCAAAAGCTCTAATTGCATACATATTCATCAATTTTGCCAAGCTTCACCGTCCAATCATGACCAGGGAATGGGATCGACCATTCCACCCCTTTTATTTTATATTCTTTTTGTTCCAATGTTTGCTTGTAGTTCTATAGTAGTAACAGTAGTGGTTATTTTTATAGTTTTGTTATATGCGCTGTTTTCTTTCATGATGTCATGGCTTTCAAAACATGAACAACTATAGAGGGCAATTGTAAAACATTTCTTGAGATGATTAGCGAAAGGTCCCTAGAATTGAATCTATCCAGCCTCCAGTCCAAGCAAATTCTTTTTAAGGGCTCTGGTCTAAGCAGTTAGACTGTTTGCAGCCAGAGGTCCTTGAATACATTTTAAATGACTAATTTGCCCTCTTTCGACTATTTAGGCATCTAATTTTGAATTTTAAAATTTCAAATATTCCATTCTCCCACTCATTACTTCAAACCGGATATGGACATTGACGGATTGGATCTCAACAGTTGAGATCGATCTCTGAAGAAGAAGACCCCTGCAACGAAGAAGAAGAAGAAGAAGAAGAATAAGAAAAAGATTGCAACGAAGAAGAAGACCTCCGCAAAGAAGAAGAAGAAGAAGAAGAAGAAGACCCCGACAAAGAAGAAGAAAGAGAAGAAGAATAAGACCCCTGCAAAGAAGAAGAAGAAGAAGAAGAAGAAGAAGAAGGCCCCCTACAAAGAAGAAGAAGAAAAAGACCCTTGCAGAACACGAAACGAAGAAGAAGACGATCTTCTGCGCCATCGCCGGATTTTCTATGCCACCGTCGTTCCTACTTGTTGCCAGAGAAGGGGAATCACCACCAGACGCCGCGCCATGCCATCGCCGGAATTGAGGAAAAAAGCGAATGGAAGATGGCTTTCGTGTTTCTGATTCCCGAACGAAGAAGAAGAAGAAGAAGAAAGTGGGCCTAGGATCTGCTGCAGTTCCGAGTTGGTTCTAGGTCAGGTTTGACTTGACCCATTCCAGAAGTCCATCCACATTCCAGTAAAAGTTAAATTTATTTGAGTTTTGTATTTTTTTGTCAAATCTATTTTCTGTTTTGGACTAAATCTATCTTAGTTTTTGGCTATTTATCTAAGTTCTAGATTTATCTGAAATCTGAACAAATTTGTCTGAGTTCTGGACAAATCTGTCTGAGTTTCTGGCTATTTATCTGATTTTTAGAACAAATTTATTTGAGTTCTGAACAAATTTATCTGATTTATGGACAAATTTATCCGATTTTTAGGCTATTTATCTGAGTTATGGAACAAATTTTATCTGAGTTATAAACAAGTCTATTTAAGTTTTTGGCAGATTTATTTATGTTTTTGAATTTTATTTGTGCCCTTTGAAATTTATTTTTATTTTTCGAAATAAATTTAACTGAGTTTTTGACAAAAAGACTAGAGTTTTTTGCCACATTATTCGCTAATTTGGAAATTGAGTTGTCTTAGTTTTAGCAAATGTATTTTCATTTTTTTAAATTTATTTGCATTTTTTAATTTTATTTACTTCTTTTGAAATTGATTTTCATCTTTTGAAATTTATTTATATTTTTTGAAACTTATTTGTATCTTTTTCAATTTATCTGCGTTCTTTTGAAATTTATTACTTTTTTCAAAATTTATTGTGTTTTTTTGAAATTTATTTGCTTTCTTTTGAAATTTATTTGGTTTTTTCAAATTCATTTCATTTTTTGTAATTTATTTGAGTTCTTTTGAATTTTATTTGAGTTTTTTAAATTTATCTCATTTTTAGAAATTTATTTAAAATTTGTTTCCTGTTTTTTGAAACTTATTTGTGTTTTTTTGAAATTTATTTGAAAATCTCATTAGTGAAATTTTATTAATCGTGCCTAATTTAATGGTAGTTGACCATTATTAATGGCTTATCCCACTAATCATGGGATATGATTTGAAGAAAGGGCAAATTAGATATTTTAGATTTTTAAATTTGGAAAAAGGACCTATCACACTATAAGAAAAGATTGTGGACCTAAGGTAACAAAGTGAAATGTTCACGGACCCATCGCTGAATCCCCCAAATTTCTTTTAGAATTGTGATATATATGACTTTTGATAGAGAATGTTAGTAGCTTGATATATTTAAATATTTTGCATTATTTAAATGCAATACATTCTCACTTTTGCCATTGATAATGTGAATACATAACAACAAAATAATGTTTGAAATCTTCAATTGATCATCATATGCCCCCCTTAAACAAAAATCCTGGGTCCGCCACTGTATGTAGGTGTGAGGAGTCTTTTATGATAATAACAAAGATTGATAGAGTCAAATGGGGCATAGATGTTAATGAAATTTGTGGTTTGGTGATATGGGCATGAAAATGACTCATTGGAAGATGGATTGGGCATAGAAGATGGATTTCAAATTAAAAAAGGAAGATAGCTCACTGGAAGACGGGTATTAATAAATAAAAATTGGAAGATGCATATGTGAGCGTTATACCCTATTATGATGCTATCCAACACATAGTAGATGTACATTGCCACACTTTTTTTTGCATTTCTTTCTGGGTTTTTATACAAGAGGTGCCCTTTTATCATCACACTTATGACTTTAATGCTTTGATAAATGCTTCCCTTTCATCACTCTAAACCTTGATGAAATATATTTTTATTTTGACAATTTTACCATGGTAATTAATGAAAAAAATAGTTTACATCCTTTTACCAATGCTTAAAGCAGTACTATTACACTATCAAAGTGACTATAGCTTTTCAATTTTTTATTACTATCTATCCGATTTTACAAGGCCTCCCTTTATATAGTTTTTATGTCTACAAATACTTCTTAGGAATGTTCAATGGTCTAAAGAAGCAAGAAAGTTCGTAATCTATTTGAGATTTTTTTTAATGCACTTCGTAGTGATATTTACTATTTTGTTTATGTGAATATATTTAATGTGATGGTAGCTTTGTGCTGAAACGTTATATATTTTTGTTCAATTTATGTAAGACTCCGACCCCTGACTTTTCGTGATTAGTGCTAATTAAGTTGCGTGTTAGCTCTCAAAGTGGGATTAGAGTTTAATCGAGTTAGTTTGTGGGTTAGAATAGCTTTTCCATAGCTTTGGAAAGTTTTAAGAGTCATTGAACCTACTTTTTGTTACCCGTAGGTTCCTATGTGTGATTTCGTGTGAGCGTAGGGGGTTATTTGTCTTTTCAAAAATTCCTATTTTGACTTCGTTTGACTTATCTCATCATTCCCTATGGCTTTCGCATTCACCCCGTTTCCATTCGAAAACTCTGAAAACAAATTTTCCAGCCCTAGGGGCAAAATAGTATTTTTCACATTAAAATCTGAGCCCAAATTTAAACATGTCAAATTTATAATTTTTGGAAACTAGATTTTATGAAGATCATCTCTCTTCTTCGTCGATCACATCTGAGGCCCAGAAACCTAAGTTTTAATCTCATTTAAGTCTAGCAGTAGTGGGCCACAACCCACTTGATATTTAAAGACAACCCTCTCTCTTCCTTTCATTTCTCATCCATTTCTAGCAGAAATAGAGAGAGCACCAACAGTTAGGGCTTTCCCCCTTTCCCCTTCTTGTTTCTTCTTTTCAAATCCACACCAAGATCTTGCCAAAGGGTAGAATAGAGCTCATCTTCTTCTTCCTCACCTTCCAAACTCCTCATAGACATCACTTGGAGGAAAAATCATCTTGGACAACCACTCTCTTGAGAAAATCTCCTTCATTTGAAGCTCCTACAAGTAAGAGGCCCCTCCCTATCTTCTAGATAAGGCATTGGCATCCTCTAAGAAGCCTTTTCATCCCTCTTGCAAGCCCTATCTCCTTTTCTTCTTGTTCTCTCTATTTTCGGTATTCTAAGATGGGTGTTTTTTGGGGGGTTTTGTGGTAGGTGTTTTCCAGAAGCTGAGAGGCTTTTAAGAGTGTGATTTGGGAGCTTTTGATCCAAGGCAAGTGATTGAAATGGGTCTATTTTGGAGAATGCCAACAGTTTTGGGTTTTCCAGCTTTCCACCTATTTTTTCTATTAAATCATATGTTTGATTTCTTCTTGGATTTATGATGGATTGCATGAATGACTTTTATAGTCTTTGAAGTTGAGCTTTTCCTCATTCATGTCATTTCTTCTTAGTTTTCTTAGTTTTTTTTTTTTTTTACTACTTCATGCATAATGTTGTTTCTTTAATGGTCAATGGGTTGGAATTAGTGGATTGACTGATGAATTGCTAATGTGATGGAATATGGACTGAGTGTTGGATTTGGTGGATCAAGGTTGATTTGGAGGGTCATTGAAGGCCCTCATTTCATGCAGGAATGGTCTAGGAAAGGGCTCAAGAGAATGGGCAGAAAAACAGGAAAAAAGATGGGAAAATTCCGGACCATAAATTTTTGCCTGGCCCGAGCAAGACCAGATCACCTGCTCACTCGAGTGAGCTGGTGACTGGGTGCCCTTCCCAGGTAGCAGTTGGGCTCACTCGAGTAAACCCTTTCTTCTCTCGAGCAAACTAGCTAGCTGGCCCAGACTGCCTTTTACACTTTGAAATAGTTTTGATTATGGGAGGTGGTTTCTTTCGATCCCTAACCCCGTCCAATTGATGTTTAGATGGATGATACGAAGCACAAATGAGGGAATCCAACCCGGGAACATGTTAAGACTTCGTTAATTTGATAATGTGCATTAAATGCTTGGAATGCTGCCAAACTTCAGGAGCACCAAATAATACGAAAATCCTGACATTTGGGGTCAACGTGCACGTTGTGCCAAAATGATGCGGTCTTAACATGTGAACAGGACATGTATTTGGAAATTGACCGTTAAAGTTGGATTCGCCCAAATGTACCCGTTTTACTTTTATTGTTTAGTTTTAGTCGTCCAAACTCCATTTTTATGCTCGTTCGATTAATGGCCTGCCAGTTTTATCTGTTTTGGCTCTTCATCGCCTTGTTTTACTAAAAACAATCAGTTTTGTTATTTAGTGTGTTCCAGTGATCTCTCGTGTGTACCTATGGAGGAATACTCATTATGTTCATGTGTGTACTTGATTTATCCTGTTTGAGTAGTTCCTTACTATATTATGTGTCTAACCCCATAGATTTTGAGTTGGCACCACTAAGCTTAGGCCACCTCATTGGCTTGATCCACCGTCTTGGGCCCTAATCTAATTCTAGCCAACTGCAGATTGGGTTCTTAGTGTGTTATTTTATCTGGTTTCGCGGCCGGTGCCTAGTGTGATGGCCAACTATACTGCCTTATTATATGTATATCTAGCTAGCTCCTGCAACCTTTTGTGATGGAGCATATATATGTTCTAGTGTGCTTCTATCTTCGGTGATAGAGGATTTAGCTTCATATGGTTGCCAATTTGTCAATTTACCTCACTACCATCCTGACTATGTTTTCTCACTCATTTTATTATCCGATTTATGTCATGTCATGTTGTTAAGCACACGTTATGTTATCTCGTTTTTACGCTTCTTTTACTTGTAACTTTTAATCTGATGCCACGTTATGTTTATATATACACATCATGTTTTATATGCACGTCATGTTTACTCGCAGCCTTATTTTTGTACCATGTCTTATCATGTTTTCCTGTTCTGCCCTTGTTTTACTTGCGGCTTTTGATCAAATGCATCATTTATTAGATTTAACTGAATAATATATTTCTAGCATATCTATTATCCATCTCAGTCACCTGCCAGACCGTCGTGTCTAATATACTACACTTTGGTGATCTAGGTAGCAGGTCATTCGTCCCGAGCTGAAGTGCGTGTTGTTGGTTGTGGGGCCATGTGTTTTGCAGGTTTATGATGCCGACGATGTCATTTAGACGTTGAGCTTGGCACCAGAGTTACGTTACATCTTTGGGGGTAGTAGTTGTGCTAAGTTTGTTATTGTATGGATTTTATTAGCGTTTCTTTTGGGATTGTAATCAATGCACTTTTATAATTGTAATATTTAGTGGAAGCTTGCATTGCAGTGCAACCCGAAGTCTTGGATCCCGTGTTGCACCGCTAATGTCTTCCTAGCGGTATATTATTGTACAATATATTAACAAACTGGTATAAACATAAACAAGAGATAAACAAAGCTGAATAAGTAAACAGAATATATAAGCCATTCCCATAATTCAAGTTAGATATTACAAAAGATGTATTAATTAGAATCTCAAAATAAAAGGCCAACATATGCCAATACAACAAAATCCAAAATCCAAAATAAGATTCCCTTGTATGAAACGTCTGCACTTCATTCACTCATCTCTTGCGACACCATAACCGCCAACTTAGGAAACCACACTAGGGCACGAGTCGGGTAACCATACCTACAACAGCAAGCGTAGATCATACACAAATGCCTGGCAGGTATCCAAAAATAAAAAGCACAATTTGCAGGTACAAAACATAATACATATAACAAGTTGATTAATCAGAAGTCAAGCAAGAGTATGACTAGGCAAGTTAGTGGATTGTGAGTAAATAACAGAATCATTAATAACATATAGGCAGGCTACTTTCTAGGTAACAACCACATCGCACAAATCCTTGAAAGGGGGAGCATCTGCTTGTCCCCTAACGAACAAACAGATAATACCTTAGAACTCTCTCTGAGCTTATGGCCATCAGAAATCATTGGCCCTACCATGGGGAAACTTGGATTGAGCACGGGTAGGGTAAGTACTTTAGTGACACCACATCACATTCAGGATTTGACTGTGCGCTCCAAGTGCAGAGCTGCGATGTAGTAATAAACTGGTGAGACTAGGTCGATCCACAAGGAGCAATGTAAATTAAGGTTCCTCTTCAACTTGTACCTGTCCTAAATTGAAACTCTAAATCTAGCCTAAGAAAAAAAAAATACAAGCATCATTCTTACACTTCAAAAATTAAATTAATTACAATCCAATGAAAATAAAACTTTCTAAAATTAAAATCCTAAATATAAAAGAATCTAAAAACTAAATTTGCTGCAAAATAATACACAAGTTAAAACTTCCAAAAAGAAAAAGTACCAAAAATAAAATTAAGAAACTAAACTAGAAACAAAAGAAACCTAAGTTAGAAAGTTAGTAATGCAGTGTATGCCATGAGATGCTGAAAAAAAAATTCTAACTCTGAAAAACTAGAATGCTGGGCTATTTTTATGCATGATTTCTCCTAATCTAATGCAACATAAAACTAAGTTTAATGGCTAGATTTTGAACTATAATGATGCATGAATCAGATAAAAAAAAAGTGGAAAATGATTTAAAACGAATGAGATATGAGTGCATAAACATGACCTAAAAATTAAAACTGTGCAGAAATTCTGCATACAGGTGGGTCCGACCAACCATGTTTGAACCACTGGTTCACCATCTTTCCTCAATTTGTTTTGCTTGAAATTATGGGGTTTGAAAGTACATTGATCAAACTTTAATTTCCCCAAGTTTCATCGAAAGATAATGTGTTTTGATCAGGACTCTAATCACAAACTTTTCACTTAGAATCTGTCCTGAAATTTCTGCAACAATGTGCAGAATTGTGCACTTTTATGTTTGGATCCGAATTTTGACAAAGTGTTTGGTTGCAAATAACCGATTTTTCTCCTTTCAAATCACCACTCTGATCCCAAATTTACATTCAGTTTTGAACACTCGAATAACCAGCAACTTAAACATATCTAAACTCCACCAATATGAATATGCATGCAGTGTTAACTAGTGCCAACCATAAACTATGCAAAAATAGACATAAAATTGAATTGGTCATAAAAATAAAGAAAATAAATAAAAGTTCCAAGAATTTAAATGTGTGGTAAAAACAAGAAAAGTAAATGTGTGGTTTTAGAATAAATTTAAATGTGTGGAAGAACATAATTTTAATTGTATGGAAGTGTATTCTTCTCTTTCAAAATTTTGTTCTAAGTGGGTTCATAATTTGAATGATGCTTTTAAGGGCACTTTGGTTGTCAATCCAAACACCAACAATGATGGACCCGATTCTTCCCTCTCTCCCGCTGCCTCCGCCCCGGGTCTTTCGGAGTACGACGGAGGGGAGGAGAAAAAAAGGATATCAACATTTTGTATGGGTATGCCAATTTCACTTTTCTACTTGGAATCTTGGAATGGTGATCCGAAGATCCACCTTCACAAGTAGAAATGGGAAATAAAACTTTTTCTAGTTTCCCATTGCACACATATTTTAAGAAAAGAGACAAAGGTTTTTTTTTTTATATGCCGTGAAAGGCGATTTCATTTGTTTGCTGTAAAAGGCGATTTTGCCGTAAAAGGCGATTTACAAATCTTATCCATTATGAAAGACAAGAATTGTGATTTTTTTGTCTTTTAAAAAAAAATACAAAGTACAAAAGGAAAAGCAAGAAAAGGGATCTAACTTCTCATTCGATTGTGGGGACACGTTCAGATCGACGGTCGCGAGCCATGTATGGGCTCCGCCGTCGTCCATGCAGATGAAAACATGATTCTTGGATTCTTGGCTTGACTTTTTAACCTCAGATTTTTAAAGGACAAAGACCAAGAGAAGGTCTTATATCCGATAAAAAGCTAAGTAAACGGGCTTAAAAGCCACGTTTTAGCCATGTTGGTAGAAGAAGGGAGGTCCTTGGGAGGGTGGCCCCCCAAGGGTGCTTCAATCACCTTTTGGTGGTCTTGCAGCAGAGTTGCAGGAGTTCTGGATTTTCCGGGCAATTCTCTGGACTTCGAGTGAATTTCTCTGGCAATTTCTCTGGATTTTTTCCCCCGGGTTTTTCCCTTTGGAATGCCCTCCTATTTATAGGCCTTTGGTAGCCATTTAGGAGGGTTTATGAGCATTGAATGCATTAATGCTCATAATGGGAGGAGTTACAAGTTTTAAATTATTTGTTTTGTAACTCCTTTTTCCTTGAATCTGATTGGCTGATGGAGAATAATGAGCTTTTGCATTGCCTTTAGTCTCCATCATGGGAGGAGTTTCATGGCTTTAATGCCATAAATCATTTGACTTGTAGCTCCCATTTGCTTGCTTTTGATTGGGCCGTCCAAAATAATGAGTTAATGACCGCATTAACTTGTCATAAAATGGGTCATTTAACCTCATTAATTGGTCGCCAAGTCGCTTGAAGAGTCGCGGGCCGCGCCGCATCTTTTGGAATTCTTCTTGCGATGACCGCCGGTGGATCCACATGTTGTTTGATGTCGGATGGCGATGCAATTTCAGACATTGATTAATGTCAACGTGCCGGCAACATCTGTCCTGTTGATTTCATGATCGGACGGGCAGAAAGTGTGCTTTCTTTGTCAGCCGGTTGGCGATTTTGAGGCATCTAATGATCATCCAATGATTTCGGCGGCGAATCCGTGATGTTGACGAAGATCGACGGATTTCACGCACGAAAAATCAAATTTTGGAAAAATCACAGGGGCCAATCAACTCGAAACGCAAAAAGGACCCGAAAGAGGGGTCTTCCGGCGACTTTTGGGTCGCCGAAACTCCATGGTCGCCGGGGACCATGCACCCATGGTCGCCGGCGACCATGGGGCTGGCGACCTTGGGCCTTGGGCCCATTTTTCAGCCGCCGTTCGGTCGCCTTTTCTTCGTCGTTTTTCGATCTTTTTTCATTCTTTTTTCTTCTGTATTTTTCCTGACATTTCCCCTCATTTATTGGCCTGATTCTCTTGAAGAAAACCCGACGAGAAGCCATGCAAATCGGAGCACAAAGTTTTCTATTTTTCTGGAAAGCCGAAGACTTTGTTGTGCGGTATTGCTGATTTTTTTGTCAAGCATTGAAACTAGGCCAAACGATGTCGGAATGACCTGAAATTTGACGTGGAGCTTCTTGAGCAGTAAATAAGATTAACCATGGGCTTTGGTTTGAGTTTTGAAGCCTTTTTGGGTCCCGCAAATGCTCGCCTTGATTTCACCTCGAGAAAAATGCCGAGCTTTGAAACTAGGCCAAACGATGTCCGATTGACCTAAAATTTGACGGGGGACCTATTGGAGTCATTTTGAGATGATCCATTAGCTCTAATTTGTATGCCATGATTCCGGGGTGCTCCGCCGCCGGTAGGCCTGATTTTGCTTCGGAGCGTCGTGGTCGGGTCAAACGTTGTCGGAAAGACCTGGAATTTGGCATGGAGCCTTTTGAAGGTATTCTGAGACCATCCGTAGGCTCTGATCGAAGTTTTGAAGTTTTCGACACTGTCGTTGCCAGGAGCTCCTGTCTGGCCGTCGGAGGAGTGAAGTTAGGCCAAATGATGTTGAAACGGCCCAAAACTTCATGTGTACCCCTCTTTTGGCTGCTTCGAAAGACCTTGCAGTTTTTGTTTGACTCTGACAAGATCTGATGCTTGAAGTGGCGCCTTCTTATTTATGACAGGATGTGGCTCCATGTAGCTTTTGGTGTTGAAGGGACATAGTGATATTTTTGGTGTCAACAAACAAGTAAAGAAAACAAATCAAGCACCAATTACCCATGTACAAGAAAGAAAAATTGAAAGGAGAAAGCAACACTTTTACTAATCTGCAAAGTCTTTACATAGGATAAGAAAATTAAATCAAAACAATTATATACTAGGATGAGAAGCCTCTTCTAGATGAAAATCCAAGTGTCTAGTGTGATATTCGGGCCAAATCTCCTTAAGGACTTCAATGGAGAGAAAGAGAGAAGAAGAAGATGAAGTGTAGTAGTAGAGAGAGGTGGTCTTTCTTCCCATAAGAGGAAAGGGATGCCTATGCCTTCAATTTATAGATTTTTGCTCTCTTTCTTTTTTTCTCTGTTCCAAGTTCATAGCATGCAATCTTCTTTGTATGGTAAATCCCTTCCTTGGCCAACAAGTCTTCAAAGAAATGGCAAGGTGGGTGAGATTTTTGGTGCTTTCAGTGCCCAAAATTGCAATCCTGAGTAGAAATTATAGTACTAACTTCCATAGTCCGTATCTCCCTCGTTTCAACTCTAATTGACACAATCTTGGCTACACGGATATCTACTTGAAAAGAGCTTTCCAACGGTGTGTAGATTGCACCGATCCGACAGTCGGACTGAGAGTTGTGACTATTTTAATCTTGTTGTCCCTGAAAATCTGAGAATAATTGTACAAATATGGAAACTTCTATGTTAGTTGTGCAACGGGGTGTGTGGGACCTATGTGGACGTCCAAAGGGATCTTGGGATCTTTTCTTCTTTGTTTCTTGACTCCCCTTTCATCTTTGGTTTGCTACCATGTTTCTTTGATTAACTATTCAACTCTTCTAGCACACTTTCCTTTTTTCAATTTCTTTCTTGACTTTTGAATTTCAAACTTCAGATTTGGTTTCCTTTCTTGATCTTGAAATTCCAAATCTACCTTTCCATTGTTGACTTTCCAAACTCTCCAAAAATACCAAGATATGTGGGTCCACCACGAAAGTTGTCATACCCTTAATCTCCCTCAAATTTTATCAATGTGAGTCTCATTCTTGATTTCTCCTACACAAATTGAAATAAACAAATTCAACAATAATTACATGTGAGGAATTTGAATGGACTATGCATGAAACCCTACTTGACGCATCTAAATAACCGACTTTCCAAAAATAGATTTCCAAAAATGGCAAGTTCCATAAATTTATGCAAAAAGTGTGATTTTTGAGCAAATTATGCACAAATGCACTACAATGAATCCTAAATGCATAAAAACATGAATTGACACTAAATGAAGCTCTTTAATATCAATAAGCCCTTACAATGGTCCAAAATATGTATAAAAATGTGCGCTTTTTAGGACACCCTTTGAGGGAGCAATAATACCAAAGTACTAACAGAAATAAATAACAGCTCGGTAGTGCCGACTCAGGAATTCAATGGTAACTTAGGATTTTGGGTGTAGGACAACTTAGTGCTCAAGTCAATATGTAATCAGGGGTACGTGAGTAATTTCGATACTCACCAGGTGTATAAACATAGGTATGGGAGACACATAGTTTAATCGGGTGTAAGAAATTCGGAACAGAAAAAAGTGTGGTTTCGATGAGAAAAACAATCCATCTAGGTCTAGAAGATCCTACGTACAAACGGACAACATTTCGGCTAGAAATGGTGGCCCCGAACAAGTGGTAAATGAACAAGGTGATTCGAGTGAACTCGAGATGGGCTTGGCAACTAAATGCTCACACTCCAACTACAGAAACCACCTAAGGTTCTGGGTACGTCCAGGGTCAAAGCAGGGCGAATAGCATGAGCTAATTCCCATGGAGTCCCATTAGTTTTTATACTAAGGCTAGGTAAGTGCAGGTCATGAAAGAACACATAAAACATAACAATTAAGAGAAATGTGCACCATGCATATGAATACGGAAATAATTGATAAAAACATGCTAGCACCCTATAAAATAGTCAAGAAACCATTACAAACATGTCTTTTAATCATTCATCGCCTTGGACGAGCAAAGGACGACGATACTCGAGCCTATATGCTCAAAGGGTTGGATATAATGTTCGATTTGTACACATGATACATTCGCAAGGTGGGGATACCTAGAACTCTAAGTTCAGATAGAACGTGAATCGTCGTGCTCCACATGCCTCTATATACTCTGAAAGTGTAGAACAATGCAAAGCCACACTTTTGATGAGTTACAAGTAGAAAACTATGTTTGGTCAGGGTAGGGGTATGGGATCCACCAAAAATCTAAGTTTTCGATCCCCTTTATGAAGGGTAACCCTATTCAATAGGTTCCAAGGGGTTTAGGAGTCTCAAGGACTCTTAACTAGGTTCACCTGTTGTCCCTTGCAGTCCCGAGTGTTCCCACCAGCGGTTTTAGGTGTTTATATAAGAACAGTCGAGCAGTCTTACGAAAAACCCACATTGCAAGTGGTGTTTGATCACACTTCGGGTCCACCAATCAAGCGTCTAAAGGTCCCAAGAAGGGTCCACAAGGTTAGGGTTTTCATCCCCAAATATAGGGCTAAAAGTGGTCCAAAAATGGGGCCTGTTGGCTATGGGATGGAACCCCACCAGTTGTGCAGAAAAATGTACTACCGGTTGTGTAGAACTTTGTTCTATGGGCGACCGTACGATTAGCCATAGAAAAAAATTTCGCACAGTCGGTGCTCTATCGGGCCGGTAAGGGAGTGCAGTTTGGGTTGTTTTGAGCCCAAAACTCACAGCTTTTGGTCATTTAAAATTTTTGGAATTCAAGAACCATAAAAACCATAATTTTTTACAAGAAATTTGCACTAGAATCATTATTAAAACCATGTATTCCTCAACATTCAAACCATTGAATAGACTTATATGAATCAAATGGAGCAATCATAACATACTATACAAATTAATTTGGAGACTTGCCTTGGCCTCTAAGCACACCACAAACACTCCAAAACACCTCCAAACCTTACTGGAATCACCTCTCAAGAATTCCACAAAATCCAACTTCAAAAACCCCTAAAAAACAAAAAACCTAAGCTAGAGTTGGCATCACCACATGCATGAGATATATATGAACCAAAAGGACCTCTAGATCATAAAACCATCAATGGAGAGGGGAGCTCTTACCTCTCAAACAAGAAAGAGAAGGAGGTTGATGGGGCTGCCGGTCGTGGAAATGCACAAAAATGAAGTACGTTGTGTAGCTAATGGTGAGGAATCAAATTGTAGCGATCAAATCCGTAAGTGGGGCCTCCTAGGTGATGATTTCCACCATGTAAATGGAAGAAAATGAGAAGAAACATGAAGGAGATGAAGTTCACGAGATGCTGGTCGATCAAAAGAGAGAGTGGGCGTAGGTGGGGTATGTGAGATATTAAAAAGTGGGTTTTGGTTAGTTTGTGAGTTTACCACCATACTAGCTGAAATTGAGACGCAAAAATGAAGGTCTTCGGGACCTCGATTGGACTCAGGTAAAGAAGAAAAGTAGGGGAAAGTTAAAAGAGATTTCCAACAAGCTTAAGATTAGAACGTTTTGAGGACATTTGCAGAAATCCCACATTTCAGAATTTACGGGTACCCCCTAGAAAGGGTGTCGGGCTCCAAACTAGGTTTTCGGGCTCGAATGAGCTCGGGCTGAACATGAAAGTTGTATAGATCAAATGAAAGATTGGTATTTCCTATCAAATGAGCTCAAGAATGAGATTTTTAGAATTTATAAATAACCTCCAGTCTTTCCCGAAAATTATAAACAAGTCCCAAAAGGGTCAAACTAAGTTTAGAGGCTTTCAAAACTTCCCAAAGCTAATACAAGGACTATTCTAACACACAAAATACAACGATTGGCCTCTAACTCCACTTAGTAATCCTAACCACATAATCAATTACTGCTAATTATAGGGGTCAAGGTCGGGTTCTTACACTAGGTAGGCAGTTAATCATATTTAACGTATAGGCTGCTGATTGGTTTATAAAAAGACATACATTACTATTCATTTATGATTTATCTAATAGTATTCCATCCAATTTCCTTTACTGTAGAATCAACTTTTGTATGTAATGTCAACCCTCGAAACTGGACTATTGCAACGGCCCGACCTTTGGGAGCGTGAACTTGGGATTAAGTTAAAAGTTTGTGTTTCCTCAGGTCCGCGTGTGTGAGGATATCAAAATTCCAGCACAACCTGAATTTTTTCACATAAGCTTACATGGCGTTGCTTCCCGGAGCCCGTGGCCATCGGATTTCGCGTCGAACTTAACCACTAGTGCAAATCTATCATATCAAGGCCCATCTCAGACTAGAACAAACCATAATAACAAATACAAAGCTGACGATAACAGGATATTTCATTCCCATATATGTTCAAGTTACAAATTATCAATGTCTACTAATTAAAATCCCAAGGAAAAGGCTAATAAAAGCAATACAAATAACAAGCAAATAAAATACTACCCAACTATGGCACAGCTCCGATGTCAAACTCAATGTCTACATGTCAAACCCCAACCTAGGATTAACCCAATAGTGTTTTCTTAGTGTATGCATAGTCCCAAGCGGGTTTAGTTACCGTGGGTTAGAATTCCATTAGTCTTAGTTCTGAACATAGCTTTGGGGAGTTTTGAGAACGTTTAATGTTAACTAGACACACTCAGGAAGGCCTGGGTGTACGTGCAAGTATGGGAAGACCGTGTTGAATTTTGTGTTAATCGTGAATTTTATTTCATTTGAATGGTTTTATGATCATTTACAACTTTTGTGTTTAGCCCTTCTGCGTTTGAAGCCCAGAAACTCAAGTTTTTGGCCAAAGGGTAAAACTGTCTTTCCACACCCAAATCTGTACACACTTTTCAAAATATCAAAACCGTGTCAAAAATATACTTTTCGGAAACTAGATATTTCAAGGATCATTTTATCCTTCTTCGTCAACTTCATTTGAGGCTCACAAGACCATGTTTTCATACATGCAAGAATTAGCACTCAAAGGGGGGGGGGGGGGGGGTGAGGACACTACAAAGTACTTAAGCTACTTTCCCTTCTCTTTCACTCCATTACCAAATCTCTGCAATTTTCTTGACCTAGGGCTAAAACCCTTTTTGCTCTTCACTTTCTCCCCTTGAATGCATGAGCTAGAGACCTCCAAAAGAAATTCCAAGACTATCATCTTCTTCCTCTCATCCCAAGCTTTCTATTGATGCTATTTTCCTTGGATTTCTAGTTGGGCAAGCTCTCCATTTCCCTCCTTGCTTCTTGTTTGGGCACCTCTAGGTAGGAGCTCCAACCCACCTCTTCAATGGAGTTCTTTTGACTCTTAAGGATCTTGTTTTTCTAACTTTCAACACCCATTTCGAAATGGGTTTCTTGTTTGTATTTTTGCGTGAGTTTTTGAATGTTTTTCATGGGTTTTTGTAGTTCTTGGCTTAGTTCTTGAGTAGGAGTGCTTGAAGGAGATTGTGTTAGCATTTGGGCAAAGGCAAGTAATCTCTATAGGTTGATTGTGCATGTGTGTTTATGGATTTCATTATTTCTCTTGAAGTTTCCATATGATTGAATGTCATGTTTTGTTAGACTTCCATTTTGTGATTTTTACTCAAGTATATGTAATGATGTTAAGTAACTTTCCAAGCTTTCAGATTTTCTAATCGTATGTAAGCCTTACCCCTTTAGAAATTTAAGCTTGTTTTGATAAGAATGGGATTTGAATGTTTATGATTATGGAATGAATGGTATTGAAATATAAATTTGACCCCTTGGAGAGCATGGAGGCTCATGGTATTTCAGGTGGTATAAGGGTAAGGTGAAGGGAAGAAATGGCTTAGAAATCATCCATGAGAAATACAATTTCTGCACTCAGCGAGCACAGGCAGAAGCCTGTTCGCTCGAGCGACCTCTGGGTTCGCTCGAGCGACCAGGCCACTGCCTGGTCCGAGCGCAGACAGAGGGCTGTCCGCTCGAGCGACCATTGGTTCGCTCGAGCGAACTGTCTGTTGTCTGGCCAGTTTCAAGACAGAACCTTGGTCGCCCGAGCGACCTGATGGTTCGCTCGAGCGAACTCTCTTGCTCGAGCGAACTGTCCAGACCGCTCGAGCGACCTGTCAAATCTCAGTTTTTTTTTTAAATTTTACCCCATCTGCATACTTTTTAAAGATTGAAAACTAGGCTATGTTATGGACTTTAACCTGACATTGTGTAAATGGAACTCTAAGATACGATTCAACTTCGGGGACACCAATCTTCTTATTTTAGCAATGGAGTCCCACTTACACAAGAGTCAATGAATGGCCTTAACATATACTTGATGAAATTATTGTGTTTTGAACTTTGGTTTAATACAACAAGTAATATCGTGTACTCGCTTTGAATTCAAGTTTTAAGCTCGTTCGAAGATTTGTTTCAAGTATCAAATGAGGATCACTTCTTAAGCTATGTGCATATACATTATGCATTTTGCTAGCCGTGCCTTGTCTTGTTTTGATAAGTGATTCCCCTTTTATTCCGACGTGTTTGGATCGTGTTTCACGTGTTTTGTGCATTCATGAACTCAAGTGAACACCACAGAGCTTGGACTGCCCTTTCAATCTGATCCACTGTCCGGGGGTCCTCAAACATGTGGACTATCTGCAGATTAGTCGTGTATTTTTTATTACACATCGTGCGTGTCTGGTTCCGCGGCCGGAATCCCGTATTTGTGGAAATCGTGTCTTGTTATATTATGTATATCGTGCTCGTCGTGCGTGCTTACTCTTTTCATTATAAATGATAGAGGAAGGATGGGCTCTTTGTGGATTTACGATTCATGATATATTATGTACGCATGCTACTTTGTCTCTAATTTTGAAATGTATTTCAATCAAGTACTTATTTTTGGTCAGTAAATTGTTTTTACATGTTTTCGATTAAACATTTTTATTCATGCTCAAGCCTAAATGGATTACCTACCAAACCATTGTGTTTGATGCTTGTATTTTGGTGGCCAGGTGCAGGCGGTTTTACCTTTGAGGAGGAGTGCCCGAAGGAGGCTGTTGAGCCTACCCTAGCTCGCGAGTGGCAACCCGACGATGTCATCTAGACGTCGAGACGGGTCATCAGTTCGATTTATCACGTTTTGGGTTTTATATACTTTTGGATGTTGTATTGGCCTTTGTTGGCCTCTTATTTTAGGATGTAACAAATTAACACACTTTGATAAACCTTGTGACTTGAACTATGATGGGAATGTCATGATATAACTCCTTTTCTGATATTTTGGTCTTGATGATGTAAATGTCATATTTTGTTATGACGTAATTTGCGACACGCTTCCGCCTAATTAATCGTGTGAGCTAGATATCCATGTCCTCGGAATCCTCACTGCGGGAACCTGTGGGAAATTGATTATCTTATCTTATCAATCATCGTTGTTGACACCAAAAATATCACTATGTCCCTTCAACACCAAAAGTTACATGGAGCCACATCCTGCCATAAATAGGAAGGCGCCACTTCAAGCGCCAGATCTTATCAGAATCAAACAAAAACTGCAAGATCCTTCAAAGCAGCCAAAAGAGAGGTACACATGAAGTTTCGGGCCATTTCGACGTCATTTGGCCTAACTTCACTCCTCCGACAGCCAGACAGGAACTCCAGGCAGCGACAGTGTCGAAGACTTCAAAACTTCGATCAGAGCCTACGGATGGTCTCAGAATACCTCCAAAAGGCCCCATGCCAAATTTCAAGTCAAACGGACAGCGTTTGACCCTTCATCAACTCTCGGGAAGCAAAATCAGGCCTACCGGCGGCGGAGCACGCCGGAATCATGGCATCCAAATTGGAGCTAATGGATCATCTCAAAATGACTCCAATAGGTCCCCTGTCAAGTTTTAGGTCAAACGGACATCGTTTGGCCTAGTTTCAAAGCTCGGCATTTTCCTCGAAGTGAAATCAAGGCGAGCATTTGCGGGACCCCAAAAGGCTTCAAAACTCAAACCAAAGCCCATGGCTGGTCTTACTTACTACTCAGGAGGCTCCCTGTCAAATTTCAGGTCAATCGGACATCGGTTGACCACAGGTCAAAGCTCGGCATTTCTCTCATGGCGAAATTAAGACAAGCATTTGCGGGACCCCGAACGGCTTCAAAACTCAAACCAAAGCCTATGGTTGGTCCTATCTACTGTTCAAGAAGCTCCACGTCAAATTTCAGGTCATTCCGACATCGTTTGGCCTAGTTTCAATGCTTGACAAAAAATCGGCAATACCGCACAACAAAGTCTTCGGCTTTCCAAAAAAATAGGAAACTTTGTGCTCCGATTTGCGTGGCTTCTCGTCGGGCTTTCTTAAAGAGAATCAGGCCAATAAATGAGGGGAAATGTCAGGAAAAATACAAAAGAAAAAAGAATGAAAAAAGATCGCAAAACGGCGAAGAAAAGGCGACCGAACGGCGGCCGAAAAATGGGCCCAAGGCCCATGGTCGCCGGCGACCATGGAGTTCCGGCGACCCAAAAGTCGCCGGAAGACCCCTTTTTCGGGTCCTTTTCACGTTTCGAGTTGATTGGCCCCTGTGATTTTTCCAAAATCTGAGTTTTCGTGCATGAAATCCATCGATCTTCGTCAACATCACGGATTCGCCGCCAAAATCATTGGATGATCATTAGATGCCTCGAAATCGCCAATCAGTCGACAAAGAAAGCACACTTTTCGCCCGCCCGATCGTGAAATCGACAGGACAGATGTTGCCGGCACGTTGACATTAATCAATGTCTGAAATTGCATCGCCATCCGACATCAAACAACATGTAGATCTACCGGCGATCATCGCAAGAAGAATTCCAAAAGACGCGGCGCGGCCCGCGACTCTTCAAGCGACTTGGCGACCAATTAATGAGGTTAAATGACCCATTTTATGACAAGTTAATGCGGTCATTAAATCATTATTTCGGACGGCCCAATCAAAAGCAAGCAAATGGGAGTTACAAATCAAAGGATTTATGGCATTAAAGCCATGAAACTCCTCCCATGATGGGGATTAAAGACAATTAAAAGCTCATTATTCTCCATCGGCTAATCAGATTCAAGGAAAAAGGAGTTACAAAACAAATAATTTAAAACTTGTAACTCCTCCCATTATGAGCATTAATGCATTCAATGCTCATAAACCCTCCTAAATGGCTACCAAAGGCCTATAAATAGGAGAGCATTCCAAAGGGAAAAACGAGAAAAAAATCCAGAGAAATCGCCAGAGAAATTCACTCGAAGTCCAGAGAATTGCCCGGAAAATCCAGAACTCCTGCAACTCTGCTGCAAGACCACCAAAAGGTGATTGAAGCACCCTTGGGGGGCCACCCCCCCAAGGACCTCCCTTCTTCTACCAACATGGCTAAAACGTGGCTTTTCAGCCCGTTTACTTAGCTTTTTATCGGATATAAGACCTTCTCTTGGTCTTTGTCCTTTAAAAATCTGAGGTTAAAAAGTCAAGCCAAGAATCCAAGAATCATGTTCTCATCTGCATGGACGACGGCGGAGCCCATACATGGCTCGCGACCGTCGATCTGAACGTGTCCCCACAATCGAATGAGAAGTTAGATCCCTTTTCTTGCTTTTCCTTTTGTACTTTGTATTTTTTTTAAGAGACAAAAAAATCACGATTCTTGTCTTTCATAATGGATAAGATTTGTAAATCGCCTTTTACGGCAAAATCGCCTTTTACGGCAAACAAATGAAATCGCCTTTCACGGCATATAAAAAAAAACCTTTGTCTCTTTTCTTAAAATATGTGTGCAATGGGAAACTAGAAAAAGTTTCATTTCCCCTTTCTACTTGTGAAGGTGGATCTTCGGATCACCGTTTCTAAATTCCAAGTAGAAAAGTGAAATTGGCATACCCGTACAAAAAGAAAGAAAGATGTTGATACCCTTTACTTTTTTTCTCCTCCCCTCCGCCGTACCCCGAAAGACCCGGGGTGGAGGCAGCGGGAGAAAGGGAAGAATCGGGTCCATCAATCGTCGCGGGGCCGGGTCTCTGTCCAGGGTCGCGACACTATATGACATCGCCGACACTATAAACCTGTAATGTCATGGCTCCATAACCAACATGGGCACTGTAAGACCCCGACCCGAGTGGCCTTGATTAGTACTAATTAAGTTGTGTGTTAGTTCTAAGCGTGATTAGTGAACTTTGGTTAAGTTGGGATTAGAATAGCTTTTTATATAGCTTTTGGGAATTTTGAGGGCCTTTGTGATTGATGGGACCCTTTGGGGGTTCCTTTTATAACTTTGTGTGTACTTGGGGGTTCCTTTTATGACTTTGCGTGTACTTGGGGTATTACTCAAGACTCTAATAAATTGTATTTCAATCCCATTTTACTTATCTAGTTAATCTCTACGACTTTTATGTGGTCTCGTGCCCGTTCGAAACCCTGAAACCCGACTTTCCTGACATTGAGGGCAAAATAGTCTTTTTACACCAAATCTAGACACGAAATTTGATATCCCCAAAACCCTAGAAATTTATACTTTTTAGAAACTAGATATTTCGACGATCGCTTTCCCCTTCTTCGTCGAACGCATGCAAGATCCTGAAAGCCATGTTCCTAGCCCTACAAGATTGCTAGTGGTGGAGCCCACTCTCACTTGCTATATAAGGGAAACCCTTCCTCTCTTTTCTCTTCTTCCAGCTCAAAAGCCTCAACCCATCTAGGGTTTCTTTGCCTCTTTTTCTTCATGCTCTTCCATCACCAAATCACTACCGACCTTGCACAAATTGAGAAATGAAAGTCATCTTATTTTTCCTCTCCATGAGAGCTCTTCATTGATACCATTGGAAGTATGAACTAGCCTCATTGGAGCTTCTTTGGAGCTAATCTTGTCTATTTGGAAACTTTACAAGTAAGCCATCACCCTTATCTCCTAGACTTGTGTTCTTCTAATCTTAGAGAAGCTCCATTTTCATTATTGTAAATTTTCCCTTCTTGTCCTTTGATTTTGACCATCTTAGGGTTTGTATTTGGGGGTTTTTTTATTGTGTTGTAGGCTATCTTTGAGAAAGGCTCGATTAGAGCTTGCTTGTAGATACCTAAGGCAAGTGGATGAATAGATATTTGAATATTAGATAATTTTTATGAGAAATGTGGTTGATTTTGCTATTCTATCCATGCTCATATTTTGACTTGCATTGATAGTGAAATAAATGCATATGAAAGAGTCTTACTAGATCATTAATGTCTTGGAAATGTTGATTTATAATCTTGTGTTTACCTCTTGGATATAGTACAAATGAGTCCTTATGAATGGTGATTTCTCTCTCTTATGATTGAATGTGATTGAAAAGAAGGAGTTGTTTGGATGGATGGTTGTGGAGTTTTGATGGAGGTTTATGTGAAGTTTAAAGGAAGTTTGGACCTCTCATTCATGTGTAGAAATGAGGCTCAAAAAGGGGTTTGCAAGGAGAGAAAAACGAAGGAGCAGAACTGTCCCTGGAATCAGTTTCTGAACAGTTTGCTTAAACGAACATGACTCTTCGCTCGAGCGAACTCATCAAGTGGACAGTTTGCTTAGTGAACGTTATCTCACTCGAGTGAACCCTCCCAAAATCCATCCAGAGAATGGTTAGCTTGAGCGAACTGAAACTTGGCTCGAGCCATTCTGTATTGGGCAGGTCCGCTCGAGCGAACCCTTCCAGAGACCACTTCGCCCGAGCGAACTCCTGGGTCCGCTCGAGCGAAGTGCAGTGTTTACTTGGGGTTATATGTTTAGAGCATTAATGTAATGTTTAATTGCTTGGGGATAGTTTATTGAGAACCCCTTTGTGTCGGGGAGATTTAATAGGCAATGTTTAAGGCCATTTGAGAAAGAAACCACACCACCAAGATTCATCGAAGCTTTTTAATTACCAAGGTGTATAAGGAGCCCGGAATGTCCCCAAATTCAGGGAGTACCAAGTTTTTACTGAAACCGATATACGGGACCCCTATTCACCTTGAAATAGTCTTGAATCCCAATACTTATCTCGGAATTTTGAAAGCTCAATTGTATTTTATTGTTCCCGAATTTTAATATGCATTCCCGAATTTCATGATTTATGAATTGCCATTTCCAAAGCCATTGAAATTATATTTGTAGGATTTTGCTAGTCCCGTTGTGCATTGCCCGAATAAAGAGATATTTTTGCTTTGAGCACCCCCCGTTTATATAAGTGCATCGTACATGCCCTGATTTCTGCTATGTGACCTATGAATCGGCACCACTAAGCTTGGTGACTTTGTCGGTTTGATCCGCCTCCTTGGAGATCCCCCTCCCGTCCCGTCAGCTGCAATTTGGATCCCGATACTAAGTTTATTACTGTGGTCCCGTCCCGATACCTGGCTTGCTACCGTGGTTCCCGATGCCCAACTCACTACCGTAATCCCGTCTTGTATAGTTATATGTATATGTATATTTTGTTGAATCTCATCACTTCGTGTGTTAGAGATCAACGCCCCGATATGCTCTTGTCACTTCGGTGATAAAGGACTTAGCTTCGTGTGGTTGTCATCTTGATGGTTTCCCGATTCCTTGGATACCTTCACATGCTTTTATATTGCATACATGTTTTAAATAAATGTTTATTCATTTCACAGAAATTACTGTTTAAACTAGATTTAAATGTTTTCAAAGGTACATTCATTTATTGTTGTATTGTGATATCCTTTCGCCCACTTACCAGACCGTTGTCTTCGACCCATTCTTTGGTACTCAGGTCCAAACGCCGGTTACGCGAGGCGGATTTTGAGGAGGCGGCCGGAGAGCCGCAACTAGTAGGTGAATGACGGGCTAACGATGTCGTTTAGACATTCGATCGAGCCTTGAGATGCGACACATTTTGGGGTTGTGACTAACACATTCTTTTGGGATATTGTTTTGGTTGTACTGGCCTTTGCTGGCTTTTATTTTTGGGAATGTTAATTAAATGATTTTTTGTATAAACATCGAATATTTACTTTTAAGGAAATATGCTATCATGATCATTGCTCACTCTGACATCAGCTATTCTTATATATGTATTCAGTCTTATTATTTGGGAATGAACTTATGGATTTTATTTTAGCCAATCCATACATGAAATCCTCACCGCGGACACCTGTGGGAAATCACGTACATGGGTGGCATCTTTTTATTTACTCGTGTATGGATTGGCTAAAATAAATTTATGGCAATGGCATCCACCATCACCAATAACCGTGTCCCAAACCCAGATTGGGCCCTTGACGCAGTCCGGGGTCTCGACAGGCACTCAGCTTGGGGCGAAGCACTAAATGAACAGGGTCAGACATGATGGTCTGGTAGGTGACTGAGATGGATAATAAATATACTGATTAATAAAACACGTGATATAAATCATGTTAGTTGATCAAAAGCTGCAAATATTTAAAACGTATATAAAACGGAAGTATCTGACAAGATAGGTATTTAAATAAGGGTTGCGAGTAAATATTAAGTGCATTTACAATATAATGCGCTTATAAAATATGACGTGGTCTCAAACTAAAATCTCCAAGTAGAAACAAATGTAAATCGGGCTAACATAATGGGGCATAAGTCAGGTGGTAAACCAAGCTAGAAAACGAAGTCGAGCGGATAACAAAGCACACTGACAAATTGGCAACCACACAAAGCTAAATCCTCCATCATGGAAGTAACAGAGCACACTAAGCATATATCTAGTCTCCGGCAAGCGAGGTGACATGAGCACACTAGGCATATAAGAGTTTCCGGCACACGAGGTGACAAGAGCACGCTAAGCATATGAATGGACAAGTGTAGTTGGCCATCACACTAGGCACCGGCCGCGGAACCGGGCAAATAACACATTAAAGAAATCCAAGCTGCAGTTGGCTAAAAGATTGATTAGGACCCCAAGCCGGTGGATCAAGCCAATGAGGTGACCCAAGCTGAGTGGTGCCGACTCACAAATCAAAAGCTTTTGCTTTTTTATATTCGTATAGAAATTATCCCAACTCCGTTTCACGTAAAATATAGTGAGGAACTACTCAAATGGGCCAAGTCAAATGCACACATACTATTGTAAAGAGTAGTCCTCCCAATATACATATAAAAGCTCACAAGGTCACATGAATTGGCAAAATTGATTGTCTTTTACTAAACGAACGAAATACCCAAATTGTTTATTTTTAGTCAAAACAAGCTAAATAGTCCAAAGCTGATTATTTTTAGTCGAAACAAACCAAATAACCAAAAGTAATTAATTATCTTCGCCAATAACAAGTAAACTAACCCAAAACTGATTATTTTTAGTCAAAGACTGTCAAAATAACTAAAACTGAATGCTTTAGGCAAAACAAGTAAAATCCGGTGATAATTAGCCCAAATGGGCAAAAGTGACAGACCATAAATCCAACAAACTAAAAAATGAAGTTTTGGTGAGCAAAACTAAACAATGCAAGTGGAATCATATTTCCAGGCTAATCTAAGCTCGGCGATCAATTTCCACATATGCACTTCCAATAGATAGGTTGAGACTACATCATTTAGTATAACGAGCACATAGACCCTTGAATGCCGAATTTTAATAATATTTGGTGCTCCCAAAGGTTGGTGGCATTCCAAGTTTCTAGTGCACGTTATCCAATTTAACGGAGTCTTAACGTGTTTCCGGGTTGGATTCCCGCATAGACACATCCTTTCTCCCTTTTCTTCCTCCATACAACCATACACGGTCCAAATATGAGGTTAGGATCCAAAACATTCCACCTCCCCTTGATTAAAACAAATTCAAGGCAATACACAAGACCCGGGCAAAAAAAAAAAAGGGTGGCTTGGCTCGAGTCAACTCTGCCAGGCCCCCTTTTCCCATGCTTTTGGAGCTTCTTTTCTCCCCCTTTTCAATCCCCTTTTTCGCTACACCTTCCCTACATAAAAATAGGCCTCCAATGTCTCTTTTCAAACCACATTCATCCACCTCAAAACACACCACCTCATCACACTTAAATCCATCTCTTTCCCAACATAATTCATCACCAAAACCCATCATACATGAAGCCCATTTGCAATTAAACATATCATTGAATAAAGATATAATTTAACACTTTAAATAAGCTCAACTAGAAGAAAGAACTCACTGAACATGCATTTACAAAACTGATTTAAACCATAGCAAGAATTTCAAAATGAATGAAGCCATGAAATCCATAAAAATATATAGTAATAAAACTAGAAAAATCATGCAATTTAACATGCTCTAGACAATAGCATTTCAGTCACTAGCCTTGGTCTCTAATGCTTCCAATTAAGCTCTAATCCAACCAATTAGGCACACCTAACACAAGAAACCCCCAAAATAAACCCAACTTACAGCCGTAGAAATGGCAAACAAGGAAAGACTAGGAATTGGCCCATATCAAACTAAAAAAATAGAGCCTTAGGGGCTGCCATTACAAATAATAGAAGATGGGAAGGAGTTCTTACCTCTAGGACCGACAACCAGCAAGAAGAAGCTTGAAGAAGGGGCTGCTCAACTTGGATTTGCACAAAAATGGCGTCCATAGAGAGCTAGAGAGATGGGGAAGAAAATGGCATGATTGGGTTTTCAAATGGCAAGGGTTTCCTCCAAGAATGGGGAGAAGAAAGCAAGGAGAAAAGGGAGAGGAGAGCTCAGTTGCGGAGCTCTCCCTTGTACTAGAACGAATGAGGGTGAAAGAGAGGGCGTGGTGCTTTTATAATGGGTGGGAGTGGGCCCCACCACACTTAAAACTTGAGGGAATTAAAACTCTAATTTTTGGGCCCCGGATGCAATCGATGAAGAAGGAAAAAAATGTTTCTCATAAAATTTAATTCCCAACAAGTATAGTTTTGACATGGTTATGAGATTTCAAATTTGGATCCAAATTCAATGTGAAAATATTGTTTTACCCCCAAGGCTAGAAAACTGGTTTTTGGAGCTTCGAATGGGTACGGAGTGAGCATGAAAGTTGTAGGGAATGATGAGATTAGTCAAACGAAACTAAAATGAGAATTTTTGGATATCACGAAGAACCTCCCCACGCTGACAACGCAAAACACAAAGGACCCTACGGGTATCAAGCTAGGTTCAAAAGCTCTCAAAACTCCTCAAAGCTAATGAAAATCTATTCTTACTCACAAGCTCAGCCAAACAACCACTAATCCCACTTAAAAAAACTAATCAAAATCTTAATCAATAGTAATCCCGGAAATTAGGGGTTGGGGTCTCACATGTAATGCATGCACTTATCTTATTTGATTAATGTTTTAATGACTTAACCTAATTACTTCCTTTAAGATTATTTATCCTAATCATATCTCACACCATTTATTATTTAATTATTCTAACTAATTTTTTCATTTTCTAGATTTTACTAAACCTGAAAGTCTTGCCAAACTTTCTATGGAGAAATTATTTTGCCACTAATTATTTTTTCACTTAAATTTGGGTTTTACGGTGACCTAAGTTTAGACTAACTTGTACAATCAAAGTTTCATCAATTCTTATTTTGGATGATATAGATATTTTTAAAAGAAAAAAATAATTTAAATTAGTTTTTGGGGTTGTGTTCCTTACATTAGGTGTGAATTGTGTGCAATGTATCATTGCCAACTCGTGCATGAGTTTTAAAAAGTAGAGAGATTGAGCATTCTCCCACTTTTGAAAGTGGTAGAGTCTCTCACCTACTAGAACATCCGCATGCAGACATTCCCGTCCCTTCATATAAAATGAAAGAGACCTATAGAACCTCCTGAATTTGTGGATTAACAATGACTTCTATAGCTGTCCAACACAAAAACGCTGCAAGAACACAAAGCCGAAAAAATTAATTTTAATTGTTATTTTAATCTTGTTTATTCATTATATCTATTCAGTGTGTTTTTTCTTACTACACAGTTCCACCAAAAATGTTTTAGTGGCCCTCATTTGTCTAGCCGCCAATGTAAATATGTGCCTACACAACCGTTGTATGAGAGATCACACAACCGTCCTATGAGACTTGTTTTTCAGCGTGAAAATCAATAGGAATAGATGTAAGGCCCCAGGCCTTAATTAGGGGCTTAGCATGGTTAATTAAGATTAGTGTTAATTAATTGAGTTTTGTAGCATAATAGGGTGCATTAGAAGGTTTTCTTCATGCATGACATTTTTCGTCTCGAACCCATGATGACCCATTGGCCTATAACCTACTGATCGGACCCCAAGTGTAGGGTGCGATTGTAGTAATAAACTGGTGAGACCAGGTCGATCCACAGGGAGCATTGTAAACTAAGATTCATTCTCAACTTGTACCTGCCCTAAATTAAAAATCTAAATTTAGCCTAACAAACTAGAAAATTACAACCATCATTCCTACTTTCCAAAAATTAAATTAATTACAATCCAATGAAAAGAAAACTTCTTAAATCTAAGAATCTTAAACTAAAAACTAAAATTGCTACAAAAGAACACACAAGTTAGAACATCAAGAATAAAAGGTACCAAAAATAAAACTAAGAAACTAAACTAAAAACAAAAGAAACCTAAGTTAGAAAGTTAGTAATGCAATGCATGCCATGAGATGCTGAAAATTATAAGTCTGAAAAACTAGTATGTAGGGCTGTTTTTATGCATGGTTTTTCCTAATCTAATGAAACCTAAAACTAAGTTTTATGGCTGGGTTTTGAACTACAATGATGCATGAATCAACTAAGAAAAACGGAAGTGAAAAAGGAATTAAAATGAATGAAATATGAATGCATAAACATGACCTAAAAAACTGAAAATGTGCAAAAATTCTGCAATACAGGTAGCCTAACATGCCATGTTCAAGTCATTTGTTCACCAACTTCCTAAAATCTTTTTGATCTGCAATTTTGGGACGTGATAGACCACATGCTGAACTTCCATTTCTCCAAATTTTACATAAAAATACCATGATTCGACTGGTCTACCCACTTCGAACTTTTTGCCAAAAACTATTTCTGCAGTTTTGCTGAAATTGTGTAGAAAGTGCTATTTATATGCTGGATCCGAGATTTAGCACTATGTTTGGCCGAATTCACCATTAAAATCATTTTTCTTTTGTACTAGATTCCTCAGCCACTTAAACATGTCAGAGATTCCACCTATGCAATGCATGAAATGCTAACTACTTCCAACCATAAACTATGCACAAAATAAACATAAAATTAAATTGATCATAAAAATAAAGACAATAAACAAAAGTTCAAGAATTTAAATGTGTGGTGAAAAACAAGAAAAGCAAATGTGTGGTTTTAACAAAAACTTCAATGTGCGGAAGAACATAAATTTAAATGTGTGAAAGTATATTCTCCTCTTTCAAAATTCTTTTCTAAGCGGGGTCAAAATTTGAATCATGCTCTTAGGGCCTTTGGGTCATCAGTCCAAACACCAACAAGAAAAGAAACATAAAACAAGCATCAATCACCCAAGAACAAGAAAGAAAAATTGGAAGAGTAAGAAACAATTTTACTAATATGCAAAGTCTTACATAAGATATAAAAAATAAACAATAACAATTACATACTAGGATGAGAAGCCTCTTCTAGATGAAAAACCCCAGGGTGTAGTGTGATTTCCGGCCAAATCTCCTTGAGTACTCAAATGCAAAGAAAGATAGAGGAAGAAGATGGAGTGTAGTAGTAATTCTAGAGAGAGTTGGTCTATCTTCCCATGAGAGGAGAGGGATGCTTATGCCTTCAATTGATAGATTTTTGCTCTCTTTCTTTCCTTCTTTGTCCAAGTTTGTAGCACGCAATCTTCTTTGCTGGCATGTCCCTTCCTTGGCCAACAAGTCTTCAAAGAAATAGCAAGGTGAATGAGAGATTTTTTGTGCTTTCCATAGTGCAAATTGCAATCCCGAGTAGAAATTATAGCACCGACTTCCAGAGGCCACATCTTTCTCGTTTTAACTCCGATTTACACAATCTTGGGTTCTAAAGATATCTACTCAAAAAGAGCATTCCAACGGTGTATGGATTGCACCAATCCGACAGCTGGATTAAGAGTTATGGCCATTTTAATCTTGCTGCCCCTGAAAAATCCAAAAATAATTGTGCACATTTGGAATGTTAGTTGTGCAATGGTGTGTGTGGGACCCATGTGGACGTCCAAAGCGATCTTGGGATATTTCTTTCCTTGTTTCTTGATTCCCCTTCCATCTTTGGTTTGCTTCCAAGCTTCTTAGTCAAATATTTTAGCACACTTTCATTTCTTGAATTTCTTTCTTGATTTTTAAGTTTTCAAACTCAATAAGAATTAGATCTTACCAAATCTGAAGTTTCCTTTCTTAATCTTGAAATCACAAATCTAGCTTTTCATTGTTGATTTTTCAAACTCTCCAAAAATACCAAGATATGTGGGTCTACCATGAAAGATGTCCTAACCTTAATCTCTCTCAAATTTCACCAATGTGGGTTCCATTCTTGATTTCTCCTACACAAATTAAAACAAAATGGATTCAAGAAGATTTCTATGTGAGGAATTTAAATGGACCATGCATGGGGCCCTACTTGATGCCCCCAAAATAATTGACTTTCCAAAAGTAAATCTCCAAAAATGGCAGGTTTCATGAATTTATGCAAAAAGTGTGATTTTTGAGCAAATTATGCATGAATGCACTACAGTGGACCCTAAATGCATAAAAACATGATTTGACACTAAATAAAACTCTCTAATATCAATAAGCCCTTAAAATGGTCCAAAATGTGTATGAAAATATGCGTTTTTCAGGACTCGTCACCTACCTAGAAACCCATTTCGAAGTCCACCTTCAAATGGCCCTTAGCCCCGTCTTGTAATTTTCAAAACCCACTTAACAATAAGACTAGGCCCTTAATTGTAAACCCCACAAACCATCTCTACAAATCTAAAGCCCTTCCCCTCTCCTTCATATCATTTCAGTTCACTTCATCTCTCCTTCATTTCACATCATTTCAACTCTCCTTCTCTACTCTCTCTACTCCATCTCCTTCTATCCATTTCCAACTCAAGATACAAGGCTCCTTATGATCATCTAAGGCTCCCCTCAAGGTCTTAAGTCCGCTCCTTCATCATCTTCTTCCGCTATCTCCACTGTAGGTAAGCTACCCACTTTCTACATTCCATATAGTTCTTTGGTACATTTGGACCATGCATTCATGATCTTTAGGTGTTTTCATTCTTGTTTGGCATGTAGGAGACAAAGCAATATGTCGCGACCCGAGCCCAGTCCCCTGCAGCGGTTCGACCTCGGGGAACGTGAATTTGGATAAAGTAATAACTAATGTTTCTCCTCAAGATCCACGTGTGTGAGGATATGACCTTTCCATCACAAGCAAGAATATTTTGTGGAAGCGGGGCTCGTTTGGCATGAATCCCTGAGATTATTTCCGTATTCTCGTAGAAAAAAAATCTAATGGAACAGTGTTTGGCTGCAGCAGAAGACCTATTTCCCCAAAAATTCTAATAGAAATATGCGTCATAAGCACAATAAAATTGGAACGATTAGATTTCATTTTTTTGGTTCCGAAACAATGGAGCACAAAACAAAAGGCCAGCCAAAACGCTCCCGCTACTTCAAGCCATTGTGGAATAAATCCTCTTGCTCTAAAACGTCGTCCCATATGCACTTCTTCTCTGTAGCACTTCTTCTCAATGCTTCTCCACTGCAGCTTCGATCAGGTGTGTTTTTTTTTTCCCTTTTTTTTCTCCTTCTCGGTTTGACGAGTCCCCCCCCTCAATCCTGACGCCCAACCTTAACCAAAGAAAGAAACCTTCTTTTCTTTTTTAATATTACTCTTTGCCATGGATATGATGGAACCCATTTTAAAATTATTTTATGTCTTTCACTATAACTGACATTGCAAAAGCAGACCTCCATTTTCTATTTTTTTAATGATTTCTCTTGAAATGGGAGACTTACTTTTGTATGTTTTTAATGGATGCCTCTTTCTCAACATGTTCTCTTCATTTATTAGTGTATTATACTTCACTTTTTTTATTAGTTGTTGCAGGGTCAATGTAATCCCCAGGGGTAAATAGTCATGCCACTAGCACTTGCTTTCACTTCTTGCATTACTAGTACCGTACCCAAAATGTGGACTGTCATGATTAATCTAACCATGTTGAACGACTGTTGTTCAATGGATTATTGTGTGGTGGGCCGGACCAAACTATGTAGCCCTACCCACAAAAGTGTGCATTGCAACTTCTACGACAAAAACAATTAATGGCAGACTTTGTTGTCATGCATGCATGACATATGGAGGCCAGCTGGCTTCACCTCCATCAATAGATATTCATTGGCATTATTGACAGCTAGCATTCACTACAAACACGAATTTATTGGGAAGATATTTTGTGTTGCTTGGGTGAGTTAACTATCTTGCAAGTCTTTGCCAGGTGTAGAGAATTTGGGTGTAGAGAAATTATAAGCAGGTAAAGCAAGCATGACACTTTGTCAACTTTTATTATAAGGGTAATAGTCAAAGATCAATGTTTGCCTTTCCCAGCTCAATTCCAATGCTAACATCATCAAGAGTAGAGAATAATTAATTATAAATAAGACCATGTCATGAGGACAATGATGCAGAGCATGGTGTTGACATTTGTCCATCAGTACCATTATCAATAGGGACGGCACAAGGACAACAAGAGATTGCACATGTACGAGATGAAATAGCAAATGCACTATTTGCACATTATTGTTCATGAGGATATTGATTTATGTTCAATTCAATGATTATATTTAATATAGTTAATGGGTGACATTTATAATATTGAATAATATTTTTTAGAAATTAATTTATTATTTTTAATTTATGTATCTAAAATGGATATATTGTTCATTCTCGGTCCAATATAATCCAAGAACATTGCCAAACACATTCTCTAATTTTGTTCCTTTAGAATAAATTCTAAGAGAATGTTACCAAACAAGTTTTACTGACTTCATTTTAAGAATGGGAACATTCTAGAATAACTAATGCTCAGCATGAATCTATTCCCAGAGCATGAATGATGCCAAATGGACCCTTACGTGTCGTTGCGACTCGGAGCCCCGTAGCCATCAGATTCTATATTGCACTCAACTTGTTCTGTATAAAGCCGTCATATTAAAGTACATACTTAGACTAAAACAAATGAAGATAATAAAATGTACAGAGCTGACAGTAATAGGATATTCATTACCTAAGATATTCAAGTTACAAGTTATACAAGTGCATTAATTGACATCCTAAGTAAAAAGGGTAACCAAGCCGTACAAAAATATCAAACTAAGAACAAATACTACCCAGATGTTTAACGTAACTCCAGTGCCAAGCACAACATCTACATGACATTACTGACACAACAAACCCGGAAACAAGCAGCTCCACAGCTGCCTGCACACGTACTAGCTCGAGACAAGAACAAAAACGTGCTACCTAGAGCACCAAAGTATAGTATATCAAACACAATGGTCTGGCAGGTGACTGAGATAGACAAAATACATGTTTGAATATTCTGCTAAATTAACGTTTAATAAAACATGATATCTTATTAAAAGATGCAAGTATCTAATCATGTGTGGAACAAAAGAACATGATAATATCATTAGATTTAAAAATCAAGTTACTAATAAGTATGGTGTAAAACCCTTTAAAAACATGGCAAGACATGAGTCATGTAAAAAGCATGAGCTAGAAAACATGAGCAAGAAATCACGCCTTGGAAACGAGTAAGATGGGAAAACCACATTGAGCCCATCCTTCTCCATCATACAAGATGATAAGAGCAAGCAAGACAAGACAAGATCCCATGCCACGCAAGGTGGTCGGAGTCCGGCCGCAGAACCAAAAAGCACGTACAAGTAATATAACCAATCTGTAGACGGTCCAAGTAATTTAAGAACCCCCAGACTAGCAAATCAAGCTGACAGGGTAGTCAAAGCTTAGTGGTGCTTACTCAAATCCATGAAAACATGAGATGAAAATACCTTTACAAAACTTGTCATGAAAAAGGGGAAACTACTTGACAAGACAAGACAAGACAAGACAAGACAAGATCCTGCACCCACACAAGGTGGTCAGGGCAAGCATGACATTTCCCGCCACACAGGGTGGACAAAGCAAGCAACCCTAGATATTTCCTATGCGAGCTGGTGGGGACTCACCGTTTGAAGTCTGTGGTTGACACGCTACGCTTAATGGTTAAGGGTGCCGTCCGGACCAAGTTCCCATATTCTCCCCCATCGGCCACACGAGGTAGACGGGGCATGTAAAACAACATAAGGCAAGTAAACATAAGCTAATAGCATGTAAAAGCATGAAAAACAGTCCCCTCAAGTTTCCTCAATCGAGAGCTTTCCAGAAGCAAGGCTCAAAATCCATAAAAACAAGATATAAGTTCTAGCCATGTGACATGTCAAGAAAAAGGGTTACTTGGCAAACGAGGACAAGCAAGCATGTATATATTCAAGTACAAGCATGAGGAGTAGTTCGCCCACATGTTTATTGGTTGAAAAATACAAGGAATCATGATCCCCTTGTAGTAAAACGAGTAAAACCAAGTAATTGACATTAAAACAGTTTCATATCAAGCGATATAAGAGTCACTACAGGGTTTCAAACACGTGTCCCGAAGACATGTTAAAAAGCCATTTCATGATGTAGTAAAACTGGTCATTTTTCATAAAACGTGTAAAACTAGACATGGCCAAGTAAAACATGTAAACCTTATCAAACAAGGGTCATTCGTGCATGAGAATAAGATCTTAAACAATTTAAGCTGAATCATCAGAGAAAATCGGATATTTCTAAGTAAAAATAAGTACATATTGGTAAAATTCTTAATCGGACTCTCGTTTACAAAATAGGTATACCATACATATGTTAAGACCGCATCATTTGACCCTTTGTGTATTTGAAGCCTGAATGTCATATTCTAGAAATAAATTTGTGCCCCTGAAGATGGATGACATTCCAAGTTCCAAATACACATTATCACGTTAACTGCTCTCAGCATATACCTGGTTTTTATCACCACAAAATTCCACCAAAAAAACCCATTTTCAAGCTCTTGGTGAGCAGTCAATCAACTGTCAGCTATTCGAGGTCGGCCAGCCGCCAGTTGACTATCGGACCTCTGTCAGGGAAATTCTTGGCCTCTAGAACTCCAAGATTACTTCCTAATCTCACCTATTAGATCATAGCACACCTATTAAACAAAACTCCCAAAATACACTAAAAAAAGGCTCAAAATTGGAAAGTAATCAAAGAAAATGAACTGGATCTTACATGTTAAAATCATGGGGTTATTTGTGGTCTAGAACAAAAGACTAGGAGATGGGAAGACCCTTTTACCTGTAAGACTTCTAATTAGAGAGAAATCAGTCAATGAAGGGGCTGCCTAGCTTGGTTTTACATAAGAATGGCATCTAGAAAGAGTTCATAAGGGGGGGAAGAGAATGGAGAGATCAAGCATTCAATTTGTTAGGATTTGGTGGGAGGTTGAGGGAGAAATGAGCAAGAGCAAGGAGAGAAAGGTTCAGCTACTGTAGTTGCTGGAACCAGCTGAGTAAAAATGTGGAAATGAGGGAGAAAGGAAATAATGGGTTCTTCTTAAATAAAGTGGAAAGTGGGGCCCATAACTAATAGCACTTCATGGGCTCGGAGTTGGGCTTTCTAGGCCTCGAATGGATTCGATGAAGAAGAGATATATGATCGTCATAAAAACTAGTTTTGTTGGAGCTAATTTGACCTCTCAAAAGAAGCCAAAATTAAAAATTTTCAAAATCAAGAACAATCCCCCCCACACTTACACGTGCAACCCAAGGCATCTCTAGGCGTGCCAGAAAAGGTCCAAAGGCTCTCAAAACTTCCCAAAACTATGGAAAAACTATTCTAATCCACAAACCAATTCGATCAAGCTCAAACCTCACTTAGAGAAACTAACCCACAACTTAAACCACACTAATCATGAGAATTAGGGGTCGTGGTCTTACACAATAGCTTAGATTGGTGATAGGGTGGTGTGGAGCTCAAGTTTGGTCAAGCCCTAAGCTCTAAGAAAGGGGTTTTAGTGCAAATCCAAGAAAGGCAAGTGAATAAATGTTTGTATCATTATATTTATGCTTGCGTTTGTTAATCCCATGCATTTGTGGCCTCTTACAAGCTCTCTTAGGTGATTATTGGTTGTAAGAAGCCGATTAATGTATTTTTAATGGTGATGGAAATAATGGACTTTAAATTGGAAAGTGGGAGTGTGGAATAGGTAGCAAAGATTGGCCCTAATAGGTAGTAGAAACACCCTTGCATGTAAGGGGAAAGTTCCTCTTGAAATCCCTCTTGAACCCTATTCAGGGTCATTTTTTAAGCTCAAACAAGCAAGAGAAGGAGGTTGAAGGGGCTAGCTAGTCATGGAAATGCATGAAAATCGACATGGCTCTTCAATGGGGGAAGGACCACGCTACTCGTCTAAGTGTGTGGTGTAGTGGGTGCGTCTTACCCATTGTTTGGGAAGGGGGGAAAATGGGGGAGAAGAAAAAAAGGGGGGAAAGTGGGGGGGAAATTTTTTTTTGGACGGTGTTTGGTAAAGGGGGGAGGGAAAATGGAGGGGATGGGGTGGGGGGAAAATGAGTGCAAAAATCTTCACCCCAAAACTAGGGGGAAAATGGGGGAGAGGAGGGGAAAATTGCCAAAATGACAAAATTGCCCTTTTATATGTAAAAGATAATTTTAAAGTTTTTACAAAAGTAAGGACAAAACGGTAATTTTCTCTCTATCTCACAAACAAACAAAATCCTACTTTTTCACTTTTCTTCCTCCTACTTTTTGACTTTCCAAACAAGAAGAGGTAAAATTAATTTTCCCTTCCCTCCCCTCCCCTCCCCTTCATTTTCCTTCCCCCTCAAATTTTCCCTCCCCTCCCCTCTCCCCTCCCAAACGGACCGTTAGTGTCTTCTTATGTAGTTGATGGTGAGGAATCAAATTGTAGCGATGAGATTCGCAAGTGGGGCCTCCTAGGTGATGATCTCCACCATACAAATGGAAGAGAATTAGAAGAAAAGGGAAGGAGATGAAGTCGAGGAGCTGCTAGTCAAGCAAGAGAGGGAGTGGGGGTAAGTGGCGTGGGTGAGATTTTTGGGTTAGTTTGTCCGTTTACCACCATACTAGCTGAACTTGAGACACGAAAACGGAGGTCTTCAGGACCTCGTTTGGACTCGGGAAAAGAAGAAAAGTTGTGGGAAATTAAAAGATATTTCTAGAGAGCCCAAGATCATAAAATTTGGAGTTCATTTTTAAGAACTTACAGGTAAACCACCCCCCCCCCCCCCCCCTCCCTCTAAAGAGGGTGTCAAATTTAAAACTAGGTTTTAGTATTTCCTATAAATTGAGCTTAAGAATGAGATTTCTCATAATTTACGAACAACCCACAGTCTTTTCCAAAATTACAAATAGGTTCCAAAATGGGTCGAACTAAATTCAAAGGCTCTCAAAACTTTCCAAACCTATTCAAGGACTATTCTGAAACACAAAATACAACAATCAGCATCTAACTCCACTTAGAAACCATAACCACATAATTAATTATGAATAATCATAGGGGTCAAGGGTTGGGTTCTTACTGTTAAAGCTTTTGTTTTGTTGCAATTTGATAGGATGCATTCATTTTCATAGCTTGACCTCTCATTCTTCATGTTCTTAATCTTAGGATCTTCATGCATATTTCTCATTCATAATCTTTGTTTTTATTAAATGATATGCATGGTTCTCAAATCTTAATTATCTTAAGTTCATGAATTTTTTAGTTCAGATTTTAAAATCTCAAAATGTTCCTTCTTTAAGTTCAAAAATCATTTCAAGCTTTTCAAAGTTTTCTTCTTTAAATCCATATTTTAGTTTGAAAGTTTCATGTATTTTGAAGATCAGTTTTCATCCTTTTTTCAGTCATGATTTCAAGCTTGTTTAATGATCTTCAAGGTCCCTTGGTGTTCAGCCCTCATGGTTTCATGTTTCAAAATTTATTAGTTTTTCTGGCCTGAATCCGGTCGACCCCATGTGTGGCCGGTCGACCAGCCCAATGGACCCGGTCGACCGGCTCCACTGTTGGTCGACCGGGCTTCTAGCCATTAGGCTTTATTCTGCAACGGGCATATTTTTGACCGTTAAGGGCAGGTCGACCGGGCACAGGGGCAGGTCGACCGGGGACTATCCGTTGGGAACTTTTTCTCTATAAAAAGTGGCTTTTTGTTTGGAAAAGGGTGCTGAACTTTTGGGAATTTTCAAGGCCAAGAAAGAACAACTTTTTAGGAGAATTAGTGAAGGGATTATGAAGCCAATCCAATGATTCAACCTTTGATCTTCAAATGGGTGTGCTTTCTTTATCCCAAGATTAATTTCATGCTTTGTTTCTAAATCTTTGTTTTCTTTTAAGCATGATCAAATAGTTGGCTTTCTTCTTGAGATGTTGTGTTTCATAACATGCTTTGAACTTTGAAATGTTTTAGCTTTATGAAATCAACATATGATTTATCATTCACATGAGTTATGAATCCTTGCTTTCAAATCTAACTTGTTAATCTTAAGATTGTACTTTTTCATTCAAGTTTGATCTTTTGGAGAACCATGTGTTTGTCAAACAACTCTTTCTCATACATATGTTTATCATCTTTGCATCATTTAAATTGTCATCTTTCTAAAAAGAGATAGAGTGATTTCTAGTATATGCATTATTCATAGACTTTGTCATTCATATGCATGCTTCTAGAAGTTAAGTTTTCACTTTCTAATCAGCATTTTTAGAGGCATTAAATTGCACTTCATTGTTCTCTTATCCATGCATTCATAGGCATTTTATTTACGAGAAAATCATCTTGTAAAGGTTATTGCTTAGCCTAAGAAAAGCATTGTGTATAGGTTATTGCTTAACCTTGAAAAGCATAAGTGATGTATTTGTAAGGTTTGAGGTGATCCTAAACCTTAATTTGAGCTAGTGAAATCCGGTAAGATTGCCGGGAGTGGATGTAGGCATGTTGGCCGAACCACTATAAATGCTTGTGTCATGGTAGTTGATCTTTTGTTTTTCTTTTCATGGATGATGCTCTGATGTTTGATTCTATCAAGATTGTAGTTGTTAGTTTTCTTGTGCATGCTTAACTTAGAGATTGTTTCTCTCCACAAGAAAATTAATCTTTCTCAAAGCATAAGTGACTTAAAAGTTAAAAGATTTGATTATTGGTCTATTAATTTTTGGCTCACCCTATTCACCCCCCCTCTAGGATTCGCTCTTGGACTTTCAATTGGTATCAGAGCCAAGTTGCTCTTGTTTAGGTTTAACCACCTAGAGTTAGATTCCTAGTGAGTGTTTTTCTTTTGATTGTCACCATGCAAACTCATTTGGGTCAAATTTAAAAGATTCTTTAGAAACAACAAGAACAATAGAAATTCTGATGAAAGCAAAAGTCCTAGATTCCAAAGAAATCCCAAAGAATCATTTATTAAAAGAAATGTGCAATGTTACAATTGCAAGGGGTTTGGACACATTGCTCAAAATTGCTCCACCCCTAAAGATTTTGAAAAAGGAGATAAGAAAGGAAAGAAAGCTTTAAACATAACTTGGGATGAGGAAGATGAAGATAGTGACAACAATGAATCCCCAAACAATGAAGATGAAAATTTCCCTAATTGGCTTCTACTTTCGTCAATTGAAGATGTCAATGAGCATAATACTTTAATAGATGACACATTAGGACAAGAAGAAACAAATGATGAAGTTGAAGATATTGAAATTCAGCAAGCTTATGATGAACTGTATGAAAATTGGGAAATCTTATTTAAGAAAAACAAAATTATCAAAGAAGAATCCAAAAAGCTTGTTAATGAAATAAAAGTTTTAAAAGATGAATTGAAATTAAGAATCAATGAGAAGATTGACTTAGAACACAAGTTCACCACTCTAAATGAAAATCTAGCTCATGCTCAAAACCAAATTCATAATTTACAATCCAAGCTAGAATCTAGTCAACTTGAAACTAACTCTTTACAAATGAAACTTAACAAAGGAAAATTCATTGTTGATAAATTCACTTTGGGAAATGATAAGTTTTATCAAATGTTAGGGATGCATAAAATTTATGGTGACAAGAGTGGGATAGGTTTTGAAAGTTCCCCTAGTCACAAGAAAAATAGTTTCCAAATCATTACTAAGACTTTCCAAAAAACCCCTAGTTGAGAGAAACTATACTTCTAGATGGACTTGTCATTTTTGCAATCGTAGTGGTCATTTAGTTCCTAATTGCCCTCACAAAATTAGATTGTCTCTCAAAAATCCCTCTAGAATCCTTTTCAAGTTTGTCCCCAAGACCATTCCCTCTAAATCTTTTTTATCTAGTTGGACTATGAAAGAAACAAATGTTGAGAGTCTCTTAGTGCAAACTGCTTTGAAAGCTAAAGAAAACCCTACTTGGTTCTTAGATAGTGGTTGTTCCAAAACACATGACAGGAGACCGATCTAGATTCAGCTCTATAGTGGAATATGATGGAGGAAACGTTTCTTTTGGTGACAATAGCAAAGCTCAAATCATTGGAAAAGGAAGTGTGAAAGGAGATTAAATACCAACCTTAAATGATGTATTTCTTGTGGAAGGATTAAAGCATAATCTTCTTAGCATAAGTCAATTGTGTGATAAAGGAAACAAGGTAGTCTTTGACAGTCAATCATGCAAAGTGGTAAATGATAAAACCAACCAAGTTATTCTTACTGGATCAAGGACAAAAGGAAATATCTACATTATAGAAGGATCTGATGATAATGAGTCTAGGTGCTTGATAACTAAAGATCAAGAAAATTACTTATAGCACCAAAGGATGGGACACATAAATTTCAAATTGATGAAAATGTTGTCAAAAAATGAAATTGTGAGAGGGATTCCAAAATTGAGTGATGTAAAATCTGAAATCTGTAAGGCATGTCAATTGGGCAAACAAATCAAGAAGAGTTTTAAAGGTTTAAAGGATATATCGTCTTCTCGTCTTCTTGAACTAATCCACATGGACTTGATTGGTCCTGCACTTATGCAAAGTATTGGAGGAAAGAAATTTATTTTGGTTATGGTAGACGATTATTCTCGTTTTAGATGGATTGCTTTTCTTCATGCTAAATCGGACGCTGTAGACAATATCATAAGAATTTGCAGTAAGATACAAGTGGAAAAAGATTGTAAAATTCGGAAGATTAGAAGTGATCATGGGGGAGAGTTTAAAAATGAAAAATTTGTTAAATTTTGTGAGAGTCATGGAATTAATCATCAATATTCTGCTCCCAAAACTCCTCAACAAAATGGAGAAGCTGAAAGGAGAAATAGAGTAATTCAAGAAATGGCTAAGACCATGCTTAATGAAAAGAATCTCTCTCGTAATCTATGGGCTGAAGCTGTGAATATTGCTTGTTATCTTATAAACAGAGTTTATCTAACTAAGAATACCAACAAAACCCCTTATGAACTTTACTTTGATAGAAAACTTAATTTAGGGTTTTTGAAAGTTTTTGGAAGTAAATGTTACATTCTAAGAGATAGGGAGCAGTTGGAGAAATTTGAGCCTAAATCTGATGAAAGAATTTTTCTAGGATACTCTGAAAGGAGCAAGGCATATAGAGTTTTCAATCACAGAACCATGACCATAATGGAATCAGCTCATGTTGTTATCGATGATGTAAATCAAGTCAAAAGAATTCTACAAGATGATGATGAAGCTGACACTGATAATGAACAACCTATTCCAAAAGATAGTAATGATATCCATCCATCTAAAGCCATTAATTCAACCAAATTAATGAAAAATCACACATTGGATAATATTATTGGAGATATCGGCAGAGGGGTTATGACCCAGAAACAAGTTCAAAATCTTTGTGCACATTACTCTTTTGTCTCTCAAATCAAGCCCAAGAATTTTTCTGAAGCTGAATCTAAATTTGAATGGATGGAAGCAATGCAAGAAGAATTGAATCAATTTAAGAAGAACGATGTTTGGAATCTTGTCCCCTTACCCACCGAGAAAAATCCTATTGGCACAAAGTGGATTTATAAGAACAAATCAGATGAATCTGGCAATGTTGTGAGGAACAAGGCAAGATTTGTAGCAAAAGGTTATGCTCAAATAGAAGGAATTGATTTTGAAAAAACTTTTGCTCCAGTAGCTCGTTTAAAATCCATACGAATTTTATTGGGATATGCTAGTAGCATGAGAATCAAATTATTCCAGATGGATGTCAAAAGTTCTTTCTTAAATGGAGAAATTGAGGAAGATGTTTATGTTACCCAACCAGAGGGCTTTGAAGATCCTCATCATCTTGAATATGTTTACAAACTTAAGAAAGTTCTCTATGGATTAAAACAAGCACCTAGGGCTTGGTACGAAAAACTTACAAATCATTTGCTCAAAAAAAAACTTTGATTGTGGGAAAGTTGATAAGACCCTATTTATCAAGAAAATTGATCAAGACATTCTTGTTGTTCAAATTTACGTTGATGATATAGTTTTTGGATCTACTTCAGAGAAACTTGCTCAAGAATTTTCAGTATTAATGAGTTCCACTTTTGAGATGAGTCTGGTCGGTCCCCTGCAACTTTTCCTTGGTCTTCAAGTTAACCAAACCGAGAAAGGAATTTTTCTTAGTCAGCCCAAATTTGCTCTAGAAATTATTAAGAAGTTTGGTCTAGAAAACTCTAAAATTAACTACAATCCCATGGGATCTACATCAAAACTTTCTAGTGACCCCCATGGTAAAAAGGTAGACCAAAAACTCTACAGAAGTATGATACGTAGCCTCCTCAATCTTACAGCTAGCAGACCGGATCTATCCTTTAGTGTTGGAATTTGTGCTAGGTATCAATCAGATCCTCGTGAGTCCCATCTTAAAGCTGTCAAACGTATTATCAAATATATCAATGGGACATCTCATTATGGCATCTGGTATCCTTGTGACTCCTCATTACAATTGATTGGATATAGTGATGCAGATTGGGCAGGATCTATAGATGATAGGAAAAGCACTAGTGGGTGCTGCTATTTCATAGGAAACTGCTTAGTAACTTGGCATAGCAAAAAGCAAAATTCTGTATCCTTGTCTACTGCCGAAGCTGAATATATTGCAGCAGGTAGCTGTTGTGCTCAACTGTTGTGGATGAAACAAACTCTGTTAGATTATAATGTTCCCCAACAATGTATGCCTATCATGTGTGACAATTCTAATGCCATTAGCATTTCTAAAAATCCTGTTCAGCATTCTCGCACTAAGCACATTGACATTCGATATCATTTCTTGCGTGATCATGCTGATCAAGGCACTATTGAGTTAATTTTTGTTCCAACAGATTCCCAATTGGCTGACTTATTTACTAAACCCTTTGGAAATGATCGGTTCATAAAATTGAGACATCAATTGGGCATTGGCCCATGCCCTGAATTCTGAATTTTTGTCGGCTAATCACTTGTTACTACACTTTATTTTTATCATATCTCTTATAAACAGGTACTACTAACAATATTGTGTGTTTTCTCGTTGATGGGCAGGCTCCTTTGCAATTAGATGTCAAAGGGGGAGAGAGAAATATCATGTGGTCTCCAATTGAGGGGGAGAAGATTCAAGGGTTATCTAGTTGAGGGGAAGAAGCTTTACCTTCGTTTTGCTCTCGCAAGGAAAATCCAAAGCTCCAAAATATCCAAATGCTCCCGTTCATCCAAAGCTCCTTAAATGTCCAAAGAAGTTGCTGTTCTAGTTTCAAAGGAGGATAGAAAGAGAGTTTAAGCTTCTAGTGTTGCCATCAAATTGCAAAGGGGGAGATTGTTAGAGCTTTTGTTTTGTTGCAATTTGATAGAATGCATTCATTTTCATAGCTTGACCTCTCATTCTTCATGTTTTTAATCTTAGGATCTTCATGCATATTTCTCATTCATAATCTTTGTTTTTATTAAATGATATGCATGGTTTTCAAATCTTAATTATCTAAAGTTCATGAAGTTTTTAGTTCAAATTTTAAAATCTCAAAATGTTCCTTCTTTGAGTTCAAAAATCATTTCAAGCTTTTCAAAGTTTTCTTCTTTAAATCCATATTTTAGTTTGAAAGTTTCATGTATTTTGAAAATCAGTTTTCATCCTTTTTTCAGTCATGATTCCAAGCTTGTTAAATGATCTTCAAGGTCCCTTGGTGTTCAGCCCTCATGGTTTCATGTTTCAAAATTTCTTAGTTCTTCTGGGCTGAATCCAGTCGACCCCATGTATGGCCGGTCGACCGGGTCCATTACTATGGGTCGACTGGGCTTCTAGCCGTTAGGCTTTATTCTGCAACGGGCAGATTTTTGACCATTATGGGCAAGTTGACCGGGCACAGGGGCAGGTCGACCGAGGACTATCCGTTGGGAACTTTTTCTCTATAAAAAGTGGCTTTTTGTTTGGAAAAAGGTGCGGAACTTTTGGGAATTTTCAAGGCCAAAAAATGACAACTTTTTAGGAGAATTAGTGAAGGGATTATGAAGCCAATCCAATGATTCAACCTTTGATCTTCAAATGGGTGTGCTTTCTTTATCCCAAGATTAATTTCATGCTTTGTTTCTAAATCTTTGTTTTCTTTTAAGCATGATCAAATAGTTGGCTTTCTTCTTGAGATGTTGTGTTTCATAACATGCTTTGAACTTTAAAATGTTTTAGCTTTATGAAATCAACATATGATTTATCATTCACATGAGTTATGATTCCTTGCTTTCAAATCTAACTTGTTAATCTTAAGATTGTACTTTTTCATTCAAGTATGATCTTTTGGAAAACCATGTGTTTGTCAAACAACTCTTTCTCATACATATGTTTATCATCTTTGCATCATTTAAAGTTTCATCTTTCTAAAAAGAGATAGAGTGATTTCTAGTATATACATTATTCATAGACTTTGTCATTCATATGCATGCTTCTAGAAGTTAAGTTTTCACTTTCTAATCAGCCTTTTTAGAGGCATTAAATTGCACTTCATTGTTCTCTTATCCATGCATTCATAGGCATTTTATTTAAGAGAAAATTATCTTGTAAAGGTTATTGCTTAGCCTAAGAAAAGCATTGCGTATAGATTATTGCTTATCCTTGAAAAGCATAAGTGATGTATGTGTAAGGTTTGAGGTGATCCTAAACCTTAATTTGAGCTACTGAAATCCGGTAGGGTTGCCGGAGTGGATGTAGGCATGTTAGCAGAACCACTATAAATGCTTGTGTCATGGTGGTTGATCTTTTGTTTTTCTTTTCATGGATGATGCTCTTATGTTTGATTCTATCAAGATTATAGTTGTTAGTTTTCTTGTGCATACTTAACTTAGAGATTGCTTCTCTTCACAAGAAAAGCCAAAAATTAATCTTCCTCAAAGCATAAGTGACTTAAAAGTTAAAAGATTTAATTATTGGTCTAGTAATTTTTGGCTCACCCTATTCACCCCCCCTCTAAGATTCGCTCTTGGACTTTCACTTACACTAGGCAGGCAATCAATCATATTTAATGTATGGGTTGTTGATTGATTTATAGAAAGACAAACAATGCTATTCATTTATGATTTATTTAATATTGTTCCATCCAATTTCCTCTACTACAGAATCATCTTTTGTGTGTAGTACAAACACTTTTCCTATTTGCTTAATTTTTTTAATGACTTAACCTAATTACTTCATTTAAGCTTATTTATCCCAAATTATAGCTCACGCCATTTGTTATTTAATTAATTTAATTAGTCTTCAATTTTCTAGAGTTCCCTGAACTTGAAAGTCTTGCCAAACTTTTTATAAATCAAAATTTTGAGAAATTCTTTTGCCACTAAGTATTTTTCACTTAAATTAGTGATATTCAAATTTTCATAAATTTATGAAACATTTGGATTTTATTGGGTTTTACGGTGATCTAAGTTTGGAATCGTGTGTACAAATGAAGTTTCATCAGCTTTTATTTTGCATAATAGAAATACTTTTAATAGTAATAAAAAATAATTTAAATTAGTTTTTGGGGTCAAATTTCTTACATCAGGTGTGAATTGTGTGCACTGGATCAACCCCAACTAATGCCTGACTTTTAAAAAGTGGGAGAAATGAGCATTCTCCCAATTCTCCCACTTTTGAAACTGGGAGAGTTTCTCACTACCAAAAAAATGTGCATGCAGACATTCCCGTCACTTCGTATAAAGGAGAAGAGACCTAGAGAACCTCTTGAATTAATGGATTAGCAATGACTTCTATAGTTGTCCAACACAGCAACGCTATAAGAACCAGACGTAGAAAATTAATTTAATTATTATTTAAAGCTTTTTTATTTGTTCTAATTATTCAGTGTGTTTTTTCTTACTACACTGTTCAACTGAAATTGTTTCAATGACCCTCATTTGCCCAGCCGCTAATGTAAATTTATGCCTACACAACTGTTGTATGATGTAGAGCTGTAATTTTGAATACCAAGTTTATCGCCAAGGTACCTGAATTTGGTGTGCTACTTCCTGAAAAATTTGTGAACTTCCAAGACCATAGGTCCGCAATGAGATCCAATTTAAAACTTTTTAACAACATATGACATCAATGGTTAAGTGCAAAAGCATGTAGAAAGTAGGGAAGCAATAACATATAAGTGCGAAAGGTAGTCAGGTATCAATCCATAGAGTAACTGTAATAGGGCATCAGTCTATAATAATATCAAAGTATGTAATATAGTTAGTATAAACCATATGAATAAATCTCACTCTGTTCACACAAATGACTCTCAAAACCCAAAACAAGCATCACTCAAACCCAAGTGCAAGCGCTCCAGTCTCCGGCTCAGCCACCTGATCTGTTGGTTCACACCCATACTCATCAGCTACGGGCGCGTCGACGAGCGCATCACCCTCGAGGTCGGGGATAATACCTAAGCACCAAATGATGGGTCAGATCCAAGGATCTGGCAAGGCACGTTATATGAGTAACAGGATGGCAAGACACAGTATATGAGTAACAGGATGTATGCATCAAAGAGAATAGAGATGATAATAATATCATAAGTAACAAAGGTATAGTACTCGGCAATCATGCAAAATATAACATATGGAACCATTATGAAGGGTCACGCTATGACATGGACCAATGATTTCCTGACATATGACAATGAGGTGGCAAACTTACAAAGCTCTATTTCAAATCTAGGAGCTCCCGGCCTCTTTGGAATTGGTTTGCTATATATAGTAGTAACCATAACTAGCAGAGCAAGCACGTACTCAGCAGGTGTAGAGAGTGGCCGGGAACTGTACAAAGAAAGTACTGGCCGGGTTTGTAGGGGGAACAGCAGGCGAGTTTGCAGGGACGGCAGTGGCTGTTGGGTGCTGTTGGCAGGCGAGCTAGCCAGTGAACAGTAGGGAGAACGAAGTGGCCGGCTGGACTGAGTTCGCTGGGAAAGTGGCCCCGTAGAGGGGGGAAAGGGAGATAGCCGGTTGACTACTAGGAAGAAGACTGGCCGCTGGAGAAACGATGGGGGAGCTGTTAAGTGTAGATAGCCAAGACAAACAGGAGAAGGAGAAGAAAAGGAGGGTCAATGGCAGCCGGGCCTGATGGCCAAATGGCTGAGGCGCGGGCCTGATGGCCAATGTGCTGGTCCAGATTTTGGGAGGCAGCAAATGGGGGTGACCTCTTCCAATGAGGTTTCATAGTAAAACTGGATAAGGGCTTGCTTCACATAACTAAGGGAAATCCATTTTCCCATTATTAAGGCCCATTCAGATTAAATCTAAACCATTAGAAATTCGATCTTTCCCCAAACAAATCCAACCATGGAAGAGGTTAACAAAACATATTTATTTTACTTAAACAAGATTTACATGCAAAAGCAAATCAAAGCAAGATTAACCATTCAAAGTGTGCCATTTAAATTAAATACTTGTCTCTAATCGGAAACTAATCCAAACCTCAAACCTCAGTTAAGCCAAGCTCTAACTGGGAGCTATCTCCTCCAAACGAAACCCAAAAATCCAACCTAACAAGAAAAACCCAAACATTGTTAAAAAAAAAAAAAGCTCATCAAAATAGTAGCACAGTGAAGAAGAAGGGGCTCTAGCCAAGGAGAAAGAGGGCATACCTCTTTTTTAGATCAAGAAAAGAGAAGTGGCTGCATGAGGGGGCTGCCATTGTCAGATTTGTACCAAAACGAAGTATGTTGCTACAAGGAAACTGGGAGTTGATTGGCCGGACTGGATTGGGCAAGAGAAGCCTCCAAGGAGATGTTCTCCAACATGCAATTGAAGGAAAGGAGAAGAGAAGAAAAGAAAGAAGAGAGAAAACTCTTTCATGTTACAGTGGCTGGTTGCAAATGAGCAGTGAATGAGAGTTGTAATGGTTAGTGGGGGTAGGTGGGAGCATTCGATGAGAAATGACAGGTAGGTGGGATATTTTGCAAGGACTAACTGTGTGAGTTTGCTACCACCTAAGCCGAACTTGAGGGGTGTTCGGATCAGGTCAAAGAAGAAGAATTACAAGTCTAAAGGAGGGCTTTCCAACAAGCCAAGAATCAGAATTTTCTGAGATCAGGGTAGAATCTATCATTTTTCAAACTGCGGTATTTACCTCGAAAAATGTGTTAGGGGTTAAATTGGGCTTTTTGGGCCTCGGATGAGTTCGGACTGAACATAAAAGTTGTTAGGCAGGTCGAGATCTAGATTTTGAGCTCAAGAGTCGCTCAATTCAAGGTTCCAAGGAAAAAGTCAACTGTCTAGTCAAAGCCTATCAATTTCCGATGGAATTGGTCAATCGAAGAGCTTCAGGTCTCAAATTGATTCGAATTGAATACAAAAGTTGTCTAGAATTATGATCTAGATAAAATGGGCTCGGAATGACATTCGTTAGAATTTATGAATAATGTCCCGGTTTCACATGAAATCACAGACAGATTCCATAGAGAGGTCAAACTAGACAAAGAGGCTCTCAAAACATACCAAAGTTGATCAAAGATTATCCAAACATAGAAAACACCACAAATGGCCTCTAATACCCACTTAACAAACCTAACCACAAAATTACTAGTGCTAACCTTAGGGTTAAGAGGTTTGGTCCTTACCGAATATCCCAAACTCATCCGAGGACTAGAAAGCCTAATTTGACCTCGGGCACACTTTTCGAGGTGTATACCGAAGTTCGAAAAATTGCAGCTTCTGCCACCGATCTCTGAAATTTCTGATTTTGGACTTCTTCAAAAGTTCTTCTTATGAGCTATAATTCTTCTTATTTGACCCGACCCGTCCGGGGTCCCGAAGATCCCTGTTGTCGCACTCCAAGTTCAGCTATACTATAGCAAACTCACAAACTAGTCATCAATAAAACATCCCAACAACCCCACCTACCTCACTAATTACCCTTGCCTACCCCCACCTAACTCAATAACTCTCATTCACTCCCTCATTCCATTGGCCAGCAACAAGAGAAAACATCGCTCTCTTTCTTCTTCCATGGCTTGGTGAAGAACATCTACATATAGGCTCCCATTGAAAGATCCGAACCCACCAGGAAGCTCTATGCTGTCAACTACGCGACATTATCTAGTTTGGTGAGAATCAACCAGTGGCAACTGCTTCATCTATCACCCTTCATCGTTCTTGAACTTCTAAGAGGTAGGTCCTCTTTCCTCCTTGCAATGTTTCTTGGTTTAGACCCCATTTACATCACTTGCTTTGGTTTTTAGAGGTTTGTGTTCTTGACAGTGAATGGGCCTTATTTTTAGTGAGAGTTTTTGTTGGGTTGTTTGGAAGAGAAAGCCCTCCTGGTTAGAGCTTGGCTTGCTTGTGTAATTTGGGTTGATTCTTGGTTAGAGGCAAGTGTCTAATTAATTTGCATAGTTTTTTTACTTTTATTTTTTGCTTTTCTTGATTCTAGTTTATCATAGTGGTATTAATCAAGTTCAAGTTGGAGATGGTTAACGTGAATCATGCATCTTTAGATTTTCAATTAGTCTTGATAATTCCATTTAAGGGACTGTTAGTATTGGAAATGGAATTAATAGTGGGATTAAGCTTCTTTTGGGGCCATAATGAAGTGGACTTTTTTTTTATTTTTGGTAGAAATAAAGTGGACTTAATCCCCTTTTAACCTCATTTAATCAATCCTGGTGGCTACCACTTGCGCCCCTGTGGACCCCATCTCTCCCCTCTTACCCACATCAAGAAGTGGGTCCCATTGAGGCCACGACCTGCAGACTAGCAGGCTGCTGCACGGCGGCCAGCAGCAAGCAAATGCTCCACTGTCGAGGGGCCCACAGTAAACAACTGCCAGTTGCTAGACAGCAGGCTATTATACAACTGCTGTAATGGCTTGGGATAGTCAGACCAGCGGCCGGTCATGCAACAACCAACGGGCCCGTTGTGGGCCGCAAAATCATACTTTTGGGACTATTTTTATGGCCTTTCATGGGCTGGCCCGTTGTGGGCCGCAAAATCATACTTTTGAGACTATTTTTATGGCCTTTCATGAGTTGTTCTCACTCGATTTTGTCCCCACAAATTCTGAAAAGAATTGGGAAACCAAATTATAACTTAGAAATGGAGTGTAGGTGGTACCCGAATTATGTAATTCCAACAAATGTGGATTTCTTTGCTAAAAAAGTGAACCTGAAAACTTAGATCATTGGTGGAACCCCGTACCCGACCTCGCAAAACTTTTTTTTTTTAACTTAGCACTTAAACCCGAGCAATTATGAATACATGTGGAGCACAGTCACTCGTATTTTTATCCGAACTTAAGGATTGGATATTCCGAACATGTGGAGCACAGTCACTCGTATTGTTTACAATGGGTCAAGGTCGATGCTACAGGACTATCACTAGATGCAATGATTATCATGGACATTGAAAATTTCATCAATGGTTGTGGGTCAAACACTTTTTTTTTTAATATAATCGAAACGAACGTATAAAGGATATGCTAACAACAAGAGGGCTACGAAAAGGCTAGGCCAAGCCTCGGGTTGTCCCAGACCTTCTCCGAAAATATGCCGGTTGATTTAAATCCTTCAAAGGGCCTACACTAATCATGTCTTCATCATTTTACTTTTTTTCCTTTTTTTTGGTAAAATCTTCTTTCTACTCGAGAATAAGAAGAAGAACCATCATCGAGCACCATAGGCCAGGCCTAAAGTGAAAATAAATAGTTTTAAATATTTTTCTTTTCTACACTAAACGCTGAACTCACGTAACCTTAACCTTCACTATTTATGCGAACATACGACAATTAATGTGAGGCAACAAATGACATAAAATCCCATTGGTTTTAATAAGCTAATGGCTAAGCAACAAGTTATTGTCTAAGTAAATTAAGACTATTTCATAGTATTGGTGAATCTCATATTTTGATTTATCAATTTTAGACTATTGACAAAATGTATTGCTTGTATTAAATTCCCATGACAAATGCATCCTATATTTTGTCTTGCCTTTCCCGTGCTATGAAGAACCCAAAGCAAAATAATGCGAAAATATCCCACAAGGGCATGTATATTTCGTAAGCCATGGCAACGGCATAAACCAAAAAAAAAAAAAAAGAAAGAAAGAGTCAAGCATTGTTTATTTTCATAAAAGTCACATAACAATAACGAGAAAATAATTTAAGAGTCATTAAAAAAAACGTAATAATAGAGTGTTGATATCTTTGTGCATTAAAGCACTTGTTTTTTATTTTCTTTAATTAAGAGAGAACTCTCCTAGAGTCACTTATTATTGTTTACACTCATCACTATTTTGTAAATCTGGGGAGAAGGCTTGGGTAGTGGTGACCACACACTTCCCACATGCGTGCATGCATGCGGCCTTAGGGCAGGCTGTGTTGGCAGGCCCGCCTGCATGCTTTATTTTTAGTTCTCAGTTGGGTTAGGTTTGGACCAACCTGGATTTGACACGGATCTATGAAACCCAATGACCGTTGGAGATGGCTTTTTCGCTGCTCTTTATGGTGGGATTTTGTTCTTCCATTTAGAAAGAGTTAAAATGTGGAAGTGTCCATTGCGCACTCTTAATGGGTGTATCCGTTGGAAATAAACTCCCCAATAGATCTCTTCCCCGGAAAGTCCTACATAAGGACGTTCAGGTGAAGGTTTTCTCCAATCCCAAGGATTCAGCTCTCTCATCTCTCTTCAAGTTCTTTTTGAGTTCTTCAAGAATTTTTCTTTCGAGCTACTACAAGATTGTGATTTTGGGGATTCGAGATTCTCATCCATTCGAGTGCACGAGTGGTGGAGATCATCTAATCAAGAAGCCGTCTAATCATGGGGTAGACGTCCAGAAAACCATTTGCACCTGTGTAGGGGCTAAATCTGCCTAAAGAAAGTGTCTTTAAAGACGTGATTTGGCTACCACATTGTTCGGTCAATTCTTTCCTTTCCTTATTTATTTTCTAATTTTAATTTATTTACAATTTCCGCAAAACTATCTAATCTAAAAAATGATAATTCTTAAAATTAAGGATTTATTAACTCATATTTTGAAATCGGATCTTTGAAAATTGAACTGACTGAAAAAATGAATTGAATGATATTCAGTGCGGAAGAGGGATTTTTGGGATAAAGATCATCAAAGTTGGTAGGATTGAAACTAATAGTTAGATGTGTTAGATTGTATGGACTCAATCCATTAGATGATGTAATAAATTGATTAATTTCTTTATTTATCAATAATATCATGCTTTCCTTTCATGAGATGAATAATGTTTTACTACTTAATGCACATGACCAATACATATGACATAATGGTTCATGAGATAAACTAGGTCCCATTAGTATATTAGATGTGATATATGTGTATAGATGAGATCCACACACGGGAGACATGTGTCACAAATCTTATACTTAAATATCTTCACAACCGGTGATGAGACTAGCCATTTCATCTGATAAGGTTGCAGCACTTTGATCATTATGAGATAGTGTGATTTGTCTCGATCATCAGAATGTAAGATTCTGGATCACGGTGCTAGTACATTAGATGTATTGAAGGACCATAAAAATCACCTTATGGAATACTGTCTCGAGTTTAAAGTTTGCTCTCATAATTCCCTAGCAATATGCTCTTAATCCTGAGACATTGATGAACTCAAGTTTCTATCTATTCATTTGCTTTGAGTGACCAATGAGTGAGGCCAACTGTAGGTCAACACCTCGGTGTCTTGGGTACGTGGTAGTAGGACTGTGGGAACATCCAATGGTCAAGATGGAATCTATTTACATTATCCCCTTGTGTCAATTAATGGATTTGTCATTAGTAAGTGCACACTCATCTCGATTAAAAGTTAATTGGATGGTACTGATGATCACTGTGATTAATTGGAGCTCAAGGATAATAAGATGTGGATTTAAATTGGTGGGACAGTTTTAGTCCAATTGATCCATGGATATTGATAGAGGGGCCTACTTGTGGTAATCGAGAAGTTTAGTCATTGTAATTTATTCCTAAGATTGGAGTGCAATTGCATTTATATAGTGGTGTTATTTGCAATTAACTATGGGCCTGGATTGCACATGAGATGTGGGGTCGCGGTGTTCCAGTTGGAGCCAGTTTTCTATGGAATTCCTAGTGGTCCCCACGCTAGCCCAAGTTATTGGAAAGATACTAATCCTACTAGAACTCTAAGATGAAGGAATTAGAAAGTTACTATTTCTATTTGAAGTGAGACTTCTAATAGTGGTAATAGTAAAGTTACTAATTTGTGTGGAAGTAAGACTTCTATTTCAATTAGTACAAGAGGAGGGAAGGAGGTTGCTTAAAGCTATAAAAGGAGAAGCAAGGGGGCTGGGACGACTACTCTTGGATTTCACGCCAAGCCCTCCCTCCCTTTTGTGTAAGAGTTGCACATCTCTTCTAATTCTCTTCTAGTTCTTTGAGTTTCTTGAAGGGTTTTCTCTTGAAGTTTCCACCAGTCTTCTTGAGAAGAGAGATCTAATATGGGACATAGCGTGGAAGACTAAGAGGTCTTAGAGATCCTAAGTTGCTTACAAAAAAAAAGTTTCTTCAACTAGCAAGTCTTCTTCTCCATTAGATCCATGGATATTGATAGAGGGGCCTACTTGTGGTAATCGAGAAGTTTAGTCATTGTAATTTATTCCTAAGATTGGAGTGCAATTGCATTTATATAGTGGTGTTATTTGCAATTAACTATGGGCCTGGATTGCACATGAGATGTGGGGTCGCGGTGTTCCAGTTGGAGCCAGTTTTCTATGGAATCCCTAGTGGTCCCCACGCTAGCCCAAGTTATTGGAAAGATACTAATCCTACTAGAACTCTAAGATGAAGGAATTAGAAAGTTACTATTTCTATTTGAAGTGAGACTTCTAATAGTGGTAATAGTAAGGTTACTAATTTGTGTAGAAGTAAGACTTCTATTTCAATTAGTACAAGAGGAGGGAAGGAGGTTGCTTAAAGCTATAAAAGGAGAAGCAAAGGGGCTGGGACAACTACTCTTGGATTTCACGCCAAGCCCTCCCTCCCTTTTGTGTAAGAGTTGCACATCTCTTCTAATTCTCTTCTAGTTCTTTGAGTTTCTTGAAGGGTTTTCTCTTGAAGTTTCCACCAGTCTTCTTGAGAAGAGAGATCTGATATGGGACATAGCGTGGAAGACTAAGAGGTCTTAGAGATCCTAAGTTGCTTACAAAAAAAAAGTTTCTTCAACTAGCAAGTCTTCTTCTCCATTAGAGCACAACCAGGCTCCAAAGGTATAATCTGCTTCTCTATTAGTTGTGGATTACTTTTGTTGCATGGTGTTGCTTGTTCTCTATCTTTTAGATAGGTTATTATTGCTGTACATGATAGATGAGTATGAGGGATTGCATCCTGGATATGGTTTCTGGTCTTATGGTACTTGATTCCTGAGTCAAGTGGGTCAAAAGTTTTGAAATCCTATCCACGAAGCTCACCTATTTCCAACAAGATGATGATATGCTCAGAGAAACTTAAGCAATAAGTTAGGAGATACGCGATCGAAAGAACGCGTGAATTTTCTTCTCGCGATTAAATGACTTTCCAAATGTGGATGACTTCTCAAATGGTCCTTTTGAATCTCATCACAATAAAGTTCAACTTGAACATCTGAAAATTTGAATGATCATCTAACAATGGGCCCCATATAAGTGGGATTCTTTTCACTACCAAGTGTATGAATTACAAAACTCACACAGTCCACTCTAGAAAAACATAAAGAAATTATGAAACATGGATGGCTTCTTAATAAGATCTTTTGAATTGGAAAATTAAAGGAAGGAGAAAAGAGAATGTGTAGAAATAATAAAGAACAAAACTATATATAAAAAAAAAAAAGCAAATGGAAGGAAACTGGCTTTCCTGCTTTACCTCGACGTGAGAATTATGACTTCCAATTCAATACCTACACATTTCCTCCCCTCTCAAACATTTCCATCATCTTTCCATTGGCCAATCCATCCATGCCGATGTTGCCAAGCATGGTTCAGATATCTTCGTGCTCAACGCTCTCATTTCCATGTATTGACCATATAGGCGCATCTCCTTCGCATGGTCAGCTCAAAATAATCTTTCATTGATTGTCTTCCAACAAATAAAAGGGAATCCGCAACTGCATATAATGAAAGAAGCCCTTATGCAACGTTGAAACTCATCAACTGTGATGCCACACGGCGTCTGCGAGAGCTATGATGTAGCGCTGTGAGATTTAAAGGCAATGAGGTGACATGGCGCCTCTAGAGCAAGGCTCTATATTACTTATATATATATATATATATATAGATATAAAGGGTCACGCCATAACATAGACCAATGATTTCTTGATATATGACGATGAGATGACAAACTTATAAAGCTCTATTTCAAATCCAAGAGCTCCTGGCCTCTCCGGAATTGGTTTGCTATATATAATAGTAACATTAACTAGCACAGCAAGCACGTATCCAGCCTGGGCTCAGAAAGAAACGTATGTTCAATTTGGAGTTATATTTAAAATAAATTAGAAAGTAAATAAATCCAAACTAGGCCTTGAGGCCCTAAAGTTTTTTATCGTTAAAAACTTGAATATATATTCACTATCATTTTGAAAAATTAACAAATCTAAAACTTTTATTCTTAACTTAATTTTAAAAAAGAGAAGAAAACCAATCTGATTTCCTAATAAAAAGTTTACACGACTAACAGTGTCATTGGTAGAATCTGGAATTCCTCTGTCCACCTCTTGAATTCTTATTTTCCTCTGCAGCATGAAAAATTAATTAAAAAGTACTAGAGGAGGATTTCCGACCTTACCCAGATTATTTTAGGAAGAAATTAATTTAAGTACTAAAGAATATATACAAATTGATTGCAACAAGTTTTACCCATAATCAATGTGATGTTGAGCTCAACTTCGACTGGGGTGAGAAGAGGCAGTGATTTTAAGCATCTTTGATTTCCTAACTTAGTCCCACTAGTAGATTTATAAGTTTGGATTCACTGAAATAATTTTTTCAAGGCCATTGCAGAAATCCAACCTTATGGAGCCACCTTTGGAATCCAGTTCAGAATCAAAATAATTTTTAATGCTGATACAAAACTACACATCTGTTTGATAATTGGTAGAACGACTTTGTAATTTGATGAAACCCAATCTGATGAAGGTAGGGCCCACCATTATATTGAAAATGCATAAAACAAAAGATTTTTTAAAGATTAAGTGGGCAGAACTGTAAGGTCCAGACAATATACATGTGTATTAGTAATAATTAATAAAAAATCTACACCAAAAAACCCGAAAAATTGGAGAACTGATAGAGAGAGAGAGAGAGAGAGTGTTGTGTGTTCATGGGCGGGTCTGGGCTGGACTAAGGCTTATCCAGGCCCGGCCCGACTTAATAAACACTGGCCCAAGCCCTACACGGGCCGGAAAATCCAGGCCCGAGCCCGCCATTTAATCAATCAAGCAAAGCCGAACCGGGCTTTTTATTACTTTTGTGTGCATTTGAGCAATTGTTTGGACAAATTCAATTAAGAGTCCTGCTATCGGTCCCGAACTGGGCCATTTAATCAAACAGGCAAAGGGGCCCTTGAACCTAGGGCTCCTAGGATTAAGGGCCCTAGGGCCCTGTTTGTCATTTCGGCCCCAGTTCGGGACCGATAGACTTTCTCTTCAATTAAATTACATGCATTCCTTACACAAGTCAGACCAGGCCGGGCTTCGGGCTACCTATTACTTAATCCAAGCCCGGCCCAATTATTAAAGGGGCCCTAATTATATTTCCAAGCCCGGCCCAAAGCGGGCTGGCTCTGCCCATGAACACCCCTAAGAGAGAGGAGTTGCATGTCTAAAAAAAGGATGAGGATGGGGATGGGGAGCTAAAGCATATACTAACACTTGGGGAGAGTTTCCTCACCTCTAGGATGCTATAATTCCAAGCTAAGGAGGGGCGTCTAAGGGGCTACCAAGTCCGAAACTCGCAAAGAAGATGATCAAAGGAACGATGATGATGTAAGGAAGATGGTGAGGGCAGGGCAGCAAGGTTGAAGAGAGGAGAGGAAATGAGTTTTCTGCTCGAATGAAAGAAATGAAGAATAAAGGGGAGGATCGACCCATTTATGCACATTCTGCTTTATGAGAAAATGACATTTGTGTTCTTTTTAAGTGACAATTGATTTGAGCCAACAACAAAAGTTGCTGGAAATTATTTTTGAGGTCTATAACAATAGGGAAATGACGACTATGTCCCTTATTTGGCGAGGTTGAGTTAAGGCGAGGGATTTTTATGTTGAATGGACACGAATTGAATACGAAAGTTGTTTGGAATAATTTGGGCTGACTACTGAAATCAACTCGCTATTTTTTTTAAATTTTCAAAATACCCCTAACTTCATCCAAAATCCAAACTAGCCCTTTTGGTACTAAACCTTGTCCAAAACTTTTCGAAACTTCCCGAAACTACCAAAACCTTAGTCTAACAGTAGAATGAATCAATTAACATCTATATATATATATATATATATGGAAAGTTTTAAGTGCATCTATCCCTCACCATAGGGTAAGAGATACTTACATAATTGGAAATTTTCAATTACAAAAGTTACTTTTCTAGTACATAGGATGATGGATAGATGCTTGTCTTCATGTGCAAGAAGGAAAGTATCCCTCACCCTATGGTGAGAGACACTTATATGACTTTCCCTCTTTACACATAAATATTCTTTTTATACACATGACCATATAGGACTTTTTCTCTTTTGTACATGAATATTTTCAATTATGTTTAGCCATTAAATATAATTAATTATTGCTAAGTAACTAGAGATCAAGATATTACAGCACAGGAAAAATCTGGCGTTAGTGTTTTAGAAGTAGCCAATGTGATGGTGAGCATAATTCTAATGGGGTAAAATTTTTACAGAACGATGTGACAAAATGATTTTTTAACTCATTTTGGTTTCAGAAGTGGGCCCCACTGCTAAGAGAATCACTAAATCCCCTCCTCAAATTACATTGACTTTGCATCAAACAACACAAAGATAAAATGGCCAAAAATGCTATTTGGACCGACTTTGGGGACCGTTCCGTGGACCGGTCCCCAAAGTCGGATGTCAAATATCCAAGTCGGTCCAAACAGCACGGCTGTAAAATGGCAGGCTCGGTAATTGCAAAGCTCTACATTGTACAGCCCAAAATCACTGGTCTGGAAACCCGACCAAACTGGCGACTCTGACACGGTTGAGACAAAGTAAATACCTGTTGTAACTCAGTTCAACCAAAACCGCTCGCCTTCAGATGAATCCTGAACCACGTGATTCCATCGCCGCACCAATCAAATCATACCCACTCTCCACTTTTCTAAAGAAACAGTCAATGAGTAAAATTGGAGGGAGAAGTTTTACAATCAAAGTCTAAGATTTTAAATATATACAACTGTAATTTTAAAATCTTTAAAATGTAACTCTTTCAACAATTTTAAAAAGAGAACAATTATCTTTAAACTGCTTACACTTTTTTGTATGACATCCTTTTGAAATATATTTTTAAAACATGTTAATGTTTTAATCTATTTATTGTATAGTAATGATATTATGTTGATGCTACAATTTGACTAGAGTGAACCATTCACTGAACCAGGTTTGACTGAGCTTTATAGCCTTCTAATGTTTGATTGCAGGTTCCCAAAACGGAACAGGGAGCATAGTATTGAGCTTAATCAGACTTTACAAGCTATATATATATATATATATATATATATATATATATATATATGGGAAGTTTTAAATGCATCTATCCCTCACCATAGGGTGTATCCCTCACCCTATGGTGAGGGATAGTATCATGGCAAGCAATTGGATAAACAGGTCCCCAAAATGGAACAGGGAGCATAATGCTGTGCTTAATCGACTGTGCAACATGAGGCTATAATCTGAACATATCACCGTCTACTGACCTGTTTAGTTGTTAGGTTGGCCCAGGCATCCTCAAGTGTGCCACACATACAAATGCAAACAAGTGAATAGGAAAAGATGAAATAGAAGTAGCTATAAAGAGACTGAATCCAATTGGCAATTTTAAATTTGATTTTGACCATCCTGTAATTTTGACCATCTTTTAAGAGCATCAATTGAAATTTTAAGGGGCATTTGGGCAGAGGTCCCTAAGCTGTGGTTTTTACTGATGGCCGTCCTCTTGTAAAAATAACGCACAAAAAAAGACAAAAACGCCCTTGTACATGTCAGCAAAAGCAGAACTCAGACAAATTTATCTGAGTTTTGACAAAACTCAAATAAAACTCAGATAAATTTGCCAACCCATGCAAATTGAACGAATGTTTAAGCCTATAATTAAGATGATGATCCAGCTCGAAGACCATAATTATATTACTACTATACTCTCTAACAACGAGCAATCCCTAATGATGCAGTGACATTTGATTATTTGAGGCATCTGTTGATAACCTTCAATCCAGATTTGGACTTTCGACAACGGATCTATGAGAAAGATCATTTTATTCCATAAGTTTTGCATGATCAACCACCTCAAAAATTCCACAGTAGCGTGACAGTCCAACTTCTGGGAGGTAGAGTTTGTGAGTCATGCCATCTGAGAGACTCAAGAACTCGAGGCAATCGTCGTTTTTTAGATATGTAGGGAACATCAACCATGGCAATTAGGGTGTGTGTTGTGCAACCCATCGCCACGACTGATATACAGCACTGAATAGCACACGAGTGACTAAATCATTCAAGCGATTGAATACTAGCCCCATGACATCTAGATTTGAAAATTGAAGCTCAGATTCTTCTTCAGGGATAATGATATCGCTTTCACTCAGATAAATTTGTTCGAAACTTAAAAAATTGTTCAAAACTCAGATAAATTTGTCTAAGTTTTGCCAGAAACTCAGATAAATTTTTCAAAACTCAGATAAATTTATCTGAGTTTTGGCAAATTTATTTGAGTTTTTGTTCAGTTTATCAAAGGTTCTGAAAAATTTATCTGAGCTCAGCGACACCAAAAGTCAGAATACGGAAAATCAGATTCTAATAAAAATCGAAATCCAAAACAAAAACACTTGATGACCATGATCCAATCGAGAAAAGAGAGAGAGAGTAACAAGTAAAAGAGCAAACTACTCTCTTTCAAATCAGTTGTAGAGAGAGAGATTTGGAAGAGACTTTAGATGAAAGAGTAAGAGAAAGTAAAACCGTTTCTATCTTTGAAGAAATGAGAGATAGAATCAGAAGTCATAGTGGCGACGGAAGGTGAACTGCAACGATACTCCACAACCATAGGAAAGCAAGGGAAAATGGAGAATGAGAGAGAAGAAGAAGGAATGAGTTCTCTGGGACAACAGAGAATAAGAGAGAACTTGGCCTATGAATGAGGGTTGAAAGTGGAAAAATTAGTCATGAAAATATATGACGTGGCATATTAGGGACCTCTCACCAAAATATCTCCAGTTGTTTGAACTATAGACATTAGAGAAAAAAGTTGTTGGACTGGATGCCTTAGAAGACTGTGCTCAGGGACTGTTGGCTAATTTATCCAAATTTTAACCATCTCTTATTATCAGCCATTGATTTACTTTCCTCATCATCTTATCTATCATTCATTGCTCTTAATTCCTTTAAACGTTTCCTCACCATGTCCTTAACTCCTCTCAATTCGTTTTTCTGCCTCTTTCCTCTTCCTATTACTAACGTGCAAAAACCTTTCACATATGTACGATTTCGTAGTGGCTAAAAAATGCATAGCTTCTCACATCTCTCTCAACAATGCTCTCGATTGATTTATCACTGATCTCCATGGCAAGGCTGCAGAATCTTCGTCTCCAAAACTTGGTTTTCTGCCTTCCATCCTATCAATGCCGATCACTTTTTTTTTTTTTTTGGTAAAAGAATGTTGATCACTATTAGGAAGCTCTTTGACACCCAACACTGGCAAGAGGACTTTTTTTCATCTCCATCTTTTTCTCAAATCCTCTTTTCCTCTCATCTCTATCTTCGATTCCTCTTCCTCTACCTTTTCTTTTTTGATTTTCAGATGATTTTATGTGCTTCATGCTATGGTTTTTAGGATGTTGTGATCTTGGTTTTGCTGAGATAGGTGGATCCTCGCTAGAACTGCTACTTGCTTGCACAGTTTTGAGTGTGGATTTGATCTGCTCATTGATCTGTTTAGGTTTTTGGAAGTTGTTATTAGAGGAAAACTTTTTTCTAAACTTTTCTGGTGATATGTTTGTTCTTGTTCGGATGAGTTTGATTTGGTTTGCAATTCGCCTTCTGAGTTTTTTTACTTTTGTTAGAGTGATGATAATTCATGGGACTATGATTTATACCTATGCTTTTCTAATAGAGAAACCTTTAATTAGTCCTTAAGTTTTTGCCTTATTCAAAAAAGGATACAAGTTTTATAACTTTTCAGATTAGTCCCTAAGTTTTTCATGAGGTTTTCAATTAAGTACATTCATTCATTTAAAGCTATTTTCTAGCAACTACTTTCTTCAATTTTTTTAAACTACCCAAATCATCCTTCAATGAAATAAAACCCTCCTTCACTTCTCTATATTCTCTTCATTTTTTTCACTGGCAGACTTGTAGTGATCGAGAAAAACTAGTATTTCCACAGAGATCGCCTAAATGTAGTGGTTGTCAAAACTATGACATGGCTTTAAATGAAGGTACTCTAGGTATTTTTAAAAAATTGAGAGAAAATACTATAAAAAATACCTTTATATGACCAAATGGCCTTAATTGAAGCTTTATAGAAAAACTTAGGAATTAGTTTGAAAAGTTTTGAAACTTATGTCCTTTTTTGAAATAAGGCAAAGAACTAAGGCCTTATTTGAAAATTCTCCTTTCTAATAAGACGATTTGAATTAGGCTTAATGATTTATTTCGCGTGTTAGGTTCTTGATCGAAGGATGTATAATTGTTAGTTTGTTATGATCTTAATGATTTTCCCCATTAAAGTTGATGGATTTAGGTTGGACATGGAGAGAAAAATGTTGGGCATACGGCCATGTTGATTTAGTATTAAAGATGAATATTACTAGTGGTTGAGATGAGTATAAAAGATGGATCCATCCATCCATCCATGCCATTCATTAGATGAGGTAGGTCTTAGTGCCCGGACCTCTCTCATCCTTTTCGATCCCGCTCCGAAGATGTGGATCAGTGTTTTCGGAGCGGAACCGTCTTCAAAGCGCGGTTTGACCGAATATGAGTAAATAGTGCAAAATATTTTTTTTATGTGCATTTTATTTTTCTATATGCTTGGCATTTATCTTTTGAATGAAAATACTTCTTCTGGTTTATTAATTATTATTTATTTAATGTGATCAAATTGCAAAAGTTAAATTCTTTGTCCACTTTTCATACTTGAATATATGGATAAGATATATCTGTGCCCATTGTTGACACCAAAAATGTCATTCTTGCCTCTTCATACATCTTCAACATAAAAAAAAAAAAATAAAAAGTTACCACATAAGTGTGATTTTCAAAGCTTTAACACCATTTTGGAAAAGTCTCAACATCATTTCATGTGCAACGATCCTTCTCGCAACAGAATGCAACAACTACTTCAAGTATCAAATCTTCTCAAAATCATCTGAAAATGTCAAGATCCTTCGATACATCCCTGAGGAGTGTACACATCAAGTTCTGGGCCATTGCAATAACATTTGTCTTGATCTCATTCTTCTAGTGGCTAAACAGGACATTATGTCGACAGAGGTGTTGGGGGAATCTTTTTCTCAAAACAGAGCACATAAATGGTATCAAAATACCACTAGGAGACTCTACATTAAATTCCAAGCCATTCTGACATCGTTTGGCCTAAAGTGCAAAAGTCCATTTTTCTCCTCACGACAAAGTCAGCTCTCCTAGCAACAAAAATGTTGAAGACATCAATTTTTCAACTAGAGCCTTTGGATGGTCTCAAAATACTCCCAAGAGGCTCTATATCGAATTTCAGATCATTCTGACATCGTTTGACCCAGCATCAATTCTCTGGCAACAAAACCAGGCCTTCCGAAGATGAAGACCTCCGAACTCATCATTATTCAAATAAAGCATATGGATGGTCTCGAAATACTCCTAAGGGATTACATATCAAGTCTCAAGTCATTTCGACAACATTCGACCCAACTTCAACCCCCCCCGGTAGCAAAACCATTCTCCCAGTTACAGAGTCCATCGAGGCCATGACACATAAATCAAAGTTGGTGGATCATCTCAAAAGACTTACAGAAGGCTCCCTTTAAAATCTCGGATCAATCGGACATCATCTGACAGTACATCAAAAGTGTGGCATCTTTCTCGCGACAAAATTAAGCATTCTACTGGCGACAGGACCTCTAACGTCTTCAAAATTCAAACTAAAGAATGTGGTCGGTCTTACTTTATGCCCAAGAAGCTTCACCTCAAATTTCAGGTCATTTCGAGATCATTTGACCCAGTTTTTCACTTTTGGCGACAAATCAGCGCCCCCGTGCGACTAAGTCTTTGGCTTTCCCATAAACTTTGGAAACTTTGATCTAGATTTTGCACGGCTTTCCATCAACTTTGCTCCAAGAGAAGTACATCACAAAATATATAAAAATGTCAAAAAAAATATGCTAAGGAAAGAAATTAGAAAAAAGTCGAAAAAGTGGCTGAAATTAGGACCAAAATCCCTATGGTCGCAGGCGACCATGGAAGTTTGAGTCCAATCGACTTCCACGAAAACCCATTTTTCGGGTAATGTTTTCCATTTTTTAGACCATTTTGCTTGTAGAATTTTCTAAAAATTTGATTCTTGAGACATGAGATCCATCGATCTTCATCGACATCACGGGTTCATCATCAAAATCATGGATTCATCATCGGACACCGTAAATTCATCATCCGGCCAACCAAGAAAACATACTTTCTGCCTGACCTATTGAGAAACTAATAGCAAAGATGGTATTGGCCCACTGACAGTGATCAATGTCTAGAATTGAAAAATCATCCAACATCAAAGCAGGTGTGAAATTCATTGGCAATCAAAGCCTCCTACATCGCGGAAAGAATTCCAAAAGTTGCAAGACGGCCCATGACCTTCAATTTCCAATATGTCTTTTGGCGGCTACTTAATGCTGTTAATGACCCATTATCTTGGACGACGCAGTCAAAATGCAAGAAAATGAGTTACAAATGAAATGCAATCATGGCATTAAAATGCACAACTCCTTTCATGATGGAAATTCAATCCAATTAATGGCCACTACCTTGCATTAGCCAATTAGATTTCAAGAAAAAATGAGTTACAAAGGAGTTACAAATCAATGATAATAAAATACGTAACTCCTCCATCATGGAGCATTAATGCATTCAAAGCCCATAAACCTCTCGCATGCTCCACCAAAAGCTTGTAAAAGGAGGTCTCTCCCACTATTTCAAGGCATGATGCGAATAACATACAAATTCTCCACCATTGTTGCTCCTACAACAGTCTCTCCCTCGTTAAAGAAGTTCGGCAACAACCACCGCCACAAGGTGATTGAAAACCCTTAGGGCCCACCCCCATCAAGACCTTTTCCTTCTCTCTCTCTATGGCTTAGACGTGGCTTCTGAGCCTATTTGCTTGAATTTTTATTGAATATAGGATCCCTTTTCGATCCGTATTCTCTAAAAAGCTCAAGGATAAGCCACGCCAAAGAATCAAAAGCATCATATATTATCATCTAATGAATGTCGGAGGAGCCCAAACATGGCTTGAGCTATCAATCCAAACGTGTCCCTGCAATCTTCTGTGAAATCAGTCCCATTTTCTTTCTTTTATTGTATTTGTAATGTAAAAGAGACAAATTACAAGTCTTGTCTTTTGTTATAAGAGTTGTCAAATTGCTTTTCACGACAAAAATACCGCCTTTCACAACATTCAAAAATCAAAAAACCAAAATCATGTCTCTTTTTGACACGTGCAATGAAAAAGTTAGAAAATAGTTTATTTTCCTTTCTACGTGAAAAAGTTGGTCTACGAATCATTTCTTTTCATTTTCAAGTAGAATAAAGAATTTGGCATACCCATACACAAATCAAAAGAAAACCCAATTGTTTGTTCGCTTCGGGTTACGAGAGGATTGGATCCACGGATCTTCGTGTCCGTCGATTCCCGTAGTTTCTTCAAGCCCAAATGAACACCCATTAGTTAATTGTTTATAAACCTACAAGCATTATCTTGTTTAGTTGCTCCAGAGGCACTCCGGGCATATAATTATTTTTAAATATAGCGCTTCGGCGCTCCCGTTCCGTGCTCTAAGCATTTAGATTTGAGTATAAAAGATGAGTATAATGGTGGTTGAGATGGTTTAATGTCATTGTTATGTTGATTAAAGCTTCTATTCTATATGCTTGATTAGGCATATCTTTAACTGTTTGAAAATAATGATTGGTCTATGTTTGATTAAATGCTTGACAATGCTCAGTTGTTGCTTGATTTCGATTTGATTTCCTTTTGTTATTTGTTTTCTCTGTTAAAGAACCTGTAGTAGAATATCGAAGTACTATCTATAGTGACCGAATGAGAATTGTCAAACCTCGACCTGGGTTTGATGTGTTTAGCGCCGTTTTAGCTGAGCATTAGTCTTTAAGTGGGATTGGAGGACATTTAGCTTAGATTTTTAGTTTGATTTGATTTTTTAGAGCTTTGGAGAATTTTGAGAGCCGTTGAGTTTGATCTGACACGACCCGGGGTGCCAGTGTGACTCATGTACGTGTGGGGGATTTATTCGTGATTTCAAAAAATTATGATCTTTACTTCTTTTGATTAGTTATATTGGCCCCTACAACTTTTATGTTCTTTCCGTCCATGTTCGAAACTCAGAAAATTCCATTTTTCAGCAAAAAGGGAAAAAAAGACTTTTCACACCTAAATCTGTGTACGATTTTCAATGTTTTCGAATCATATAAAAAATATACCTTTTTGAAAACTAGATTTTTCGATGATTTCGTCGATCTCATCCGAGACCCACAACTGATGTTTCCAGGCATTTCAAAATTTAGGGGCCAGTGGGGCCCACAACCCACTTGAAATCAAAACTCAACCCACATAGGTTCTTCCCTCTTCATTCAAAATTCCATGTAACTCAGACCAGAACATCTGCTCCCTTCCTTCCTCCTTCTTGGTCTAGCATCCCGCACTTTCTTTGGCTCAAAAGGAGATTTGAGTGCACCACTGTCTTTCCTATCTCTTGAGCTTTCCGAAGATACCATTTGTGAAAGGTTTCTGCTGAAATTATCTTCTTCTTCTAATTCTTCTTCTTGGTTATTGCTTCTCTAGGTAAGCAATAGATTCCTCTTCCTTGATGTTGGTTTTCTAGACCCTTAGGGAGTTTCTAATCTTGCATGCAAAGGAATTCTTGGAAAACTCCTTATCCTTCCCAAATGTTAGGTTTTTGAGATGTTATTCTTGGGAATTTTGTAGATTGGAGTTCCCAGCTGTCGAGGGAAGTTTTTAGAGTTCTTTTGGAACTCTTTGGTTCTAAGGAAAGTGAATAATGGATAAGCACCTGTATGCATAACTAGATTATATTTTTCATTGAAAATTTATAAGCTAATTTATATCCAATTGCATTGTTTTTTTATCTTTGATGAATAATTGTTATTTAGTAGTGAGATCGGAACTTTAGCTTTATTCAAGCTTCTTTAAAAATCCAATTATGACAGTAGCTAGGAAATTGATAAATTTAGTTTTCTAAATTGCTCAAATCCGGTTGTGAAGATTTTGGTTTTGTGCATTGAAATGAATTCTTGGAAATGGTTGTGGTATTGCGTGGTTGATGGATGATATGTTTGAGGAAGAGAGAAGCTCATGGTTGTGTAAGAGGAATGATGGAGCTGAAAGGAAGGAAAGGGAACTGAAAGTATGAAAAAGGAAAAGAAAAATATGCAAGGGTCGAGCTTAGGCAGCAGCCTGACTCGCTTGAGCGGCCCTAGGCCACTGCTTAGCAGGGAGCAGGCCAGAAGGCCAGCTCGCTCAAGCGAGCTTTCTCTCGCTTTAGCTAGCAAGCCTTCTAGGACTGGCCAGAAGGGTTGCTCGCTCTAGCGAGCAAACCTCTGGGCAGTCTCCTCGAGCGGAGGGATGCTTGCTCGAGCGGACCTGTGTTTTGTCTCGGGGTTGCTTCATGCACACTTTTTTTATCATGTTTTGATGTGCAGACCCCTAAGGACTCATTTAGGCTTGTTGATCGAAATTGTAGATCCAAAACACTTTGTAACATGGTAACCAAGGGGGAAAAAAGGAGGAACCTTTGTAATTGAATTACCGGGGAGATATTACAACTTCTTTGAAGCCTCGATATACACTTTGAGGTCTCAAATGTCGGGGACCTTCAGAGGCATTAAATTCATCTTTTAAAAACTGGCATTTGGATACTAAGTGTTTATTAATACAGCCCTAGGTAAGCCAATCAACCATAACCAATTACCTCATTCCAAGTTTGAAGATTTTGTATGTTTTCTTATAAAACATTTTGAATAGCTTTGTGTGGTTCATCACGTTGTAAAATCGCTGTAAGGTGATGGACCCGGCCTTTTGTTTTCTCTCTTCCCTCCCGGGACTCCCAGGAGACCGGTGGAGGGAAAAAAGGCGAGCATTAACATTTTTGTACGGGTATGCCAAATTTTCTATTCTACTTGGAATTTAGAAATGGTGATCCAGAGATTTACCTTCACAAGTAGAAAAGGAAATCAACTTTTTCCTAACTTTCCATTGCACATATATTTAAGAAAAGAGACAAGGTTTTTGAATGTCGTAAGAGGCGATTTTTCTTTGTTTGCCGTGAAAGGCGGTTCGCTGTAAAAGGCGATGTTTGTCGTGAAAGGCGGTTTTGCTGTGAAAGGCGATGTTTGCCGTGAAAGGTAATGTACAAAACTCATCAATAATAAAAGACAAAAATTGTGATTTTTTTTGTCTCTTTAAGAAAAAATACAGAATATAATAGAAAAGTAAGAAAAGGAATTCTGACTGCGGGGACTCGTTCAGATTGACAGTCGTAAGTCATGTATGGACTTCGCCATCGTCCTTTAGATGAGAACATATGATGCTTTGATTCTTTTGGCTTGGCTTGGACCTCAGATTTTTAGAGGATAAAGACCAAGGGGAGGTCCTATATCCAATAAAAAAACCGAGTAGATAGGTAGAAAGAGAGGGCTTTGGGGGGGGGGGGGGGGGCAAGGGACTTCAATCAACTTGTGGTTTTTGTTACAGCAGAGTTTCTCCAAAGTCGCAGAGCTTCTTCACAGTGTTTGATTTCTCTCTCCTTTTCTCTGTCTGGATGTCTCCTTCCCGATTTTGTTCTTCTTGGAATGACCCCCCCTTTTATAGGCTTTTGGTAACCATTAGGTGGGTTTATGGGCTTTTAATGCATTAAAGCCACTTGATGGGAGGAGTTACAAGTTTTTATTTCATGATTTTGTAACTCCTTTTTCTTGGCTTTTGATTGGCCGATGGAGAATGATGGGCATTTAATTGCCTTTAAACTCCATGATGAGAGGCGTTTCATGATTTATTGTCATGATTATTTTGATTTGTAACTCCTCTTTCCTTGCTTCTGATTGGGCCGCCCAAAATAATAAGTTAATGACCGCAATTATTTGTCACAAAACGGGTCATTTAACTGCATTAAGTAGTCGCCAGGGCGCTCAAAGAGTTGCAGGCCATACTACTTCTTTTGGAATTCTTCTTGCGATGATCACCAATGGATCCACATATTGTTTGATGTCAGATGGCGATGCAACTTCAGACATTAATTGATATTAGTGGGCCGGTAACATCTGTCCTGTCAATTTCTCAATCAGTCGGACAGAAAGTGTACTTTCTTAGTTAGTCGGTTAGCGATTTTGAAGCGTGCGAAGATAATCACATGCTCTTGATGGTAGACCCGAGATGTTGGTGAAGATCAGCTGATTTCAAACACCAAAAATCAGATTTTCAAAAAACCACAGGGGCCGGAATTCTCGAAACGCGAAAAGGGTTGGAAAATGGCCCTTTCGGTGGAAATCCAGCGACTCGGATTTCTAGGGTTGCCGGCAACCATGCACCCATGGTCGCAGACGACCATGGGGATTTTTTTCCTTTTGGTCTTCGTTTTTCTATATTTTTCTTGACATTTTTCCTCATTTATTGACTTGATTCTCCTAAAGAAAACTTGACGATAAGCCGTGCAAATCGGAGCACAAAGTTTCTTATTTTCTGGAAAAGCCGAAGACTTTGTCGTCGATTTTCCTTCAGAAGTCAAAACTAGGTCAAACGATGTCAGAATGACCTGAAATTTGATGTATAGCCCGCTAAGCAATAGTTAAGACCAACTATAGGCTTTTGTTTGAGTTTTGAGGTCGTTTTGGGTCCCGTCGCCAGTGGACTTGATTTTACCGCGAGGAAGATGTCGTGCTTTGATGTGTAGTCAACCAACGTCCGATTGACCTGAAATTTTACAGGGAGCCTATTGGAGTCATGTTGAGACGATCCACTAGCTCCGATTTGGATGTTATGGTCCCGGGAAGCTCCGCCGCCGGGAGGCTAGATTTTGTTTCCGAGCGTCAAAGTCGGGTCAAACATCGTCAGAATGACATGAAATTTGCTGTAGAGCCCCTTGGAAGTATGTTGAAGCCACCCATGTGCTCTATTTGATGAGTGATGGCCTCGGTGGTTCTCGCCGCCGAGATGCTTTATTTTACTACTTGAGGGTTTATGGAGGGTCAAACGTTGTCAGTTTGACTTGAAATTTGAAACGGCGCCTTTTGGAGGTATTTTGGGACCATCCGTGGGCTCTAATCGAAGTTTTAATGTCTTTGACACTATCGCCGCCGGGAGAGCTGACCTTGCTACGGCTGTTTCCCTTTTGGGCCAAATGATGTCGGAATAACCTCAAACTTGATGTAGAGCCTTCTAGTGGCATTTTGATGCCAGCTATGTGTTCTGTTTTGTGTGTCAAGGTCTCTGGCTTCATTGCCGTCGGGAGCTCCTGCTCAGCTACTGGAGGAATGAAGTTAGGCCAAATGATGTTGAAATGGCCTGAAACTTCAGGTGTACCCTTCTTTTGGCTGTTTTGAAGAATCTTGCAGTTTTTGTTTGGTTCTGACAAGATTTGATGCTTGAAGTGGCATTGCCTGTTTGTAGTAGGATGCAACTTCATATAGCTTTCGATGTCGAAGGGGCAAAGTGACATTTTTGATGTCAACATAAGGCTACTCTTCTGTTTCGTTCTCTATATGTTCATATATGTCATGTTCAGAGTAGTCTTTTTATTGATTTGAAATATGTTTGTTTGGTTTGATTTATATTTGTTTGGATTTTTGGTCAGCACCACTAAGCTTGGGTCACATTGTCGGTTCGATCACCCAGCTTGGGATCCTTAATTAATTTTGCCAACTGCAGCTTGAAAACTCTGTTTGTTTGCCATCCGTTCCGCGGCGGATTCTGTTTGATACCCATCTATATTGGGTTATATATGTATTATATATTTGTTCCGGCCATTTCATAGGGCGATGGTTATATTTTGTTTGCTCTCATCACTTCGGTAATGGGAGGATATAGCTCAGTGTGGTTGCCATTGTTTTATTCTATTCTCAGCATTCTTTTAAATGTTTTATATGCTAATCATTTGGTTTCAGCATTTAATGTCCTTTACTACATCACTACTTCTGATTACCTTTCAAATGTATTATTATGTTTAAATATGACTTTGTAAACACTTGTCGTGCTCTTATCTACTTTATTCGCCTGCCAAACAGTCGTGTCTGATATTCACTTATTTGGTGCCAGATGTCGATCCCAATTTGCCGGTAAGGCGGAGTGTGAGGAGGAGGCGGCCGCCAATTGCTCAAGAGTGGTAGTTCGACGATGTCATCTAGATATCGGGTTGGATCATGATTCAAGTCACATCTTGGGGGTTGATCAGTACTTTTAGGGAACTTTCTTCACTAACCCTTATTGGCTTTTATTTTTGGGATTGTATAACTTTAAACTTACTTTCTTGGTGTTGTAAAACTTAAACATTAAACCTTGGGTTTGCTTAAATATGTTCCTTACTCTGACACAAGACTTGGACATTATGGTATGTCATTATACTTCATGTTGTGTTTGCTACATGCTTCCGCAAATTTATTTGTTCTCATATGATTGTGAGGTAATGGATCATGGGAATCCTCACTGCGGAAACCTATGGGAAACAGCGCGAGCGGGCAAGATTTTCTGACCCGTTGCGCCGCGGCTCCGGATCAGGGCCTTGGTTAGCCCGGCCCCGTTCCAGGGTTGTGGCAAGTATGACCTATTTTATGTGGAAGATGCCATGGAATGAGATAGATTAAGATAGATAATATTCACTATAATTGATGCATACGAACTGTTTGTTTCGAAGTTGAGCTTATTCTTTTCTTTTTATAATGCTTTAGTGCACTGGTCCTACAAGGATTTGGTATATTAATGTTTAAAATCACGAGATAGAAAGAACGAATGAATGTCAGGTGAATCCATGAGTTTTAGAAAATAAACTAGAGGTAACGTAAATATCTTTATAGGAAAAGCTTAAATTTCAACCCCTAACTAGGCGTAAGCTCACAGTTAGAAAAAACGATAAGAAGCTCTCATTTTATTACTAAACTAACTGTAATTTTCTTTGCAACTTTGAAGTTCATTTTGCATTAGAACATGAATTCATTAACCCCTGTTTGACAATCCATTTCTTCAGTATGAGAAATTGCACAATGATTTACACATTGTAAGATTCATTCTACTACTCACTAAAGAAGTTAATTGTGCTATATTATTTATGTTTATTCTCTATGAAGCCTGTAGTTTTTAATGCACATGGTCTTTTATTTTTTTTAGATTGTCATTCTCACGAATCATCCCCACGGGTTGATAGACTCTCAGATGATAAAAGATCCCCCTTCAACATGAATGATCTAACTATTAAGGTAGGGAAGAACACTGGAATATTGAACTTTAAGATACAAGTCCTTTAGCTATCAAGTCACTTTAGGGAGCATATTGGTCTAATTTATTCCTGCTTATTGGGTTGTTCAGGATTTTTACTTTGAGAAATTGAAGCACTAATCTAAAGAATTTTCATTAAGAAGTTCTTCATGGACTTGCCAGGAAATGAGAAAGATTCCATATCTTTTTGCCAGAATGACATCACAATCTCTTTTCCAACCTTCAAAGACTGTTGGCCATCTGTTGTAGTTCAAATATATTCTTGAGTATCCATGTTTTACTGAGGTGCAACCATGGCTCCTATAGGACTTAGATTACTCTGAGGTACTTCACTTGGTTGATCCATCATCATCAGATACAGTAGTTGGTTAGATCTCTCTGGGATGTGCTGTTAAAGTATGCAGTCGATGTTTTTCAGCTTCTAATTGCATTAAAAAGTGTGTATGTGTAATTAATCCACCATGCTATTGCCAGATGTATCTTTTACAGTATTTTCATTCTCCTCTAATCCACCATGTGGTCTTCACATTCCGCTATTTTTCTTTATTTTTCATATGAAAATGCTTAAAACTCAAGATATAATTTTTTTTATTTTTAAAAATTTTTTAAAAATTTTTTTTCTTTATTTTTAAAAATATTTTTCATATGTAGTTTATCTAAGTAGGCTATAACTTTTTTCCTTTTGAATAAATTTTGATATACATAATTTTAAAAATGCTTAAAACTCAAGCTACAATGTAACGCCCCAATTCCGAATGCCAAGGTCACTACCAAGGTACCCGAAATTGGCGCACTACTTTTCAGAAAATCTGAAAACTTCCAAGATCATAGTCCCCAGTGAGGTCCAATTTAAAACTTTTGAAACATTGCAATGATCAACGGTTAATTGCGGAAGCATAAGAAAGATAGCGGAAGCAATATCAAAGAATAACATAAGCAAAATAAGGTATCTCAATCATATATCAAATGTAGCAGGGCATCTGTCTACTAATCTCAAAGTAAGATATAAAGTCTACGTATATAAGAAGAATGAAAACCCATGCTCATAACAAGAGTCACTCAAAAACCCCAAAACAAGACTACACTCAACTTCCCCCCCCCCCCCCCCCCGTGCAGGCATTCCATCCTCTAGCTCGACCACTTGGTCAGCTGGTCCTGATCCGTAGTCTCCAGCGACGGGCACCTCAACGAGTGCATCGTCCTCGGAATCAAATAATGGGTAAGATTTAAAGATCTGACAAGACATAGTATACAGGTAATATAAGATGTATGCATCAAAGGGAATAGAGACGATCATAATATCAAAAGATTAATAACGGTACAAATGCTAGGCAATTGAGCAAGATGTATCAAATAGAATCATAATAGAAGATAAAGCATCTAATCCAACCATACAACAATGTGGCACATTCACATAAGCTAGACACCACAGGATATTATGTCGCGGCCCTCCCATACTGTAAATAGTCGCGGCAAGAAAATAAAGTAACAGTGCAGGGGATGACGAGCCCCACCAATTATAACGACATCATTATCAACACCCTCACACTCAATAGACCGGAACCGATATCACACCGTCCGTCTAGCCATAGCTCATCATAATAGCTCCCAATAATAACCAATATAGGTCTCACCAGTGATGATCAGCCCAAAGGCTAAGCTTATAACAATTGAGTAAATGTTAATGCCGACTCAAGTAACAAATAAAGGTCTGTGTCTATCTAGGCTTATCTTGCACGAGCAAGTTCCTATCAAGTTCATAAGAGGTCCAAGGTATAGGACAAGTCCATAAATACAGTCCAAGTCCAAGTCCAACATTGGATCCATGCTAAGGCCCATCAAAGCCATGGCTTTAGTCCCAAAATAGTCCAAGTATAACATATAAGTTCATTCCATCAGTATTCAGTCTATTCTCATTCATAATGGGTCAAAAGTCCACAACATCTGACCTCTTCATTCTAAGGTATCACAACATCCATCCTGAGGAGCGGCACTCTGCTTCTGAAATTCCACAGTATGCACGGTCAACCACCTGGCCTAGATGTCGACCGGGTACATTGGATTTCTGGGACTGAGAGACAATTCCAATCTCTATTATTCTCATAGAATTCCTTTGTATCCGGTCAACACCCAACAGGGCAAATCGACCAAGTACACATGATTTCTGGGACTGAGAGACAATTAAAGTCCCAGTTATTTTTCTGGGTTTCCTGTGTATCCAGTCCACATCCCCAAGGGCAGGTCGACCGGGTACACTACGGATTTAAAATCCCAAAAGTCTGCAACTTCTTCTATCCAATCCAATTTCCATTAAAACCGCCACCAATCTTGTCCATTCATCATGGAAACATACACAAACAATAAAAGCACTTCAATCTTTACCAAACCATCCTCAATTGGGCTATTGATCTTCCAAATGAGAAATCTCGTCCATTAATGGCCAAAAACCATGAAAACAAGTTCAACAAAGGTAGATCTATGAAATCAAACATCAATTAAGTTGAAACTACAGAATTAATAGCAGTAAAGATGCATTCTATGCTAAATCAGTATATTGCACTTGCCTCAATCCAATTGTAATGAAAATAGTAAGTAGAAGAGAGAGCAAAGCTCCAAGTAGAAAATCCAAGCTCCTAGGGTCTTCCAATCACTCAATCAAACCCAAAAACCAGATCTAAGTAGATCTATACCACCTAATCCCAGATCCACAAGAAAATTCCAATTAGGAAGGGAATCTAAAGAGAGAAAGAGAGAATTCTAAGGAAATTGAACCAAAAGATGAAAAATACATTTCCTTGTAGAGAGAGAAGAGATCAATAAGATGAGAGGGATCCTTAGATAAGGTGATAGTTAAAACTTTGTAGATGATCTCCTTTGTCTTGTAGCTAGGGTTCTAGGTCTAGGGTTTTTAGAGAGAGAAAGGGAGGGAAATGAGGGAAGTGGACGGAAAATGAGAGAAAAGAGAGGAAAATGAGAGATGAGAGAAATAACATATATTTGGGATGGGAGGGTTTAGTTATTTAAGTTGAGTTGGGTGGCTAATAACCAAAAGGTCCTTCTTAGTTTAATGGAAAATGAGGATAAGTACAAGGGTAGTTGGGTCTTTTGGAATATTTTTATGTGGAAACCCCTCCTATTAACTCTATTTACTAGCTAGGGCCTCTAACTAACTAACAACCTCTAAAAATTACAAATGACACCCTATAGAACCTATAAACTACAAAAGACACTAATTCCTAGAAATAGGCTAATATACTACTCTACCCTTACTAGTCATTAATAAATAGTATAATTAGATAATCTATACTATAATTAATAGTATTCAAATCAAAGTGAGGGTCCACAAAAGGTGGGACCTCACATACCATCATTTGGTAGGTATATGAGGTCTACATATATCAAAGTTGGACACCATTAAAATTTCTCTCATTTAAACTCATTTTTTTTATTTTAGTTTATGTAAGTTAGCTATAATTTGTTTTCTTTTAGATAAATTTGATATATATGATTTTAAAAATGAGTAAAGCATAAGATACCAAATTTTTTGGGTTTCACATGATTTTTTTTTTAGTTTTCTATATTTAAATATGACAATATTGGGATTCAAATTTCTTCAATTTAGATTTATTTTTATTCAGTTTACATTTAAATGGAGCTATCGTTTTTTCAATAATGGCAACACATATCAGGATTTATAAAGTCTTAAAGAATATAACATTTTTATATACGGTTTTTAGAATTAATTTTATTATTTTACATTTTAGTAAGTTATTAAGAGATGAGATGAATACTATTTTCACTTAAAATATTTATTTTTAATGTTTCTACCTTAAAATTAATTCAAATATAATTGTAGCTTATATAATTTTACAGCACTACTTATTTTTTTGAATAAGTTCTTATGTATAAATTTTTTTAATGCTAAATACAATATATATAGAGAGAGAATTCTACAAAATGCCCCAAGAATCCATCCATCTAGGGTTGCGAACGGGATGGTTCCAGATTAGAACCATAGTGGAACCGAGCCCGTTTCTATATAACGGTTCTCGTTCCGGATCTGATTTAGACTCGGAACTTATTTTGTTGGTTCTATATCCGGTTCCTATAGCAGAATACAGATCCAGTTCCAGAACCAGGTCCACCTAGAGGAATGGAATCTAGTTCCAAAATAAATTCTAATTTCTCTTTTTTTCCTTAAAATAATCATATCATTCAACATATTATAGTACATCAAGTCTACTACCTCCAGTTTTATACATAAAAATGTTTAAAAGAAGAGTTTACTTTGAAGTACAATTTGTAATATCAAAGATTCATATGACGGGTCCGTCCCGAGTACACGAGTCAAAACCTATATGGACCCAGAACTAGACTCGTTTAACAATCGGAACCTAAATTGGGTTCTGGACCCGTACTTGTTTATGAATCGGAACCTAAATTAAGTTCCTAACTTGGTTTTTTGCGGGTTCAAACTTCCGGGTAATCAGAAAATCAAATACTAGTTTGCAACCCTACATCCATCCCACCTACTTGTATATACTCACTGTCACGACCTCGGACTAGGAACACGCTAAACCAATGTCCTAATCCGAAACCACGGCGCTGTGGGCCAGGAAATTTCATTTGCTCGCATTGTTTCCCACAGGTTTCCGCGATGAGGATTCCACATTCGAAAACCTCTCAAAAAAAACATGCGAAATAGATTGCAGAAGCATATAGCAAACATACATGTGAGTCAAGGGAGCGAGGAATACAGAGGCTCATGTCAAATAAGGAAACATAGCAAGCATACCCATAAATTTAAAAGTTCAAAGTTTACATCACACAAGACGTTTAAAGTATACAATCCCAAAAGACAAGCCAACAAAGGATATATGACAAAATCCGAAAATAACCGGATACTCCCCAAAATGACACACAGCTCAGGGCCCAACCTAAGATCTAGGTGACATCGTCGGGTTACCACTCTCTAGCATACGTCGGCTCAACCGCCTACTCCTCACGCTCCTCCTCAAGGGCAGCGATACCTCGGCCTGAGCACCAAATTATAAGGTCAAACACGACGGATTGGTGGGTGATTGAAAGAGGTGATAAACAAGAGATGATATGATATGAATAAGTTTAAGAAATAATAAATCATGAATTAAATAAGAAAGATGAGGAAAATAGTTACATTTTAGAAATACTCATTTCATTTAAATCATGATGGAAATCAATTGAACAACTCAATCTAACACATTGGCAACCACACACAACTATATTCTCCATAACCGAGGTGGCAGGAGCACACACGATATATAACCTCCATCACACAAGGTGAAAGGAGCACACGAGTGTATAATTATAGTAACTCAATATAGTTGAGCATCACACGAAAGTCCCGCTGCGTAACTGGTAATATCACACACACAAATTCCAAGCTGCAATGGTACAAATTATTTAAGGACCCAAGTCGGATGATCAAACCGACAAGGTTATCCAAGCTTAACGGTGCCGACACAAAAATCCATGCAAGCTTTCAAACAAAACTTTATACTTTTGTCAACAAAAACTACCCACACTTCTATTAAAAACACACGCACAAAAATCTCAAAAGGGTAGTCCTGACATAGTACAACTGAAATCATTTCTCCCAATTGAATTCCAAAGCTGGACACTTAGGTAAATACCTTTGAAAATCACCACTTTAGAATTGAGGTGGTCGAAAATCAAAAGGGGTTTAGTTAAAAATGTTAAATCACAACTCACGTTCCCATTAGCATAATGAGACTGTGTCCATTGGCTAGATATACACTTGAAGGCCAAATGTCAAATATTCATAGTAATTGGTGCCCGAAGTTTTTCGACATTCCAGAATCCGAGTGTACAACCCTCACGTGACAAGGTTCAAGTGTCTATGGATAAAATCCCTACCATTCTCTTGTTTCTCCAAATTTCAAGAAGCTCGGTCAGATCTTGGTTAACTGTCGGTTAACAGACAGTGATCGAGTGTTATCCTAATAGAAATTGAGCTCTCTAGATTCCGATCCAATAGAAGTTCGATGAGGTGTCAGTCAAGTGTCAGTCATGTGTCGATTAACCGACCCTGGTTCCCTAAATTTTTTTCTCATTTCTGGTTTCGGAACCGAACCTAGTTTCGGTGAACCGACTGATAAGTCCTTAAAAATACATAATTTCCACCTCATTTTAGATTAATTAAGGACTTAATCATCAAATTATGGATCATTTTAGTAAAAAAAATCATGATATTATGTTTATGGGCATCAAAGTCTAAATTCGAGTCAAAATTCATTGAAAAATTGCTTTTTCACATAAAATCATGAATTTCTCTATTTTTGGCATTGAAAGTCACAAATTTCTCATTGCTTTTTATTTACAAATAAAATGATGAATTTTATTTGCACCATTGGTTTAATTGAAGATTTGATAAAATGGTGACATTTTATTGGGCCCGCATCTTGCATAATTCCTTCCCTATATGAGTAGATTCTTCTTTGACATTTATTTTTATTTTGTAGGGAATTTTAGAAATTGGGCCCGTGGAAGATAATTGATGAAGCAAATGCACCATGGGACCCATCTACGTTTGGCATAAATTCCAATGAGAGAAAGTGGACCCATCTAAGGATATTTTTCCAGCCATGAAGAGTTTTAAAAGATATGGGAAGATCTTTCTAAGCAATCAAGTTGAAAACCAAATCCAAGAGTCCAAGATTCTATCACTAAGTTGTTAAAGATATCTCCAAAAAGATAAGCCTCAAAGATTTGAATCTTGCAACCCAAGATTCTCCCAAAGCTTCACACGTCCAATGCAACGATTCTCCCAAAGCTTCACACGTCCATCATATGTTTCAAGTTGTTTCAAAAATCTAAAAAAAAATCAGATTTGGCAAATTTTCTTCAAACTGAACCCAAGAAAGGAAGTAGCATGAGATATAAAGAATCCTACCTTTAGCAGGATGGTGTGCCAAGAAAACCAAGAAGCTGGAAAATCCCTTGAAACTCTCCCAAAAACCCTCCTAATCCTAATCCAACTTGGACCCCACATAACTTATCCTTCCCAAACAAAAAACCTTGCAACCCAAGTTATCAAAAAATTATAAAAGGAGCCAAAATAGGGGTTGCACGTCAATTCACCCCCCCCCCCCCCCCCACCCCCCTCTCTTGGAGGACCAGCAACATCTTCCCCCCTTTGCCATTAATTTTTCTCCATCTCTCATCCTTCCATCACAATTTCATCCAAGGCCTGCCCTAAGGGCCTGTTTGGATAAGGAAGTAATGGAATGAAGTTAAGTTAAATGAGGCCTAACGGTTTAAAATTTCAACTCATCGTTGTTTGGATCGGGCTGGCCCGACAAATGAAGTATTCTGGTCGGCTCACATGGAACCCATTTCCCTTCAACCCTATTCACTTCGGTTCCACTAAGTAAAATTGAGATTCTACTCCACTCCTCTCCTATCCTCTCGCCGCTGGAAGTCGTTTCACTCCTGTAAACATTTCACATCTCAAGTAATCTCCCTCCCTCTCCCTCCGTCTCTCTCTCTTGATAATGGGTTACGATTTCTAGTTTATAAACATAGTTTCAAGGATTGGGTTAGGGCTTACGATTTTGTTGCATGGTTCCTTTCCACTGAAAGTTTGGATAATGGTTTTTCAAAATCTAGGTTTGGCAAATGTCTGATTCTGGTGGAACATTGAATCCTCTAGGCTACTAGATTTCTGATTTGGGGTTTTGGGATTTTGATTTTATGGACTTTCTTGTTTGTGGGTCTTTATTTGGCGTGCTCGTTATTTTTCTTTTCTAGTTTTGTTTTTTATTCTCATATGCTGATTTGGTGATGAGATGGGGTTTTCTATGAGATGGGGTTTTGTATTTTTCCCTCTTTTTTTTTTTGGGGGTGTGCTTGATTTTTGGGTTTTGATGGGGTTTTTGTGTAGATCTGAGATAGGTGGGATGTGTGGTTTCTAGGATTTGGGTTTGTAGGGTTTAGTGGTTGATGGGGGGTTATGGTTTTGATGGGTGAAAAAAAATCTATATGGGTTTTGTTCTTTGAAGGGTTCTGTTGGGGGGTTTGTGGCTTTAATGGTGTTTTTGGTAGTGGGTTGTGTTTTGTTTCGCTGTGGCGTTGTTGGGTATTATATGGTTTCTTCTTTTGTTGATACTTTTGGCCTTTTGGATATGGGTTTGCCTTCTTCTTGTGTTGGTTGGTAATTTTTGGTTGTACCCTCTATGGAAATTAGCGATTTTAGAGAGAGAGAGGTTGGTAAGTGGGAATTCTGTTGAACAACTAATTTTGCCCTTTTTGTCTTGAATTGATATTTCATAGTGCATTGAGATGTAACAGGCATTTAGTTCAATGGGTTTGAAACCTTTTCCTCTGCTTGTCTCCTAAAAAGATGATATAGAAAAATCTAACCGCAAGTGCTGTTTGGTGGTTCCTTAAACCACCTGCTGGATTCAGATTGTGAATTGGTACAAAACATAATCATAGATCCACTCAATAGGTGGAACACCAAACTGTAGCATTTGATCGTTCAATTCTTCTTACTTGTTTTTCTGGATATTTTAGATTTGACAAGTAGGAGAGTGGAGATGGAAACCATGGTTAATAACTGCTATTACTTTACCAATTTTAAATAAAAAACAGTTGTTATGTAATGATTTTAGCAGTTAAGTAATGGTTTTGAAGTGACTGTTACTAATTTTTTTCATAATGGTTTGAGCTGAACACTACTAAGTCTGCAGCTTTAGCACAATATATTATTTTTTTGGGGTATCTTGAAGTAGGCAAGAAACCATGACCATGGTAGATTATGTTAGAATTGGAGACAGTTAGGCTACTGTATTACTTTTGATAGTTCAAAATATAAATTGACGGTATTGTTTATATATTGTTCGTAGTGTAGTATATATGCATTTCGTTGCAGCTACTGAAACTGAGTTTTTGAACCAAAGTGGATACTTTCCATTGCTGCTGATCTGTTTCCTGATTCATTTCTTGTGGATATTTCCTTCGTGATTATTGTTTCTAGATTTTCCCCTTATCTCTATAATTTTGGATTTTCAGAAATGGATTATTATTATTTGGGAGGTGCCATGGAGAGGTCCGTGCGCACTAAAAGTGTGATGCCTATGTATTGATGATTTGGGTTTGAGAGCAGTGGAACCCAAAAGTAAAATTGGGTGGTTAGCCCATATGTAGTAAAAAAAAATCATATGTTTCTCATGATTCTGTACCACATTATGATCATTTTTTTATTTTATTTTTTTGTTTTGTGAAGCCCAACCAAATTATTTGCTAGCTAGCTTTTTTTGTTAACACCTTCTTATGGAAAGCTAATTCATGTCTTGACAAAAGACATCCATGTTTCCTTTGATTGGTTCCTGTAAATTCCCTTCATGCTGGTTTTTATTAGTAATTAGACACATTGGATCATATGGTTCTTTTGTTGTGAGATTTTTAGTTCTCACTTCAGATACACTTCAGACTTTTGCTTCTTCAATTTTCTTGCAAGAAGTTGTTCTGGCTTAGAGTCTGTTTGTGTATAGGGTGGAAGTTAAAAATCATCCTTAATTCAAATTTGTACTACAAATAGTAAAAAATGTTAACTAAAATCTAAAAGCAAGCAGATCTCAAGTGTTAAACTTACTTTTTTCCTAGAAGGTTTTTGCAAATAATTGTGACGACCCAGATGGTTATCACCACTCAATAGACTCCAAAGTGACATAGGCCATTATACATATATTACAATCCGTATGGTCCCATCATTTTGCAGCTGAAGCAAAGGCTAATAGTCAGATTTATCTATTTATCCACAATCATGACAAGTAGAGAAAAGAAGCATCTCTTTATTGTCATATTCACTGGTGCTACAGATTGTAGGCTGATTTGATTTTGGAAATATTCTTTTGCTGCTGTGTCTATTAGGAAGTCATTGGTGTACAATATTCATTGATTTGATAAAAGAATCCGCGACTTTGGTGCAACAAGTATTAGACAATCTTGCTGATAGCATTAAGAGCTCGGAGCCACATAAGCGAATAGGTGATGAAGTTTACAGAGAACTGATGAAGATAGAAGGTCTTTACTCGAGATGACATAGATGTTACACATGAATGGCTAACATTGAGAAATGAGATGGTTGCAGTCTTCTTGTCGCATGGAGATAAGAAGGAATGGATACTAAGACACTTGCATAGAATTCATGCTGCATCCTTTCCTTAGGCAAGATTTATTTAACATCTCATTTATAACATGAGATTAGGTTGATTTTATTTCTTAGTTTTTGTACTGGTATATTGGTTTGTTATTGGGGTACTTAATAGACGGTGGTGGGAAGGGACTTATATTGACTTTTGTGTCTCTATTTCCGTTATGTTTGTATTTTTTTCCCAGGGTGTTAAAACTTTTAATTTCCATAAGCTGTTGGACTGGACTTTTTTTTCATTGGTTTTTCATGTTCTTGATTCTGTCGGTGGTTGCTTCATGTTATTATTATTATTATTTATTTTTTTTTTTTTTGTTCTCTTTGATTTGAAGTTGGATATTGGAAAATGAGATTTGGGCTTTGGTTTGTTTGGGATTTGAGGAGAGAATTATTTTTACAGAGCATTATTGGTCTAGATATGTTGTGTCTATGGGGAATGGTAAATTTACCATGGCAAGGCTCAATTCTTCTTACTAATAAGAAATCACACTCTGTGGCTGTGGCCCAGTAGAACTTGCAACACTTCAATCTTACTTTTGGGCTAATACCATTGATATGAATGTTGTAGGATAACAAACTAGCTGATGGTATACTTTCATGTGGGGGTGGGGGGGTGGGTTTGGGAAATATTAGAGCATAAGGTTGCATGGAACTCATTTTCATTGAAAATTATGAACTGTTGAAGGAAACATGATTTGTAGTGAAATACTTTCTCCAAAATAGTTCATTTGTGTTTGCATATGTTGAAACAATTTCAAGGAAAACCCATATAAACCCCTTTGGTCGCACATTTTTATGGTATAAAACAGAGATCCTAGTCTGCAGATTTAGCTAAAATTCATCCCCCTGAAGACAATTTTTTTTTTTTTTTTTTACAGAGCTCAGTTTTTTAATTAGGTGGGCCACTCTACAGATAAAGTTTTAAATAGATGGGGCCCACTATGAACACGATCGGAGGATCTAAACTCGATGAAATATTTGGGTCCAATTCTCATGCACGTCCTAAAATAGAATTATTGCCATTTTTTCACTTGCTAGTGTTGTCCCATTTTTGCTTTACTCATTAGTATCCAAACATATACAAAGTATTTTAGATTTCACTTTACACAAAGCAACCAACCAGAGTGAAGTAAAGTACACTAATTAACTTCAACCCACTTCACTTCTCATGTGAAATTTACTCCACTTCACTCCACTCCATAGTTATCCAAACAGGCCCTAAGGCACACCACCACTTGGATTTCTACACCGTCGCGCCGCTGCCGTTGCAACCGTCACTCCATCATCAACCAGCCATCTACTTCTCCATTGGTGAAGGATTGAAGACTTGAAAATGAGTTTATGCGCAAGTCCTATTTTCTTGTGTTCGATCTAGGGTAAGGAAAGATTTTTTTTTTTTTTAGTTTTGATTCCTATTGGGAAATTTCTAGTTTATTGGTCTACTTTAATTTAAAAGACGCAATTAGTGAGGTCAATGTGTCCCGCATTGGATCGGCATCGTGTGTTTGTGGGTAGTGACAGTACACACTTGGTGCGGTGTTTTTGTAGTCTTTTTATTAATCTTACCAATATAATGTTGTGATTTCCATAATAAGAATATTTAGAATTTTTTTTATTCTTATTTCTGAATGATATTATTGATGAGTTTTTATTTTTAATGCATGATTTATTTGCTTTTATGCAATTGGTGGTTTAATGTCTTTTATGTTTTTGCAGTTTTTAGATTAGGATTTTTAGATTAGGATTTTTTTTATTTGATATTGTAATTTTTAGTTTGGATTTGTAATTAAATTTTAATTTTAGCTTCATAGAGATTTATTTATATAGATTTTTGATAGGCTAGATTAGTTTTTCAATAGGACAGGTTTTACAATTAATTACTCCCTGTGGATCGACCTCGGACTTCACCGAGTTATTACTACAATCGCGGCCTTGCACTTGGGGTTGACGATCAAGTTTTTTGCGCCGTTGCCGGGGAGTTTTTCTTCGCTTGAAGTAATTTTTCCAACATATCTTTTTAATTGCTTTGTGGGTGTGCCTTTACTATTCCGCAATCATTCTAGATCTAAGGGTAGCATGCATGGAATGTTTGGACCAGCCCTATTGCATTAAAAAGTGGATTTTTAATCTCTGATTTTTGATAAAATTGGAACTATTTCAGATCTGAAAAATTATTTTTTCTGATTTTTTCAAAAATCACATCAATTTTGAAAAATTGCCTAGTTTACTTGTTCTAATTTGGACTAGTTTAGGTCGATTTTTTTTAGTTGCTGGTTAGGATTAATTAAGGTGTGTTAAAGTCATTTATTTTTCCTATTTTTAGGTTTTTAAAGTTTCCAAAAAAATTCTAGAACTTTCCCTCACTAAGGCAAGTCTTAGATCGCACAAATTCGGCTTTTTGGCCACCAAACTTGCCAAAATTTGAAATTTTCAGAACTTTCATTGGAAACTTGGTTATTTTAGTTGTTTTTAAATTTAAAAGGTCTCTTAAAAACTTGCTGGAATTTGTTTAAGAAGGTTAGTTATTTCTTTGGAAAGCCGAACAAACTGCCTTTCTTGATTGGTTCGATGTTTAGGCAAGTCTTGTCCCATTAAATTAGGGAGACAAGTCTCTTATTCTAGGAGGTAGTTTTTAAGCAGGACCCTTGCAATGCATTGTGACCCCACCACTGATCTGGGGACTTACCTAGTCGGGCCAGTTTCATAGAATTGAGTTTGAGAACTTACTTTAAAGATATCAAACTCTCTAAGATTAAGACTTGCAAGAGTTTGAGAATATTCTTTTAAATCTAAAAACGGACCTTAGGTAGTTTTTCTTTTTAGGTTTCTTAAAAAAAAACACTTTTCAAAATTCCAAAAAAGAAGGAAAAACCCTCACCTTCTTGGCAGATGGACACCTCAAATCGGTTAGAAAGGAAGGAATGATCACCTGTAAAGAGCTTGATTAAATTCTACGGATCTAGATCTCCCTGGTTCCCTTAAAACTTTCAATATGGCTGATGAGCATAGTGATAATGATGAAATTAGGAATGAAAACGATAATGTAAATGGATCTATGTGATTACCTTCACCCTACACGACAAGTCACACCGTCGTGCATGGTTATACCCGCAGGTGCGGGTCAATTTGATATCAAACTAGGAGTAATCCAACTTCTCCCCAAATTTCATGGACTTGAATCGGAAAGTGCATATTTGCACATAAAATAGTTTGAAGAAGTGTGTGCAACACTACACTTCAATAATGTGAGGGAAGACCTTGTAAAATTTTGTTTAATTCCATTTTCTCTCAAAGATAAGGCTAAGGCATGGCTTCACTCCCTACAGCCCAATTTGATTGCTCTATGGTCCGACATGGTCCAATATATTTTAAAGAAATTTTTCCCATTACATAAGACCAACACCTTACGGAGGAATATTATGAATTTTAAACAAAAAGACAAGGAGTCTTACTATAGGTGTTGGGAACGCTTTAATGAACTAGTCCTTGCATGTCCCCACCACGGATTTGAATTGCACAATACAATTGGTCACTTCTATGATGGACTTAGTCCAGAAACACGTCAATTCGTGGAGATGATGTGCAATGGGGAGTTTATGGCGAAGAACCCAAATCAAGCATGGACCTACCTTCAGTTTTTGGCAGAGAGTGCACAAAATTAGGACACATCTGAAAGTATAGACCCCGTAAAGCAATCGAATCAGGCCAAGGGAGGGGGTTATATGTATTAAAAGAAAATGATGATCTTCAAGCAAAAATTGCCTATCTTACAAGAGAAGTTGAGTCCTTGAAATTTGTGAAGAATAAGGAACCTGCTATAGTTTGTGGCATCTGCGCTAGTGATAAACACATTTCTTCAGAATGTCCAACACTCCCTGCTTTTCAAGAAGTGTTTCACGAGCAAGCAAATGCCACCAACACATACAACCGGCAGTTTAACAATTCTTTGAGTAACACGTACAACCCTAATTAGAGGAATCATCCCAACTTTAGTTGGAGGAATGGCCCAAATACTACTCCGCCCGATTTCAACTAAATGTCAAATCAATTTGGGGGTACTTTTGGTACATATGCTCAAAACACACAGCAAATGGTACCCCCTACAACTCAAACGACACGTTGGGATGAACTTGTGGCTAAGTTTATGGTGAATCAAGAGTCCATCAACAAGAAATATGATAGGAACTTTGAGAATTTACAGAACACCATGCAAAACCTCTGTAAATTGATTGAAGCACAAAATAAGGGGGCCTTTCCAACCCAACCACAGCCCAATCCAAAAGGGCAATACGAGATTCATCAAGGTGGTCTGTCAAATTCAAAGGAGCAAGTTCAAGCTGTTACCATTCTACATAGTGGTAAAGAGATTGAAAAGCCTGATCTGGAAAAAGATAAACAACCCGCATCCTCAGATCAGGAAGGGAAAGAAAATGAAGTCCCTCCTATCAAGGAGAAAAGCCCAATTCCTTTGGGATTCAAGCCCTTACCCCCTTTACCCAACCGATTAGCTCCTCCCAAGTCATCAATACAGAACCAGAAAATCTTAGATGTGCTTAAAGAGGTCAAAATTAACATCCTGTTGTTCGACACAATCAAACAAGTCCCATCATATGCAAAGTTTCTTAAGGAATTGTGCACGTTAAAGCGTAAGATACATGTATAAAAGAAAGCATTTCTCACTGAGCAAACTAGTGCAATTCTAAAGCACGACACACCCCCTAAATTCAAAGACCCAGGATGCCCCACAATTTCGTGCATTATTGGAAATTATTAAATTGAACAAGCATTGCTAGATCTTGGGGCGAGTGTCAAATTACTACCTTACTCAGTCTGTGTAAAATTGGGACTGGGTGAACTCAAACCAACCCAGGTTACTCTGCAGCTCGCAGATCGATTAGTCAAAAGACCAAGAGGGATAGTAGAAGATGTGCTTGTGCAAGTTGACAAGTTCTACTTTCCAGTAGACTTTATTGTACTAGCCACTCATTCTATGGTAGATTCTCATTCTCAAATTTCGGTAATTTTGGGGAGACCATTTTTAGCCACATCCACTGCACTGATCAATTGCCGGAATGGAAAAATGACGCTATCTTTTGGTAACATGACATTAGAGCTTGATATTTTTTATCTTTACAAACAACCATGGGATGATAATGTAGACCTTGACGGAGTGGATTTCATTGATAGTTTTGAAGAACCGATTACTTTTGCACATGTGCTAAATGATACTAGGGTGAACTGTTCTAAAGTATGGTTGGCGCGGGCTAACCATGGACCACCCCACTTAGGTATGACACCTCTCCCTTTGAACATAAATGATTCATGCTTAACAGTGGAAGAGAGCTTTTCGGTGGTCACCTCTTCACATTTGGGCAAATAACATGTAGTACAAATGTTACCTGTGCTTAATGATTTCATTACTGAAAAATACTAATATGGTTCTTGTCTATTGTGAAGAGGAAGATTTTGTTTGGGATCCAGGTGGATCCACATTTGTACATTGTTAGACTAGATCTCTTTTAGTTTCTTTTGTTTTGTGTCTTTTGTCTCACATTGGACAGGATCACGGGAGATCTACAGTTTTCCAAGTGCCGCCTTCCCCTTTATCTCTTGCAATTTACTTTACCTCATGTTACATTCCATTTCGCATTTCATGTATGACATCAAGGACGCTATCTAGTTTAGGTTGGGGGGTGAGAACAAGCACACTTGTCCAATTTTAGACAATTTTTTTTCATTTTTTGCGTAGTTTTCTCAAAACAAAAACAAAACAAAAAAACAAAAAAAGGGGTTTTACAAAAGAACTTGATGATTTGAAGATGTCTAGAAATCTGGAATTTCAGAATTTTTGGAAGGAAGTAAAATGAAGGTTCACAATTTTTTAGAAAAAAAGATAAAAAAGAATACCGAACTTTGTTTTTCACAGTAACACGTATATATCATTTCAAAAGTCTTGGATAAAAAGATCTAAGTGTCATTTTCAAAGTTCTTTCAAGAAAAAAAAAAGAGACGACTTTCTGAAATTTGGTCATATGAGTTCTCCTGGTTCATTGGTAAGGTTAGGCTAACCAAAACTAGTGAATTAATTCGGGCAAATTGAAAAGGGCGGCCTATTGTTGGGGGACCGTTTAAAAAAAAGTAAGTGACAAGGGATGCACAAATAGGTGTTTATAAAAATAAAAATAAAAAAGTGCTGAAATGAATAAAAAGTTGTGTGACTAGTTTGGGTTCGTAGCCTTTTTAACCCAAGCTAATAAGTCCGTAGGAGTATTTATATACCTAGTGCCCTAAAGACATCTGTTTTGGGAGTCATTGGCCTAACGCTCGTTACATGGGTTAATTAGAAAGCTTAAGGGACCTGGGCATTGCACAGTCACATGTTATCCATAAAAAAAAAAAAAGAGAAAAGAAATTAAACAAAAAAGAAAAGAAAGAAAGAAAGATGCATCTCACGGCCTTTGGAAAAAACAGTAGTGCGACAGCCGTCATAGTAGCCTTGAGAGAAGACTTGTATTTAACCCGAATCTAGGAAAGTTGGAAATTCTGAGAAAGAATTCTGTTTTCATGGCATTATCATTTAAAATTTTTGATCTGATGTATACACTTGCACAAGGCACCCAAAGTTTTGGTATAATTTTTGGAAAAGATTTGAAAAGAAAAATGTGAACCAGATTTTGAAAAGTCTGAAATCTTGATTATTCGAGGATTCAAGGCATCTAATTTAACTCAATCGTCTTTTGAAAAACATTCCGTTGATTTTTTTTTATTTTTAGGTAAATGAATTTTGTGGGCATATTCACTGCAAACCCTCACGAGGCACAACACGTCCACTAGGGGTAACCTAGGGGTTTAAGGGCTTGCTGCATATACTAAATGCAGCCGAGAGTACCAGCGAAAGTGGTGTTTTCCTTTTTATCTTTGCATTTAGATTATATTAGATTAGGCTAGAAGACCTACCCTAGTTCGCATATTTTGCTTGGGACTAGCAAAATGCTGGTTGGGGGGTGTGATAAGTCCTTAAAAATACATAATTTCCACATCATTTTAGATTAATTAAGGACCTAATCATCAAATTATGGATCATTTTAGTAAAAAAAATCAAGATATTATGTTTATGGGCATCAAAGTCTGAATTCGAGTCAAAATTCATTGAAAAACTGCTTTTTCACATAAAATCATGAATTTCTCTATTTTTGGCATTGAAAGTCACAAATTTGTCATTGCTTTTTATTTACAAATAAAATGATGAATTTTATTTACACCATTGATTTAATTGAAGATTTGATAAAATGGTGACATTTTATTGGGCCCGCATCTTGCATACTTCCTTCCCTATATGAATAGATTCTTCTTTGACATTTATTTTTATTTTGTAGGGAATTTCAGAAATTGAGCCCGTGGAAGAGAATTGATGAAGCAAATGCACCATGGAACCCATCTACGTTTGGCATAAATTCCAATGAGAGAAAGTGGACCCATCTAAGGATGTTTTTCCAGCCATGAAGAGTTTTAAAAAATATGGAAAGATCTTTCTAAGCAATCAAGTTGGAAACCAAATCCAAGAGTCCAAGATTCTATCACTAAGTTGTTAAAGATATCTCCAAAAAGATAGGCCTCAAAGATTTGAATCTTGCAACCCAAGATTCTCCCAAAGCTTCACATGGAGTGGACCCAAGAAAGGAAATAGCATGAGATATAAAGAATCCTACCTTTAGTAGGATGGTGTGCCAAGAAAACCAAGAAGCTGGAAAATCTCTTGAAACTCTCCCAAAAACCCTCCTTCCCAAACCAAAAACCTTGCAACCCAAGTTATCAAAAATTTATAAAAGGAACCAAAATAGGGGTTGCACGTCAATTCACTCCCCCCCCCCCCCCCCCTCATGGACAACCAGCAACATCTTCCCCCCATTTCCATTAATTTTTCTCCATCTCTCATCCTTCCATCACAATTTCATTCAAGGCCTTCCATAAGGCACACCACCACTTGGATTTCTACACCGTCGCGCCGCTGCCGTTGCTACCATCGCTCCATCATCAACCAACCATCTACTTCTCCATTGGTGAAGGATTGAAGACTTGAAGATGGGATTATGCGCAAGTCCTATTTTCTTGATGTGTTCAATCTAGGGTAAGGAAAGAGTTTTTTTTTTTTTTTTTTTATTCCTATTGGGAAATTTCTAGTTAATTGGTTTACTTTAATTTAAAAGACGCAATTAGTGTGGCCAAGGTGTCCCGCCTTGGATCGGTATCGTGTGTTTGTGGGTAGGGACAGTACGCACTTGGTGCATTGTTTTTACAGTCTTTTTATTAATCTTACCAATATAACGTTGTGATTTCCATAATAAGAATATTTAGAATTTTTCTTATTCTTATTTCTGAATGATATTATTGATGAATTTTTATTTTTAATGCATGATTTATTTACTTTTACGCAATTGGCAGTTTAATGTCTTTTATGTTTTTGCATTTTTTAGATTAGAATTTTTAGATTAGGATTTTTTTTTATTTGAGATTGTAATTTTTAGTTTGGATTTGTAATTAAATTTTAATTTTGGTTTCATAGAGATTTATTTATATAGATTTTTGATAGGCTAGATTAGTTTTTCACTAGGACAGGTTTTGCAATTAATTACTGCTTGTGGTTCGACCTCGGACTTCACCGAGTTATTACTACAATAGCGGCCTTGCACTTGGGGCTGATGATCACCGACCCTTGACCAATTATGGGTTTATAACTCCAAAGCCTGTACTTGCTTCCTGAACCACCAATTCTCCTTTACACATGACTTTTCCTATAATTAGAGAGCCTCGAATGCTCTAAATTTCGCCATTCAACAAACCAACCTCCATCAAAACACACCATCCACCATCCACACCTCCAGCAATTATCAATTGAACACAATATCATACAATAAACTAAAATTCCAAATATACTGAGAACTGAGCAAGAAAACTGAAGCAAATTGACATGCAAGCTCTAATAGTCATACTACAGCAAAAATCATTTCAATCAAGATATCATAACACATTAAATTGCTCAAAGATATGGCATTATAATAGGATTTTTCACCAAATTACTTGCATGCACATTCACAACTAATTCATTCACTTGCCTTAGTTCAAGATGGACTCAAAGGGTCTCCCAACACTCCTCTCTATAGCTGATAGTTCCATTCTACAATAGGCCCCATGGAAACTAAACAAAAACGCCAAAATTTTTTAAAGAGAAAGGGTTCCTCCAAAATAAACCTTGCATGCATGATTTTGAGGCTCTAAAGGACTTAGCAAAATCAAGGATAGAAGATGAACACCATAGCTTAACTAGAAGAGCTCTATTCGAGAAGGAAAGCTTAGAGAAGAAGATGATGCCAACAAAAATCCTTCAAGAATGGTAGCAATCGAAAGCTAAGAAGATGGGGAGATAGAGGTGAAATCATATTTTTACTTCAAGCTCAATTGGTGGGGCATGCAAGCGGATGAAGGGGCTGGAAAGGAAGAAGAAGGGAAGGCTCTTCTTTGGTTCAGTTGAAATAGAATGAAGGAGCAGTGTGTGTGGGTTTTGTTATGGGTTAAGTGAAGAGTGGGCCCCACTGGCCCTAAAATTTAAAGGGCTTGGAAACCCTATTTGTGGGCCCCGGATGAGGTCAATGAAGAAGAGAAGATCGATCGTCGAAAAATCTAGCTTCCAAGAAGTATATTTTCCTCATGATTTGAAATATCGAAATTCATGCACAGATTTGATATGAAAAGTATGCTTTGTCCTTTTTGTTAGAAACTGGATTTCTAGGCTTCGAACCCGGACGGAATGAATACAAAAGTTTTCGGTGCTAATATGAACTATTAAAAGAAGTCAATCAATTATAAATCCCTCCACTCTTACACGAGTGACACTGGCCTCCCTGAGCATGTCAAACTAAGGTCAAAGACTCTAAAAAATTCCCCAAGCTATGAAAATTTAGTCAAACTCACAACCTAACTCAAACGTCCTCTAATCCCACTTAGAGAGATAATACCCAGCTTAAATAGCCCTAATTATATCAAACTTGGGTCGGGGTCTTACAGTCACTATCTTAGGAGAATGTGTAGAGAGAAAGAGGTGTGTGTGTGCGCGCGCGCGCGAGTGTGTGTGTGTCAATATATATATATATATATATATTGCTCACCCTCTTAGGAGAATGTGTAGAGTGAGAGGGAATAGGATTAAATAAGACATGTTCAATCATATCAAGCTATAAAATAAAAGATTCAAATTTGAAGAACAAAAGGACCTCTCTTTGGACGTGCATATGATAGATAGCATTGAATTAGATTTGCATTATTTCTAATTTGATATCAAATCAACCATTAATTAGATTCATCACAAATAAAAGGGCCCCATTGAGAAGGAGAAAAAATAGGAAAGCATTGAACAACCATAACAGTGGTAGCATTTGTTAGGGATTTTGTGTTTTGTAATTTGATGGAAGCACTATCGTTTTAGCATCATTCGAGTTTTCAAACATACATTGACTTTGGAAAACTTGAAATCTTGATTTACACATGCATTATTTTTAAGACTTCTAGAAATAATGGTTCATGCATGTTTTGATTTTAAACTTGGATGCATTTATTTTTGAAAAGAAGTTTTATGAACCAAGCATGTCAATGGTTTTAAAAGTTTCAATTCATCTTAGGCATTCTAGGTTTCATGTTTTTAAAACTCTTAGAATGATTTAAAACACGTTTCTAAACTTGATTCCATGGCCTAGGGTTCCCACAGGAGAAGAACTTTTCCCACAAGAAAAAAAAAACTTCAAAAAATTTAATTAACGAGTGAACCCAATTGCAGAAGAAGATGCAGAGATAAAGGCTGCAGAGACAGAGACAGCAGATTCAGTAGCAAATGATACTCAGCCTCATCAGTCAGCATCCTCATAGCTCCCTCAGCAGCGTAGTCTGGAAGACAGATTGACCTCTGTTGAACAAGTTGTTACTACTATTCATAGAGTTTCAGGAGTTTCCGAAAAGAGGTATCAGGAAGGAAGAAGCTTCTAAAGAAATCCTTGAAATACCTCTCGAACATCTCCAACAGCTGCAGGTGTCATGATGATGTGATGCCCCCATCTTCTACAGATTCATCTTATATCTTAGGGGGCGCATTCATTTTTGTATGGGTTAGTGATAGACTGTCACTTCTTTATGTATATTTGTCTATCAACTGATTGTTATTTTGCTCTGATTACTGACAATGATATTTTAGATTTTTGTAATGGTCAAGTAATTAGTGAAAACTGTACTAAACTTCTATTTTAAATCAATGAATCTACAGTTTCACTTGTTCATCTCTTATCTTCTTGTTATATTCCTCGATTGATGAATGTTTATGTTGCTTTGAGCTAGAAATTCTCTGAACTAATATGTTTTGCCTTAGCTTCATTCAAACACTATAGACAACCAATATACATGATAACATGTTCTGCACTACATTTTCAATTTCATTTCGTATCAGGTGCTGCTAAAAGGTATATGTTTTCTCATGTCTACAGGTTCCTTTGCAATTCGATGACAAAGGGAGAGAGAAAAGATCTAACTAAGGGGGGATCTATCTAAGGAACAAAGAGGGAGAGCGCTTGAATGCGAATCGAAAGTTCAGAGAGCATAGAGGAAAAGCTTAGAGCAAGGGGAGTGCTCTAACGAAGGGGGAGAGAACTTGAAAGAGCAAAAAGCTCTCGACAAATCGGTCGTTCGATCAAAGCTGCATTCAAGAGACTTCAAGAACAAAACAGTTCAGAAGTGCTGAAGTCCTAGAAGTGTTGTGATCATCTTAGTTGCCATCAACTTATGCATGAATCATATTGGCCTTGAGTTCGCAGTTCAATTAATCAAAATTTTCAAAATTTGAAAGGAACTCCAACCAGACCAATGTACCCGGTCGAATGAGCCCTGTACCAAGTCAACCGAGCAAACTAGCCATTGGGAAATATGACCGTTGGACCCGGTCAACCGAAGGTTCATGGGGTCGACCGAGCAACTAGCCGTTGGACTATTTTTTATATAGAAGTCCATTTCATTCCTCACTTCAAGGAGGCTTATTGGTTGAATCTTTGGAGATGTTTTGAAGCCTAAGAAAGAGGAATGAACTAAGGAGGCTAGAGTAGAAATGGAAATCCAAAAAGCTTGAGATAAAGGTATATCTTTCCAAGTAAAGCTTCGATTTTCGTTCTTTTGAAATCCATGCTCATTCAAATCTTTGAAACCCTATGTTAGCATGATTTCTAGCTTTGACTGGGTTGTTTTGCAAACATTAAATCACTTAAGCATATTAGATTGTTTTAGCAAACACTCATGTCTCAATCACATGTGTTGTGATCTTTAAACTTTCATATAACTTGTGTAGTTTGATAGGAATGTCTTTCCAAGTTGTTTTGATTAACTCATGTGATTATCACTTCAATCATAGATTTTTGTGCTTAGATTTTTAAATGCATCAAGTATTCATTTAAGAACTTCATTTTAGAAATTGATTGAAGTAAACATTCATATACTTTGAGCACTCACGCTAGCTACTTGTTAGTGTATGTTTGTATCTTGTTTTAACTTTCATATCAGCCCATGTTAGAGGCAAATGTATTAAGTTCTAATTGTATCTCTTAAAGTGTTTTGTGTAAACACTTATTTGAGAAATCCAATCTTGTAAAGGTTATTATTTAGCATAAGAAAAGCATAGTGAAGAGGTCATTGCTAAGCCTAAGAAAAGCATAGTGTAGAGGTTATTACTTAGCCTTAGAAAAACATTTTGTAAAGGTTATTGCTTAGCCTAGAAAAGCACATTGTTAGAGATTATTGTTAAGCCTTATTGAAAAACATAGATAGTGAAAATCCGGTGGGGTGTTGAATCACAAGCCGGTAGTGGATATAGGCATTGAGGCCGAACCACTATAAATCTTTGTGTAGTGGTAATTCTTGTGGGTGATTTCTCTTATTAGCTTCCGTATTTAGTTTTATTATCATCACAAGTGACTAATTGATTTAAAGAAGTTTAAAATTGGTCATAATTGGTCCCTAAGTTGTAGCTCACCCTATTCACCCCCCCCCCCCCCCCCTACTCTCTAGGGTTAGGGTCCTGGACTTTCAACATTAAATTACTTCTTTAAAGGAGAAAGACTAGGACGGATTAGTTGCCTATTTCTAAGAGAAATTAAGCATTTAAATATATTAACTTTCTTCTAAAAAAATATGAAAGGAGAAGACCACGTTGGCATTTTTATTGGTCGAGACAATGGGGCGTTTTTTACTACAAAATGTCTGGGCGTATTGTAGATCCCTCTTATTGCATGGGTCTTTATTGCTAGTTACATTGAGTATTGATCCTCCAAGGCTTAAGGTTTATGATAATTTTGTAAGGCCGTGGGCTCGCTTATAGAAAATCTAACTCTGTCATAATAAACGGCCCCTCTTCTTGGATGGGACCCAGCTGAAATTTAGTAGTAGAATTTAGAATCTCAGTCGCGGTACAATACTTGAGTTTTTTTTATAGGAATAATTAGCGAGAAGTCCCTAGAATCTCATAAAATAAAGACGCAATCCAAGCTATCTTGCACTAATGCCTCTAGTCCCTTCCGGTCGGAAATATTCCAACTGGCGATCATGAGGCCAATTACTTTTTTTTATGACTAATTTGCCCCTTAACTACCAAGGAGATCATATGCCATGTTTTCCTCCTAGTTTTTAGCTCAATCATATTAATTAGCATAATTATCATAACCATTCCAGCATCTTCACGCTATTTTCCAACAAAATTCGAAATTCAAATTGAAGGGAAATTCGTTCTCAAAGTACAACTCCAATGTTGAAGTCTACCAAATGTTTCATCTCTGCATCATCAGACATGGCTTCGAGCAACATCTCTGCATCTCCGGCATCTTTTTTTTAACATTTTTTCTCGGGCTTCACTTTCTCCACTCTTCACCTCTTCTTTTTCTCCGTATTCAATGTTTAGCAAGGTGAATGCGTTCCTCAGATAAGATTATCTGAGTTTGATAAGATAAACTCAGATAACTGAGATATTGTATCCGTAAGTGCCTAAAAATTACGAACTTAGTTAAGTGAGGATGAAGCTCGCAAATCTGGTGTTAAGGCTTCTTTGAAATGAATTATCAGCCTCCAAACCTGATAAGGAAAGAAACAGAGAAGGGTCAAAGGCGTTGGCTGCTATCAGCCGAAGGCACTCCGATGGCTAAGTTAGTGTAGTGATTGGGCGTAAATGGAGTAAATGAAAGAGAAGGCTATAGGTGCATGTGTAAGTGTTTTTCTCACCTGCTCGTAATGGAGTGACCTCGAGTGTTTATATAGGCATAGAGGTCTCATCAGAAGCTTCTTGAGTGGAGGTAGGTGAAAAGAGGATGTCCCATCGGACCATACCATATACCCTCAGTGGGGGTAGGTAGGAGTACTGTCCCATCAACCCATACTCTGTCCTCTTGAATGACTGCGGATGTGACCGTCTTATAAGGTCAACTCCTTATCACGCGCATACCCTATCTGACAGTTTGTCTTACAATGCTGCCACATGCCAATAGGGCATTAATTATGATTGTCGTCTGGCGTCCATCTCGTTTAACAAGACCGAGCTGAAGGTGGTGCCGAGGCCGAGATGGGGCCCGGTATCATTGTTTCCGATGTGGGACTAGTTGGTAATCTTACCGAGACTAGACCTAGCCTGGTGTGAGCTGGTACTGTTATCGAGATGCACGGAGCCGAGACCAAGGCAAGCCCGATTGGTACTTTTACCGAAATCAAGACATACTTTGGCATTAAGGGAAGCCCCCACACAATTGCCCCTAGCTCCTGACCTTCAAAGGTTCCCCAACCTCTTGAGGTCGGGAGCTAAGTGTTATTTTGAGTTCGGGGATTTTCGTTCTAGCGTCGGTCGACTGTTGACGTATGGTCCCCATTAAGAAGCCGCCTTGCCTGCCCAAGGTTATAAATGAGACGTCGCTTCATATTTCAGGATCATTAATGAGATGTCGCTTCATATTTTAGGATCATTAATGAGATGTCGCTTCATATTTCAGGATCATTAATGAGATGTTGCTTCATATTTCTAGATCATTAATGAGATATCGATTCATATGTCCGAGGCATTAATGAGAAGGGAAAGAGACGTTTGGGCGGTGCCACGCGTCCTGGTTTTTTGTCAGGCCAATCTGAGGGGGCATGCACATTAACCGAAGCGACATTTTACATAAATGTCCCCAAATTTTTGAAAATGGCGCCTCTTCTTTCCACTATAGATATGGATGTCTGCCTTGCCTTTACCCATTTATGCGATTGCCAAAGAGTGTAGAGGAAAGAGCTTCGCAGTGTAGAAGAGTCCCAACCGGCGAACCCTGTCTTCAAGTTCGACATCTTTTGAGTCCTTTTTGTAAGTCCTCCTCACTCATTATCGCTTTTCCAAGGGTTTCTCTCTTCTGGTGCTTCTTAGGGTTTCTCTTGTCTTCTAGTTTGCGGTTTCTCCCCCCTTTTCTCTGTTCTTCATCTTCTCAGTCTAGAAATGGGGATTTACAGATATTGGGTGGATACTCTCAGGGCCTTGGTAGAGTTCAAGGCCGCATATAGGATTCCAGACGATGTTCTAGTGAGTCCACATGACCCGTCAGGCTCTTTCGATGGCTTCGGTTTCAGCAGAGGCTGGATGTCGTTCCCTTTAGTGGCCATAGTTGAAGGTGAGGTTAGATTCCCTCTTCATCCCCTCCTCAGGTCGTGTCTGAAGACCTAGAACCTCTGCCCCTGTCAATTAGCGCCCAATGGCTTCAAAATAATCATGGGCGTCGCCGAGCTGAACAAGATCCTCGGTATCAACTTCGACGTTCATGATATTGAAGACGTGTACGACCTCTGTAAGTCAGCAAGGAGTGAATACACGTATTATCTTCGGGTAAAGGCGAAGCTCTGGCCCCTGGTCACGGCCCTGGAGGATTCGAACAGGTATGTCGGGGGCGACCTCGTGTTCGTCTCGGGCAACTTGAAGTTTGGGGCGTCCGAATCCGAAATACCGCCGAGTATATCCCAGTCCCACGGCGTCTCGGAACACCGCCGAGTAAATACTCTCCCTTTCGTATGTTCTAGTATTTCATTTGTTTCGTTCTGTCTAGGTAACCTCTTTTTGTTTGTCGTGCAAATATTCAGAGATGAAGGCAAGACGCTCGGGTGGACCATTGGAAGAGAAACACAGTCTGGCTGAACAAAATATACGGCTACCGAGGTCATCAAGAACGAGCTGCCTACTCTTTCCTTAGGTACGAGCCGAAGTACGCGCCGTACACAAGGAAGACTGCCAAGCTTGGTGAGTTGGTTCTCGCGCAAGCCGAGACCGAAAGTCAGATAGCTTCGGGTGCTGGGGCTTCCACATCGGCCGCCGATTCCGACCCCACAGACCCGCTTCAGACCATTGAGGCGTATTCCTCTCCTTCCAGTTCGAATAGCATGGACAGGCGTCGGCCCTCGTACCAGCCATTGAACCTGGAGAAGACCCTTTTTCGGGGAAGAAGCTGGGGTGCCACTGTCCACTCTTGTCGCATCGCCAGTTTCTGCCGAGCCGCAGTGTTTAGTTGAGGTGACAAGGGAAGAAGGTAGGCCGGAAAAATGGCCTGGGTTTGAAGTCCCAAGTGGAGAGGCTCGGCCGCATCCTACCGAGGTTGACAGAGAGGAGCCTCCGCTTGAGGAAAGGTCGGGGGCGGAGATCATGGAGCAGGGCCCCGTAGAGGCCTCGGGGTCACAGCCTACTGAACAGGAACTATTCAGGCCAGATCTCCAGCTAGGGCCAGGGAGACCTCTCACTACGGAGGATCACCTGGTCAGCAACTCTACCGTTATTACGGCGCTAAGCAGGGCTTGTGCCCTTCCCAAAGACATGATAAGGCACGGAGTAGTTGAAAATCCGAAGCTGTTGATGAAAACACTACAGTCGTCGATCTTGGTAATATATATTTATATATTTTATATTCGTCCTGATCCTAATATGTTTCTATTTGTAGAACGTTCAGAGGATCCAAGTTGTCTTGGAAAGACTCATTCAGGACGATGCCAAGGTTACCCGACTGGAGGAAGAGAAAAGGAGAGCTGAGGATGCCTTGGCGATGGCGGAGGCAAAAAGGGCCGAGCTTGAAGCCCAGGTGAACTTGGCAGTAGTCGATATGACCAGGCTAAAAGCCAAGACCCATCGGTTGGAGGGAGAGCTGTATGCAAAGGAGAAGAGGTCGGCTAAGCTTGTGGCCGACCTTGAGACGGCAAAGAAAGAAAAGGCTGATCTTCTTGCCTCGGTCAAGGCCGATACTGATGCTACCTTTTTGGAGGGAGTCCAAGATGCGGGGAGGCAGTGCGTGGACCAGATCAAAAAGCTGAGTCTGAAGCTGTTCGAGCGTGGGTACCGGGCTGTACTCAAGGAGATGGGGTTTTCCGAAGATCACCCTATGTACAAAGACCAGCCCAAGTTCGCGTCCTCCAGCTCGAACCCTCCTCCGACCGACACTCCTGGCGATGTTTCAGCCGAAGACATGCCTCCGCCTAAAATTTCTGGCAACTTAAATGCCTCTTCTTAAATTCTCTCATGTATTTCTTTTCTTTTGTAATGGAAGGAAGACGTGTAATCCTTTTTTCTTTATTAAATAAAATTACTCTTCTTTTTTCATGTCTGTCTACAAACTTTCTCTAGGTCTGTGTACTTGTTCTAGGTTTAGTAACCAAGATCTTGTTTTCGGACCGTAACCGAAACCCTTTTGTATAGCTGGTCATCTGAGACATCGCGGCTGGTACTATCATCGAGGTCGAGCCTATCTAGGCCGATGTGGTCATTAAGGCCAACAAGATTTAGAGGCCGGTATTCTTACCGAGCCTAAGACATCATGGCTGGTGCTGTCACCGAGGCCGTGAAGCTCTAAATAGGGGCTGGTACTCTTACCGAGTCCGAGACAACGTGGCTGGTGCTATCACCGAGGCCACGAAGCTCTATATAGGGGGTGGTACTCTTACCGAGCCCAAGACAACGTGGTTGGTGCTGTCACCGAGGTCGCGAAGCTCTAAATAGGGGATGGTACTCTTACCGAGCCTAAGACAACGTGGCTGGTGCTGTCACCGAGGCCGTGAAGTTATAAATAGGGGCTGGTACTCTTACCGAACCCGAGACAACGTAGCTGGTGTTGTCATCGAGGCCGCGAAGCTCTATATGTAGAGGCTGGTACTCTTACCGAGCCCAAGTGATGACTGTCGGGTTCCGTAACAGCAAGAGATAAAGATCAATCCTTCCATAAGAATTTTTTTTTTATTGGTTTCTAATGTTAGTATAATTCAAAAATAGTATTTCTTGAGGTGGGCGGCATTCCACGGTCATGGTAGCTGTCTACCATCCATGTCTTCAAGTCTGTATGCTGACTGTCCTGCTGCCGAGATCACCTTGAATGGACCATGCCAATTGGGTGCTAGTTTTCCTTCATTGGGATTCTTGTCCGCAGGTAGCATCTTCTTCAAGACTAGTTCTCCAATTGAAAACTTCCTTTCTTTGACCTTCTGATTGTAGCATCTGGCCAATTGCTGTTGGTAAGAGGCTAAGTGGATAGCTGCGGATTTACATATAGAGATCTTTGATCAAGGCCTCAGACTAGTTCTTCAGCTAGATCAAGCTCTCGGGCCAGATTTACATTGTTTAGGCCTTGATCAAAGAGTTCTGATTTCAAGGTTGGAAGACCGATCTCAAGAGGGATCACGGCTTCCATTCCGAAGGCCAGGGAGAAGGGCGTTGCCGAGGTGGAGCGCCTTGGAGTAGTCCTGTACGCCCAAAGGATGCTTGGAAGCTCTTTTACCCATCTCCCTTTAGCTTGGTCAAGTCTCTTTTTGAGGCCATCGAGGATGACCTTGTTTGAGATTTCGGCTTAACCATTGCTCAACGGATAAGCTGGAGTTGAGTAATGGTTTCTAATGCCGAGTTCCTGGCAGAAGTTCCTGAAGTAGTTGGAGTCGAACTAAGTCCCTTTGTCCTAGATCAGGGTTCGTGGCACTCCAAATCTTGTGACCACATTCTTCCAGACGAAGCTCCTCGTATCTTGCTCGGTGATTGAAGACAGTGGCTCGACTTCTATCTACTTGGTGAAATAATCAGTAGCTACTAATAGCCACCTCTTATTCCCTGGAGTTCGGTGGAGTGGTCCCACAATGTCCAACCCCCACTGAGCGAAAGGCCATGGGCTAGAGAGTGGGCTTAGGTCCTGCGCTGGTTGATGGAGAGAATGAGAGAACTTCTGGCATTTTGGACATTTTCTGGCATAGAGCTGGGCATCTTTTTGCATATAGGGCCACCAGTAACCCTGGCTTATTGCACGATATGCCATCGACCAACCTCCAATGTGGCTACCGCAGATTCCTTCATGGATTTCGTAAAGGAAATCTTCAGCTCTGCTAGGGTGGACGCACTGGAGGTAGGGGCCGGTGAAGGATTTCCTGTAGAGTTTGCCCTCTGGAGACAGCCAAAACCTAGCTGCTTTCAGCCTAATTTTGTGGGCTTCGTTTTTGTCATCGGGTAGCTGGTCATCCCTTAGGTAGGTTACGATTGGGCCCATCCAGCTTGGACCGAGATCAGCACAAAGAACATGACAGGCTGGAGGGAGCTCTATACTTAGTGTTTCCAGTGTTCCCACCTCGATCGTTCTTTTCTTGCCACCTTCAACGACTGATGCCAAGTTTGCGAGGGCGTCAGCATGGGATTTGATTCTTTGTCGATTTGCTTGACTTCCACTCTTTGGAACTGAGAGAGGAGTTGCTTAGTGCGAGACAAGTAGGCTGCCATCCTTTCGTCGCGAGCTTGATAGTCTCCACTAAGTTGGCTCGTCACCAACTGAGAGTTGCTGAAGATCACCAGCAGTTGTGCCCCCAGGATTGTAGCACTATCTAGTACCGCGATCAGCGCTTCATACTCAGCTTCATTATTAGATGCCTTGAAGCCGAGCGTTAATGCTTGTTCGATGACGAGACCCTCTTGGGATTGGAGGACTATGCTAGCATCAGCCTTCTTTGACGTTGAGGATCCATCAACAAAGACCTTCCATGCTAAGTCGAGGAACTGCTTCCAAGATTGCTCGCTCTCGGTCTCGGTGACTTCATCTTCGGTTGTGACATCTTCACCCTTGTTGCCCTCCAGTTCGGTGTCGAGCTGGCTGGGTGCCGAACTAGGAGAAACGAATTCCACAACGAAATCTACCAAAACTTGGGCCTTGATCGTCGTTCTGGGCTAATACTGAATATCGTATTGCCCCAGTTCTACCAGCCACTTTGAAATTCTTCCAGAGAAATCCGCCTTTCTGAATAGGGACTTCAGTGGATGTTCCATAACAACCGCTATAGTATACGTCTGGAAGTAATGGGAGAGCTTACGAGAGGCACTGACGAGTGCTAACGCGAGTTTCTCCAGTGGTAGATACCTGGTCTCGGCATTGAGTAGGATCTTGCTCGTGTTGTCGTGACCCCGGACCAAGACCCGGGTCCCGCGACGATGATTGTTGAGATAATTAGTTTCCCACAGGTTTCCGCGGTGAGGATTCCAAGGACACGGATATCTAGCTCACACGATCAAATAGGCGGAAGCGTATAGCAAATCACATCATAACAATATATGAACATATACATCATCAAGACCAAAATATCAGAAAAGGAGTTATAACAAGACATTCCCATCGTAGTTCAAGTTACAAGATTAATCAAGGTGTGTTAATTTGTTACAACCCAAAATAAGAGGCCAACGAAGGCCAATACAATATCCAAAAGTATAGAAAACCCAAAACGTGATAAATCGAACTCGTGACCCGTCCCGACGTCTAGATGACGTCGTCGGGCTGCCACTTGCGAATTGGGGTGGGCTCAACAGCCTCCTCCGGGCACTCCTCCTCAAAGGCAAAACCGCCTGCACCTGAGTACCAACATAACAAGCATCAAACACAATGGTTTGGCAAGTAATCAATTTAGGCATACGCATTGAACAATAATGTTTAATCGAAAACATATAAAAACAATTTACTGTACTTAAAATAAATACTTGTCTGAATTACATTTCAAAATTAGAGACAAACTAGCATGCGTACATAATATATCATGAATCGTAAATCCACAAAGAGCCCATCCTTTCTCTGTTATATATAATGAAAAGAGTAAGCACGCACGACGAGCACGATATACATAATATAACAAGACACGATTCCCACAAATACGGGATTCAGGCCGCGCACGATGTGTAATAAAATACACGACTAATCTGCAGATAGTCCACATGTTTAAGGACCCCCGAACAGTGGATCAGACTGCTGAAGGGGCAGTCCAAGCTCTGTGGTGTTCACTTGAATTCATGAATGCACAAAACACGCAAAACACGGTCTAAACACGTCGGAAGAAAGGGAAAAATCACTTATCACAACAAGACAAGGCACGACTAGCAAAAATGCATAATATGTATGCACACAACTTAAGAAGTGATCCCCATTAGCTACTTGAAACAAATTTTCGAACGAGCTTAAAACTTGAATTCAAAGCGGGTACATGATATTACTTGTTGTATTAAACCGAAGTTCAAACACGAAAATTTCATCAAGTATATGCTAAGGCCATTCATTGACCCTTGTGTAATTGAGACTCCGTTGTTAAAATAAAAGAATTGTTGTCCCCGAAGTTGAATCATATCTTGGAATTCCATTTACACAATGTTAAGTTAAAGTCCTTAACATAGCCTAGTTTTCAATCTTTAAAAAGTGTACAAATGGGATAAAATTCCAAAACTGGGATTTGACAGGTCACTCGAGCGGTCTGGACAGTTCGCTCAAACGAGACAGTTCGCTCGAGCGAAACATCAGGTCGCTCGAGCGACCAAGGTTCTGTCTTGAATCTGGCCAGACAGTGGACAGTTCATTCAAGCGAACCAATGGTCGCTCGAGTGGACAGCACTCTGTCTACGCTCGGACCAGGCAGTGGCCTGGTCGCTCGAGCGAACTCAGAGGTTGGTCGAGCGAACAGGCTTCTGCCTATGCTCGCTGAGTGCAGAAATTGCACTTCTCATATATGGTTTCTAAGCCATTTCTTCCCTCCATCTTACACTTAGACCACCTGAAATCCCCTAAGCCTCCATGCTCTCCAAGGGGTCAAATTTACATTCCAATACCATTCATTCCATAGTCATAAACATTCAAATCCCATTTCTTATCAAAACAAGCCCAAATTTCTAAAGGGTAAGGCTTACATACAAATAAAAAATCTGAAAGTTTGGAAAGTTACTTAACATCAATACATAGGACTCTAACAAAATATAACATTAATACCTAATGACAAATCATATGGAAACTTTAAGAGAAATAACGAAATCCATAAACACACATGCACAATCAACCTATAGAGATTACTTGCCTTTGCCCAAATGCTAACAAAATCTCCTTCAAGTACTCCTACTCAAGAGCTAAGCTAAGAACTACAAAAACCCATGAAAAACATTCAAAAACTCACCCAAAAATGCAAACAAGAAACCCATTTCGAAATGGGTGTTGAAAGTTAGGAAAACAAGATTCTTAAGAGTAAAAAGAACTCCATTGAAGAGATGGGTTGGAGCTCTTACCTAGAGGTGCCCAAATAAGAAGCAAGGAAAGAAATGGAGAGCTTGCCCAACAAGAAGTCCAAGGAAAATAGCATCAATAGAAAGCTTGGGATGAGAGGAAGAAGATGGTAGTCTTGAAATTTCTTTTAGAGGTTTCTAGCTCATGCATTCAAGAGGAGAAAGTGAAGAGGAAAAAGGGTTTTTTAGCCCTACGTCATGAAAATTGCAGAGATTTGGAAATGGAGAGGGAGAGAAGGGGAAAGTAGCTTAAGTACTTTGCAAGTGGGACCCCATTAATGCTAATTCTTGCATGTGTGAAAACATGATCTTGCGGGCCTCAAATGAAGTTGACGAAGAAGGATAAAACGATCCTTGAAATATCTAGTTTCCGAAAAGTATATTTTTGACATGATTTTGAGATTTCAAAAAGTGTGTCCAGATTTGGGTGTGAAAAGACAATTTTACCCTTTGGCCAAAGACTTGAGTTTCCGGGCTTCAAACGCAGACGGCTAAACACAAAAGTTGTAAATAATCATAAAACCATTCAAATGAAATAAAATTCATGATTAACACAAAACTCAACACGATCTTCCCATGCTTGCACGTACACCCAGGCCTTCCTGAGTGTGTCTAACTAACATTAAACGTTCTCAAAACTCCCCAAAGCTATGTTCAGGACTAAGACTAATCAAATTCTAACCCACGGTAACTAAACCCACTTAGGACCAAGCACACACTAAGAAAATACTATCAGGTTAATTCTGGATTGGGGTTTGACATCCTCCACCCCTTAGGATATTTGGTCCGCCAAATAAATTAAACTTTTACCTCTGGTAACAAGTGTGGATATTTTCTCTGAACTTGATCTCTCAATTCCCAGGTGGCTTCTTCCGATTCACGATTTTCCCAGAGTACCTTGACCCAATGTATTGTCCGATTTCTCAGCTCTTGCTCCTTGGTATCAATGATCTTGGTCGGCCTTTCCACATACGAAGTATCTTCTCGAATCTCCAAAGGCTCGTGCAGTAAAATATGAGAAGGACTAGGAACATATTTCTTGAGCATCTAGACATGAAATACGTTGTGCACCCCGGAGAGTTCCGGCGGTTACGCAAGCCTATAGGCAACGTCCCCAATTTTGCTCAAAATCTCGTACGGGCCAATAAATCTCCTTGACAATTTGCCCTTCTGTCCGAACCTCAGAGTCCTTCTGAAGGGTGAAACCTTCAAAAACACTTTGTCACCCACTTGAAACTGCAATTCTCTTCGGTAAGTGTCAACATAACTCTTTTGTTTGCTTCAAGCGACCTTCAAGCGTTCCTGAATCAATTTGACCTTGTCACTAGTTTCTCCAACTATAGTCGGTCCATGAAAACTACATACACCGACTTCCTCCCAACAAACTGGAGTTCTGCATCTTCTGCCATAGAGCACCTCGAAAGGTGTCATACCAATGCTCGAATGGTAACTATTATTATAAGCAAACTCACAAAGTGATAAGTACTCATCCCATTGAACTTTAAAATCTAGCACACATGCACGCAACATGTCTTCAAGAGTCTGTATCATCCGTTCTGACCGACCATTTGTCTGAGAGTGATACGCTGTGCTGAATTGGAGTTTGGTACCCATGGACTCAAGAAGAGTTTTTCAAAACCTCGAAACAAATCTGCTATCTCTATCCGAAGTGATGGAGACGGGTTGACCATGCTTACTAACAATCTCATCAACAAATAATTTTGCAAGTGGTGTCATATGCATCATATTCCCTGTCTTCATTGGAATGAAGTGGGCAGATTTGGTGAGACGATCCACAATAATCCATATTGTATTATTCCCTTTCTTAGTATTTGGCAAACCGGAGACGAAATCCATGGTGATATGTTTCCATTTCCACTCCGGAATCTCCAACGGTTGTAGCAAACTTGGGGGTTTCTGATGTTCTGCTTTAATCAACTAGCAAGTTAAGCAACGAGATACAAAAGCTGCTATCTCTATTTTCATGTTGTTCCACCAAAATCTATTCTTCAAATTCTGATACATCTTCATGCTACCCGGGTGCATGGAGTATCTTGTGTTATGGGCTTCAGTCATTATTTCTTCCTTCAGATCATCCACATTCGGTACACACAACCGATCATGAAAATACAATACTCCTTCACCATCTTGAAATTTAGACGTTCTGCAATATGGTCTACAATCCTTGCCAAATCTGGGCCTTGCAACTGACTGTCCTTGATCTTCTAGATAAAAGTAGGCTCAGACACTGTCATATTTGCTAACATTGCACCCACTTCTAGGGTCTGCACTTCCACACCTAACTCTTCAAACTGCTGAAGAACACTGGCTCCTCTCAAGTTGGCCATGGTCACTGATTTTATGCTCAATGCATTAGCTATAACATTCACTTTGCCTGAATGATACTTGATTGGAAAGTCATAGTCTTTGATGTATTTCATCCACCTTCTCTGTCTCATATTCAAATCCTTCTGCGAGAACAAATATTGCAAACTCCTACGGTCGGAATGGACTTCGAATTTCTCTCCATAGAGATAGTGTCTCCACATCTTCAAAGCAAATACCATTGTTGCCAATTCCAAGTCATAAGTTGTATAGTTCTTTTCATGATCCTTCAACTGCCTTGAGCCATAAGCAATCACTTTGCCATCTTGCATCAATAAGCAACCCAGTCCCACATTTGAAGCATCTGTAAAAACAATGAATCCACCGCTGCCCGATGGTAATGTGAGGATTGGAGCTGTGGTTAATCTTCTCTTCAACTCTTGAAAGCTTGTTTCACACTGCTCGGTCCAAACAAATGGAACATTCTTCCGGGTCAATTTGGTCAATGGTGCTACACTTGATGAGAAGCCTTAGACAAATCTTCGATAGTAGCCTGCTAACCCCAAGAAACTTCTGATTGCAACCACACTGCCCGGTCTCTTCTAATCAACAACTGCTTCTAGCTTGGATGGATCAACTACTAAACCTTCTTTTAAGATGATGTGGCCTAGAAAAGCGACTTGCTCTAACCAGAATTCACATTTACTGAGTTTTGCATATAACTAGTTGTCTCTCAAAAGCTGCAATGATGTCCTCAAGTGTTCTTTGTGATCTTCTCTACTCTTGGAATACACAAGGACGTCATCAATAAACACTACTGCCAAGTGGTCCAAGTACTGTGCAAACACTTTGTTCATAAGGGCCATGAAGACTGCGGGTGCATTGGTCAATCCAAAGGGCATTACTAAAAACTCATAATGCCCATATCTTGTTCGAAAAGTTGTTTTCTGCACATCCAAATCTATAACTCTCAACTGGTGGTACCCAGACCTCAAATTTATCTTGAAAAAGTACGCTGCTCCTTGCAATTGGTTAAACAATTCATCTATCCTTAGCAAAAGGTACTTGTTCTTGACAGTCACTTTATTCAATTTTCTGTAATCAATACACATTCTCAAGCTTCCATCTTTCTTTTTCACAAATAAAACCGGTGCTCCCCATGGTGAAACACTTGGCCTAATGAATCCCTTGCTCAACAATTCTTGCAACTGAAGTTTCAATTCACCCAATTCTGCTGGAGCCATCCTATAAGGTGCAATGGAGATCGGAGTTGTCCCTGGAAGAAGCTCGATCGTGAACTCAACTTCCCTAATTGGTGGCAATCCCAGGATTTCTTCTGGAAAAACATCTGGGAATTCGCACACAATGGGAATTTCCTCCACCCCTTGGGACTGTTTATCCTCCGTGATAAACGCTATAAAAGCTTCACATCCACTGTGTATCAATCTATTTGCCTTAAGCACTGAAATAAATCTTGCTCTAGTCGGTTTTCTGTTTCCTTGAAACATCAGTCCCGCTTGTTCTCCTTGCAATCTGAATGTTATGGTCTTGCTAAAACAATCCACGGTGGCATGATATGCTTCTAACCAATCCATGCCTAAGATGATGTGAAAATCATGCATGTCTAGCACAATAAGGTTGGCTGGTAAATTAACATCTCCTAACAAAACTGGACAATTAGGGTAATAGGTTCTACACTCAACCTGTTTGCCTACTGGTGTTGTAACAATCAAAATGTAATCCAGTTGACTATGTGGTGCATCAATCATCTTGACAAAAATAGGAGATATAAAAGAGTGTGTTGATCTAAGATCAAATAAAATCTGTGCATCGACTCCACAAACAAGAAGTTTACCTTCTACCACGTCTCCTGCAGCTTCAGCATCCGCACGATTGAGATTAAATAAACGTCCTTGTTGCTGTGGTATGTTCTGTGCCTGATTCTACCTGCCTTGGCCATTCCTATTATACTGAAGAGGACGAAGATTCTGATTCTGCACTAGTGGTCTTGCTTGCTGCTGTTGCTAGGGTGGCCTAGCTTGATTCTAAATTGGTGCCTGGTTCTGAGGAGCTGCTTGCCTCTGCTGCTGGTTCCTGTTGGGTTGATTCTGAAGTTGTGGGCAATCCTTGATCGCATGGTTCATTGCCCTACATTTAAAGCAAGCACCTGTGGCTTTGCGACATTCATGAGTTTCATGGTTCTTGCCACAGTGAGCACAACCTTGCCTCACTTGATTCTGCTCCTGCTTTGGTTTCTTGTTGTGGTGTTGTTGCCTCTGATTCTGTTGCTGATAGTGTTGTTTCCTGTCTTGTATGATCATATTGTTAATGTCCTCAAATTTGTATGCCCGCTTGACAGCTTCATCATAGGTAGTTGGGATTTGACAGGTCGCTCGAGCAGTCTGGACAGTTCGCTTAAGCGAGACAGTTCGCTCGAAAGAAACATCAGGTCGCTCGAGCGACCAAAGTTCTGTCTTGAATCTGGCCAGATAGTAGACAGTTCGCTCGAGCGAACCAATGGTCGCTCGAGCGAACAGCCCTCTGTCTGCACTTGGACCAGGCAATGGCCTGGTCGCTCGAGCGAACCCAGACGTTGCTCGAGCGAACAGGCTTCTGCCTGTACTCGCTAAGTGCAGAAATTGCACTTCTCATAGATGGTTTCTAAGCCATTTCTTTCCTCCATCTTACACTTAGACCACCTGAAATCCCCTGAGCCTCCATGCTCTCCAAAGGGTCAAATTTACATTCCAATACCATTCATTCCATAATCACAAACATTCAAATCCCATTTCTTATCAAAACAAGCCCAAATTTCTAAAGGGGTAAGGCTTACATACAAATAGAAAATCTGAAAGTTTGGAAAATTACTTAACATCAATACATATACTTGAGTAAAAATCACAAAATGAGAGGAAGAAGATGGTAGTCTTGGAATTTCTTTTGGAGGTTTCTAGCTCATGCATTCAAGAGGAGAAAGTGAAGAGGAAAAAGGGATTTTAGCCCTAGGTCATGAAAATTGCAGAGATTTGGAAATGGAGAGGGAGAGAAGGGGAAAGTAGCTTAAGTACTTTGCAAGTGGGACCTCATTAGTGCTAATTCTTGCATGTATGAAAACATGATCTTGCAGGCCTCAAATGAAGTTGACGAAGAAGGATAAAACGATCCTTGAAATATCTAGTTTCCGAAAAGTATATTTTTGACACGATTTTGAGATTTCGAAAAGTATGTCCAGATTTGGGTGTGAAAAGACAATTTTACCCTTTGGCCAAAGACTTGAGTTTCCGGGCTTCAAACGCAGACGGCTAAACACAAAAGTTGTAAATAATCATAAAACCATTCAAATGAAATAAAATTCACGATTAACACAAAACTCAACACGATCTTCCCGTGCTTGCACGTACACCCAGGCCTTCCTGAGTGTGTCTAACTAACATTAAACGTTCTCAAAACTCCCTAAAGCTATGTTCAAGACTAAGACTAATCAAATTCTAACTCACGGTAACTAAACCCACTTAGGACTAAGCACACACTAAGAAAACACTATCGGGTTAATCCTAGGTTGGGGTTTGACACGTGTAGTAGATAGGCTTTTGTTGTCTGCCTTCTTCTCTGATAAGTACCGAGCTCACTGCGTGACTCGAAACAGCCAGGTACAAGTAGAGTACTTCGCCTTGCTTTGGAGTAGATAACAGGAGTGTTGAAGATAGATACTTCTTGAGTTGCTGAAGGGCATGGTCGCACTCTGAAGTCCATTGAAATTTCGAACTGAAAGAAAGGGAGGCATTTGTCCGAGCTTCGGCTGATGAAGCGGTTCAGTGCAGCTGTCATCCCTGTGAGTCTCTGGACTTGCTTCACTGTGGTTGGGCGCTAAATCGCCTGTATTGCCGAGATTTGTTCCGGATTGGCCTCAATTCCCCTCCTGGTTACCAGGCTACCCAGAAACTTGCCGGAGCCTACGTCAAAAGCGCATTTGGACACATTCAACTTGAGCTGGAACTCCTTGAGGATGGCAAATGTTTGGTTCAGGTCAGGCAAGTGGTCCTGTGACCTTTTAGACTTGACGACTATGTCGTCAATATATACTTTCATCGTTCTGGCGAGCTGGTCCTGAAACATTTTTGTCACTAGCCTTTGATAGGTCGCCCTCGCATTCTTTAGCCCAAAGGGCATCACCTTATAGCAATAGAGGCCCCTAGGAGTTTTGAATGCGGTCTTCTCTTCGTCGGGCCCATGCATAGGGATTTGGTAGTAGCCTCTGTAGGCGTCTAGGAAGCTCATTCTGTCATGCCCCACTATGGCGTCGATCAGCTGGTCGATCTTTGAGAGCGGAAAGCTATCCTTGGGGCAGGCTTTGTTGAGATCTTTAAAATCTACGCAAACTCTCCACTTCCCATTTTTCTTTTTGACCACTAATGTGTTCCCCAGCCACTTTGGGTATTGCACTTCTCTGATGGCTTTGGCTTCTAAAAGCTTTTCAATCTCCTCAATCACTACCTCCGTTTGTGGGATCCCCGTTCTACGTGCTTTCTGAACCATAGGTTTGTGCTTGGGGTCTACGTTCAATTGGTGACTCATGATCTCAGGGTTAATGCCAGGCATTTCGTAGGGCGTCCAGGCGAAGACTTCTTTGTTCAGCAACAAGAAATTAAGCAACTCGGATCTTTCAGCATCAGGGAGCTGGCTTGCGAGCAGGAAATACCGCTCGAGGTCGGAGGGATCAATCCTAACCTTGGTCAGATCTTAGATACTCTTCTACTCTGGGGGTCAGTCGACATCGTCGATCTCGGCTTCCAGCTCGGCCATGTGCACATGTTTGGGCTCTACCTCTCCTGGCACCATGGCCATGAGACATTCCTTGGCCATTTGTTGGTCCCCTTTGATCTTGACTACTTCAATTTTGCCATCCTTGTTCTCAAAGGGGAATTTGAGTTTCTGGTGAAGAGTGGAAGGTACTGCTTCCATGTTGTGTAGCCAGGTCCTCCCCATAATTGCATTGTAGGGAAAAGGTGCATCCACCACCAGGAAGTTAGCCAGTATGGTGGTACCTCCGATTTGGACTGTTAGGCCGACTTTTCCCTTAGGATAAACTGGCTTAGAGCTAAAGCCCACCAGGGGAGTGCGGGCTTCTTGTAGATCTTCTTCCTTGAGGCCCAATTTTTTGAAATAATCATAACATAGAATTTCAGACGAGCTCCCTAGATCCACAAGAATCCGTTTTACTAAGAATTTCTTCAGCCTTAGGGTTAGGAGGAGCGGATCGTTGTGGGGGAGCTGGACTCCTTCCAGATCTTCGTCTGAGAACCATATCTTCGGCTTCTCCTTCCGAGCTCGCTTGGCTAATGGCCCGAGCTCAGCTGTCATTACCTGCTTGTTGTGTGAGGCTATCCTGGTCTCGGCGCGAGACTGGTTATTCTCTTTCGGTGCGGGAGCTAGGTGGATGACGTTGATGATGCCTTCGAGCTCATCGTTGTCCTGATTGTCGTCAGGTCAGCGCATATGGGCTCGGTTGACTCGTTATTCCTTGATGTAGTCCTTCAAATGTCTATCCTTCATGAGTCTTTCAAGATGGGATTTTAAGCACATACAGTCTTCGGTTCTGTGTCCATTCTACTTGTGATAGGCACAGAACTTGCTCTGATCTCGGGCGGACGAGTCGCCTCTCATCGGCGGTGGCCACTTGAAGAATGGCCGTGTCTTGATCTTATTGAGGAGATTATAGATTGGCTGCTTGAAGATCGTATTCACAGCCTTATAGGAGTCAGCGGTCCGCTTGGACTTTTTCTTATCTTCCGAGGTGGGAGTCGAGACCATCACCGATCTCGAAGGAGCTTTGCTTCGGTTCGCCTCTTCCCTCTGAAACGGCTTCTGATCCTTTTTTGAAGGTCTGTCTTCATGTTTGAGACCAAAGTTCTCCTGAGCTCGAACCTCATCTTCTTCGTACTCAATAAACTGATTCACTCGGGCCATCAAGGCTTTCATCGTGGTGACTGGGTAGCGAACAAGTTCCTTTCGGAGGTCGTTTCCAGGTAGCAGGGCCTCTTTGAAGCACATGACGACCAGTTCATCATTGGCGTCCTCGATCTGCCAATAGATGGTCCAGAATCGCTTCGCAAATTTAGTGACGTTCTCACTCTGCTTCATCCTGAGCGCCATCAGATCATTGTTCGACCTTGGGATGACTCTATGCACCTAAAACTTCTCTAGGAACGAACTCCTGAGCTGCCGCCAGCTGGAAATCGATCCTTCAGGAAGTGCGTGGAACCATCTGAGGGGAAGGTCTCCCAAGCTGGAGGAGAACACTCTGCAATTCAAGTGCCCGACGTCTCTCCAAACCGTCATCCGTTGGGTGAAATGTTAGAAGTGTGCAGTGGGATCCGAGGTCCCGTCATAGACAGTAAACCTCTACATGCTGAACTTCTCTGGGAGGACGGAGTCCCTTTATCTCTTGAGAAAAGGGTGATTCGTCGTGGTCCTCGTCATCGTAAATATCCAGCCGATCTGGAGCGAAACCGACCATTTCCATGTTCCGTTAGATAGTTTGCTTGATGTGACGATCAAGCCATCCTCTCATATCACCACTAGTTTCCGGCTCCCGGCGTGACTTCTTGGAGTTGTGGTTGTTGCTCGAGCCTTTGTCACAGGCTCAGTGGCGTCTCTTGTTATCCAAGATCCGCCTCGAACCTTGTGCAGTTGATGAAGTGTCAGGGCGGGGGGGCAGAGCCTGGTTTGCCGCTGCCTCTCGCAATTACTGCTAGAGTTGACGAATCAACTCGTCCTTCTCCTGGATAACGGCATTCTGGGCTCTGATGTCCTCAGCACAAGGATTGTGGTCATCGTCCTCGTCTCCTTCAGCTTGGTGGCGTGATTGATGAGGTACGACAGGCGTTAGGGACCTTTTTCGCTGGGGGGCTCTTGTCAGGCGAGGTCTGCCCCTGGTTTGGTTCTAGAAAAGAGGTGTCGGTCGTCGTTGGGGATGCTTCGCTGACTGATTATTCCGCCGGGAGGGCGCTGTTACTCCCCTCGAAGTTCCTACCCCGGAGGCTCCCGTTAGGTGAGTTTTACCCCCGGTCCTTCTCAAACGGGAGGGTGGCGGCTGCTCTTGCAATGTCACTGGAAGCTGTGCTGGAGCTGCTTCTCGTCGTTCCACCCGTCGTCTTTGAGACGGTGTTATTCCTTGCAGCACTGGTGACTGCTGTGTAAAGCCTGAGAATATCCGCCGGTCTTCTTAGCTTTGGGCGGCATGGCGTTTTAGTTCTTCAAACAAATTCCCATAGACGGCGCCAATTGTAAGTGCCTAAAAATTACGGACTTAGTTAAGCGAGGATGAAGCTCACTAATATGCTGTTAAGGCTTCTTTGAAATGAATTATCAGCCTTCAAACTTGATAAGGGAAGAAACAGAGAAGGGTCAGACGCCATGGCTGCTATCAGCCGAAAACACTCTGATGGCTAAGTTAGTGGAGTGATTGGGCGTAAATGGAGTGAATGAAAGAGAAGGCTATAGGTGCATGTGTAAGTGTTTTTCTCACCTGCTCGTAATGGAGTGACCTCGAGTGTTTATATAGGCATAGAGGTCTCATCAGAAGCTTCTTGAGTGGAGGTAGGTGAAAAGGGGATGTCCCATCGGACCATATCATATACCCTCAGTGGGGGTAGGTAGGAGTATTGTCCCATCAACCCATACTCTGTCCTCTTGAATGACTGCGGATGTGACCGTCTTATAAGGTCAACTCCTTATTACACGCATACCCTATCTGACAGTTTGTCTTGCAACGCCGCCACATGCCAATAGGGCATTAATTATGATTGTCGTCCGGCGTCCATCTCGGTTAACAAGACCGAGCTGCAGGTGGTGCCGAGGCCGAGATGGGGCGCGGTATCATTGTTTCCCAGGTGGGACTAGCTGTAATCTTACCGAGACTAGATCGAGCCTGGTGTGAGCTGGTACTGTTACCGAGATGCACGGAGCCGAGACCAAGGCAAGCCCTATTGGTCCTTTAGCTGAAATCAAGACATACTTTGGCATTAAGGGAATGCCCCCACGCAGTATCAAACTCAAATAACTTTGTCTGAATTCAGATGGAAAGTATCTGAATTCTAAAAGTTATTCATACAAAACTCAAATAACTTTCTGAATTCAGATAACTTTATATCTAAACTCATATATAAAGTTATCTGAACTGAGATATAAAGTTATCTGAGTTTTGGCAAATTTATCTGAATTTTGTAAAATTGATTTTTTTAGCAAAATTCAAAAGAAATAATTAGCAAGAAGTCCCTAGAATCTCATAAAACAAAGGCGTAATCCAAGCTATTTTGCACCAATGCCTCTAGTCCCTTGGGACAGGAATTATTCACAAGCTTTATAATTCATTAATCTGATAAGGAAACAATCCATTAATGGACTGCGATCTCTTAAAGACTCACATAAGGAGGCAATTATTTTATCTTTTAGATATTCTCACAAATGAGCACCACAAAAGAGTCTCACAAATTTCTCATAAGTTCATAGTAGAGGTGTAAATTGGCAACCAGCCCAGCACGTCCCGGCCCAGCCTTGTGCTAAGCTAGTAGGGGCCGTGGCCCCAATGGCGGCCCAGGTACAAGGGTCTGGAGCTTCAGCCCCCACCCTACCTGAGAAAATTCGAAGAACCCCCTATAAATTCTAATAATTAATATGTATATATATATATATATATTTTTGCATTTTCCCCTTCCCACAATATTTCTTTTACATTAAGCCCCCCCAAGTTAAATTTCCTGGGTCCGCCCTTACATGGCCCATGGCACGACCCACATTCCTAGCTTGGGCACGGCACAACATGGCCCAGTCAATGGGTTATGGGCCTTATGGGATTACATGAACCGTCTTTCCCAAGCATGGTATTAATTCATCTGGGTATTAACTTATGAGCATAAGCATTAATTCATGTGAATGTAAATTGTCTTCCCAAGATGCTAATCAATGTCATTAGTATTTCCTAAATGAGTATTAGCATTAGGAAGTTACTCTTTCCTTCAACCCAATTGAGTTATTACATACTATTAAAGGTGGAGCACTGGGCAGATACTCGTTCTAAACCATATGAAGCATTTAATATAAGTTTTGATGTAAAAAAAAGAAATAAAATAATAAAAAAAAAAGGCCCGTGGGCCAGCCTGGCACTGCACAACCCAACTCGTGCATATGGGCTGTGCTGGGCCGAGCCCGTGCCGATCTAGGTACAAAACGGCACAGCCCATGAAATTTCACTGGCCAGCCCAACCCAGGCCACCGATTTTGCCTACACGACCCGTTTTACACCTCTAGTTCAAAGCCTTAAGAAGATAAAGACTACAAAGATAAATTACAAAGACTCCATGTATTGCACACTCGTTGATACCACCTTCGGGCATGTTTATGCAACCGCCTTTCCACAATAAAGGTATGAAAAGTGAAAATGCTTTTCCATAGAAAAAGAATTTCACATTTGGTGAGGCCACACTTTTTTGAAAAAAAAAAATCAGATTTAGTGAGGCCGCTTTTCCTTGAGGAAAAATGAAGAAAATATAAACTAAATTTTCCACGATTCCATATAAAAGCATTTCCAACAGAAGAGGACAGGTCAGAATGGTTGTTCCACAAAACGTGCGAAAGGTTGTTTGTGGAAGTGGTTTTCCACATTATTACACAAACATGTCCTTATTAGAGAATCTAGAGATTCTATGAGTGATATAAATAAACCCATTAGTGGACACTACCATTCAAATCTGAACGGCTCAAAAACACTTTCCTACCTTGTTTGTGCAAAACAGCAGGCACGTTTGTATAGCAAGGACTTCCTTTTTTCATGGAAAATTCTTTTTGGCTTATCCCAACCATCGAAAATACTATTCTACATCTGTGGAAAATCATGAAGCTTTTGATACCTTTTCTTCAAAGAATATCCTGCGTTTTGATACCAAAAAAAAAACTTTTATGTCGAAAAATATCCTGCGTTTCTGAACCATTTTGATGTAAAAATGGTTACATAAATGTGCCGAATGCAAATAGTATTTCATAACTTTTCCTTCCATCACACTTCTGTGTAAAACACATGATTTGATACTTCAAATTTTAATCGCATGTTTTAAATAAAATGAATCTGACAGTCAATGTAACTCGGATTGAAGTGAAAAGGCTTTGAGCAGTTTTGATTTTTAAGGAGGCCCCATTGATGGATTTTTTAGGTTGGGCTCAAAGACTTATCTGGGTCCCATCCACAAGGGATATGAACTCCATAATCAGATGTGAGATGCCCCAAAGCCGAGGCATGTTCACAACGTAGGCCCACATGCACCCCATGTGCCTGGAATTGGCGCGAGAAACTTTCAAAGCAGCCAACTTTTTCTGACCATCCATGGTGCCGGTAATCGCGCCATTAAACCGAACTTCTATCCAAACGAGTAGAGTAGATGAAGAAAATAGTGAGAAGAGCCAAAGTAGAGAATGCAAGTAAGACAAAGAAAAGAACAGGCGAAAGGCAATGGGAGGTGATGGTGCCAATATATCCTCCAAAGATCCCAATCAGGGGGAGATCTTTTTTTTCAGGTGATTGATTGGTTGGTGATGAGATGTGGGGCCCACCCACTCAGTCAACATTTAAATTGAATTCTATTGACCTTTATTTATGTTTTGTCAATTGACTGATTAATCATTTCGATTTAAACAGCAGTTATGGAATGATTAAAGTTCCTCGTGAGAAAAATGGCACCTTTTTCGAATGAATGGTGTCTGTTTGCCTGCGACCTTTGTCTATGGCCCATAACTATTAAAGGCCGATGGAGTTGATGATGGTCTCTATCATGAAGGCGACATGTTGGTTGTTGGGGAATTATGAGTCATCTCTTTCAAAATATATCAACTGGGTTTTCATTCAAATTCAAACCACGCCACTCGAAGTTACTAAATTGCCTTAGCATCTTGCTAAATTTTAGCCCAAATAAGACTTGAGCCCAACATTAATTGATCAATATATAACAAGTGATTAGATTTCTTTCTTGATGCATTTTAATTGTGTTTCATCTGTGTGGTCAATTTGATGGATGTCATTACAGTACGTTTCCATCATGTATGGGCTAATTTTAACGGGCGCCTTTCTATGTCTAAATATGTTCATAACCGTGAATTCCTTGATTATCATGTATTTAAGTGGGCTCCACTCCAAGTGTGTTTTTTTTTATGGGGCATTTGGGGGGAGGTCCCTCATCATTTGCTTTTATAGCTTAAGGTCCACGATATTTTATCGTACTGACAGCAGTCCTCTCGCAAAAATAATGTAGTGAAAAAGACAAAAAAAAAACCTATACACATCAGCAAAAGCAGAACTCAAACAAATGTATCTGAGTTTTGGCAAAACTCAGATAAATTAAATTTGCCAATGAGTTTTACCAGAAGTTAATATAAGTTTTTAGAAAGCTCAGATAAATTTCATGTTTTTTTCTATTTTGCTGTTAATTTTTCCGCTTGGATAAATTTGTGTTGCTTTCTGTAATGATGTGAAATGAGAATGAAGGGAGGCTGGAGACTTACAGATTTAAATAACCAAAGTCAAAGTAATTTGTCTTGCTCATAGGAGAAAAAAAAAAAGATGAGTTGCTGAGTCTTCCTCTTGGTAGCAGAAGTTACATCTGGAGGTTAAGGAAAACCCCAGGCGCTTCAAGCGGATTTCAGTTGAAATTTTTTATGCATCAAACGCCACCCAAAGCAGTTGATTTTGCGGAGGGAGATACCATTCTACATCATACTAGCCCAGTCTAGTTTGCAAACTCTAGACTTGATGATATTTCAAGCTGCTTTCAAAGAGAGCCGCCCATTTGGAGACACTCTCCTAGCTTACAATGTCTCTTTCTGATGGGTTTGGAGAGAAGTTAGAGGTAGCTGATGAGCAAAAGTTGTTCAAAACTCATATAAATTTATTTGAGTTTTGGCAAATTTATCTGAGTTTTTGGCCAGTTTATCAGAGATTCTGGAAATTTATCTGAACTCGGCAACACCAAAAGTTAGAATATGGAAAATCAGATTCTAATAAAAATCGAAATCCAAAACAAGAACACTTGATGAGCAAGATCCAATAGAGAAAAGAGAGGGGGAAAACAAGAAAAAGAGCAAACTGCTCTCTTTCAAATCAGTTGTAAAGAGATAGATAGATTTAGAAAAGACTTCAGATGAAAGAGTAAGATAAAGTAAAACCGTTTCTATCTTTGAAGAAAAGAAAGAAAGAGAATCGAAAGTCCTGGTGACGACGGAAGGTGCTCTGCAACGTTACTCCACAATTATGAAAAGCAACGGAAAATGGAAAATGACAGAGAAGAAGAAGGAAGGAGTTCTCTAGCATAACAGAGAATAAGAGATAACTTGGCCTAAGAATGATGGTTGAAAGGGATAAATTAGTCATGAAAATATATAACGTAGCATATTAGAGACCTCTCATCAAAATATCTCAAGTTGTCTGGACTATAGAAATTAGAGAAAAAGTTGTTGTCCTTAATATCTTAAAAGACCATGCTAAGAGACTATTGGCTAATTTACTCTTTCTCTTTTCTAAGAAAAATTCACAGGCGCCGCATGGAGTTAAAACAACATAACCAGCCAGACCCCTTTTTTCTTTTTGTGTGTTTCATCGTCTTTGAATTTAAATGCCACAATGGGACCCACTCCAGCTCTCTCCCCAAAACTCCCATCCCAAAAGAGGTTTTTGAATTCCCATAAAAGAGAGTAAAAGGAAAGCACTCGAGTTCTTTTATCTCACCCTCCAATCCAGGTGGATAATTTAGATAGGGGTCTTCAAATATCAAGGATTTGGGTTGTCCATGTACACATTAGACCCCTTTTTCCTCATAGAATAATTCCCACTAAGGCTTTACCTAACGGAAAAAAAAAAGCAGCAGCCCTCTATCCTAATTATACTTTGCGTTACCAAGTTACATACAAATGGGTTCCTAAACATTCCTTTCCTTCTCCCATGTATACAAGAATATATAAAATTAAAAGTTCACAGCTAGCCAGCAGGTCTTGATTCTACCTCACTGACTACATCTCTCTCTTCTTTTTTTTCTCTCCTCTTAAACAATCCAATCCGGAATAACTTGTATATATCTCTCTATCTATCTATTTAATAGGAAGAAATAAGAGGCTGATCTGATGTGGGGTGACTTGGGTGGCCCACCAGCTGATTCAACCTGGCAAAGACCCCTACAAGTGGGGCTGTGTTGTAAGTGCATGCTTCAGTCTGCATGTAATTCCCACGATGATCATCAAAGCGATCTTGACAGTCTGGCCCACCCACAAGGGCCCCAACAAGAACATTGGGGTTGGGCTCTCTCCTCCCATACCAACAGTCATACCCTTGGGTGCACCCAATGAAGCCTTTGTGCTCCTTGTAGGACAAAATGGAAGCCCCCCTGTGGTGCACATTTTTGGGGTACTTGGGTCCAAACCCCACCAAGTAGCTCGTGCTCAATGGGTTGGACCCCAAGATGTAATCGACCTGGGACTTGGCAAAACTGATCAATTGATCATGGCTCACCTCCCCAGATGAGCAGATGAGGGTGTTGGTGTTAAGGTAGTCTGCGTAGACAGTGGCAAGGAAGGCAGCGGTGGAGACATACTGCATGTTGTTCCACTGGCGGATATAGAGAAGGCCTGACGGGGTTCTGTCCACGTTGCTGTCATTGGTACTCTTGTTGAGGCAGGAGCAAAGGTAGTGTTCTGCCTTTGATTTGTACTGTTGAAGTATGTGGGAGTGCTGATTGTGTCCTCCGTCCATCAACAGCTGTGAATTGATACAACTTAGTTGATCATATCATTGTACGACGTAGTTCAATTGTAAATCATGATGGCATTTATAACATACAAGAGATGATGAAGGGGTCAAAATGAGTTGTGTACTAAGTTGAGGCTGTGTGGAAATAAATGGGTTTATTTGGTTGGGCTTCTTTCTGGAATGTGAGTTTTATGTTCCACCTCAGATATTCATTGAGGGAGGAATTTTAGTTCGGAATTCACCTATTGGAAAGGGAATTTTCATTTAATGGAAGAAATGAAAATGCCAATTCTTTTGCAATCGAGGGTGGAAAGAGGAAATTTTACTTAAGGAGGCTACAATGTTAAAAGGAATTCTGAGCGTCCAAAGTCCAAAATGTAAAAGATATGAAGATTTTCAGAAAAATTTGGGAGGCCATGGAGGCATGAACATCCCCCGCTCTCCATAATTCCACCCCTGTTTTCAATGTTTCAAATGGCAAGCAGAAGAACATTTTCTATCTACTTTTCCGTTTTCATGGCATAAGAAAATGTCGAAGTTAAAATATGTGCAATGAACCTACCTATAATAAAATTTATCCGCTCCTATCACATGCCCTCCATGAAGTGGTATTTATCCAAAATTCACTCAAGTACATCTTACAGTCAGTTGATAGCATGTAAAAATGTGATTTATATTATTGGACTTGATCAATTTAACAATGGTTGGTTATCACTCTGATTAAATTGAACTATTGTGCCTATATAATTATGTTGTGTAATATCAGCGGCTTAGATTCATATATGGTGAGCCCCATATACAAATTTTGGAAACGTGAGTATAATTTTAGTAGTAGGAGCAAGTTAGATGCTTACATTTTCTAATACTAAGAAAGATCTCTTCCTTATTGAATAATGAAGACAATAAAAAAAAAAAAAAAGGTTAAAAGGAGGGAGGGTAAATCAGTTGAACTAGTTACACTAATAAGTGGACCGCAGATGCCACCAGAGAACTCTCTCTCCTAAAAATGTTTTACACATGGTAGAGTTTGTGGGGCCCAAAGGTGCACTGGGTAGAAAAAAAGCTGGGAATTAGCTAATTACAAATGTCCAGGCCTATTAGATGTAGTGTAAGCATTTTATCCAAGGCCATATCAAAAAAGGTCAAGCTAAAAGCTTCGTCTGTTATCAAGTGACTTTCTATTGTATAGCTTTAAATAGGAAGCAAATGGCTAAATCTTGAAAGCCATGTGTTTCTGACAGGGCTAGTGGGAGATTCACAATCTCTACTTGTGTCTTTCATAGGGCAAGGCAAAACATGTGGGAGGATCTAGTCCATTGAAACACTATTACCACTTAACTGATGTGCCCATTTCTCTTTAACAGGTCCATGATCTAAAGGCACGATGACACACCCTCAAAAGCCCTAAGATCCCAACCATCCAAATCTTTGAACTAGTTCAAGAAAATGGCAGCCACCCTTAAATGAACCGGATCTTTTTATATTGTTGATTTCCACCGCACCCTTTCAACTGCCGGTCCACGCCAGGACGCCAGACCAACCATTTGCATTGCGTTGCCGGCCGGAGATCAGAGGCCCAATTGCAAGAAATTGCACTCTAGCTCATCAAAAAAAATTCCCAACCAAATTCAAAGATTAGAAAAAAAAAAAAAAAAAAAAAAAAACACATGGGAGTGCCTAGATATAGGCTCCAACATTTTACAGAATGGGCCAACCCCATCCTGTTAATTTCACAGACCGACTGATTGATCATAGGAAAAAAGATATTTTCAGAGAGAGAGAGAATACAAGTACCCCAACTACTGTGCAGTGCTGTGCAGTGCTGTGTTCCCAAGCAAAACAAAAGCTGCTTTTTGAATCACTTTACCTTAGCTGCCAGGATCTGGACACCAGCATATTTGACATCCCAGCTGAACTCAGTTATAGCCCAACCAATCCCACCAAAGCAATGAGCGTTGTTGATAACGTACTTGAAATAATCTTCCCTGTCGGTGGCCCTGTATAGCCACAAGGCTGCCCAAAGCAACTCATCCTTGTACCCACTCACCGACGCATAGTAACTCTTCACCACTCCAACACTCCCATCATACGCCCCTCGGTGCTTGTCCCCAAACTCAAACAACTGCCATAAAAACAACAATCATCTCATCACAAAGAAATCAATCAATTACCCTCATGTAATGCTATTATATCAAATATTATTCAATCAGTATTCCATAAAAGATAAATGCCCCTAGCATAATTAAAAGGTGCTCACTGTAGCAATCACAAGGTTCAAAAAAAAAAAACAAAGAAAGAAAGAAAGAAACTTTCACACGCTTACCTGTTGGGCGTGATGCAAGAGGAGATGAGAGTAATGTGGGTTCGAGCTGCGGAACACTATGGAAGCTGCGGCCATTGCAGCCGCAGTCTCTCCGGCTAGATCAGACCCCGGATTCTCCACATCAATTTTGTAGGCCTGTCTAGATGTAGTCATGTCCTCCGGCCTCTGCCAACAATAGTGATCCGTATCGCCGTCGCCCACCTGAGAGGACCAAGAATGAATGATACGGACAAATTTGATTGATCCTTGCTCGAGTGTGTTGGAATTAAAAATTGGGGTGTGTTGGGTACCTCAGCCCAGAGCACATTTGGGTGTGTATGGGCTTTGATGAAATAATCAGTCCCCCATTTGATTGCTTCCAAGGCATGGCCATACTCCCCGGCCGCTGCGATCTGCTCGCCGTATTCGATCACACTCCATGCGAGCATTGTTATGGTGAAGGCCATTGGGAGGCCAAATTTGACATGGTCACCCGCGTCGTAGTACCCGCCAACAAGATCAACCTACATTATACAAATCACATGTCAGTCGGTTCACCTTGTAAGCTGTACATCATCACCCAAAATAACAACCCCAATTTGGGTTCAATGTGATTTCGATCACACAAGACAAGACAGAAAAAAAAAAGTCTCACTCCTTGGTCCAGCCCGTCGGTAAGACCAGAATGATCCCTCCAAGTGACTCTTTGGTTGTACGGTAGACGACCCGATCGCTGCGATTCGAAGTAGAGGAGGCTCTTGGTAAGTGCATCTGCGTAATCAAATGCCCCATTGGAGGATTCCAAGATAGCTAATATGGTGATCAATAACAAAGATGAGGACCGTTGGTTCCATTGCCATTTTCTCTCCATTGTAGTAAAGTAATGCCTTTGGATGGAAATGAATGGGCAGGGGAATTAGGCTCTTTGGGGCATGAGAGGAGTTGGGTTTGAGGAATCAAGACCCCCTTCTCTTTCTAAGGAGAGTGGGGAGAGTGAGGAGATTCAGTTCACCTCACACCTCCCTCCAATTTTAGCTCAATGCATATCTAGCTGAAATCTTCTATTAACCATATTTGGAGGTTTTACAGCTCTGCCTTGCCTGCACGTGGGAGAAGATGCTTCTACCCTCTTTTTCAGCCTTGAAACGTATGGAGAAAGAGCAGAGGAAATCTTTTGGCAGAGCTTTTAAAAGATAAGCTCCTTCAATACAATCTCTTAATTCTCAAGATAAGCTCTCATTAGTTTCCTTTGGGTTGAAAGATAAGCTCTCATTAGTTACTATGCTTTGGCACTATTCCACTTGGAAAAATGATAGGTTTTTTTTTGGTAAATGAGATGTAAATGAGATGTAACTGCCTGTCTATTTTTTATTCTACTTCCCTAGTTCCCTTGACCAATAGTCCAACATACCAAAAAAGAAAACGCTGGTTTTACAGTTTACACTAGATGACTAGATTATTAGTTTTAACTAAGAAAATAAAATATGAGGGTAAAAATGCCTGCTAGATCTGGTTAGATATGGTGGCTAAGGTGAGTGACTATTTTTATTTTATTTTTAGAAAAATACTGGTTGGGTTTTTTGAAATGATGAAAAATCTGGCTTGTTCACCATTGAAAATGGTTGATATCGATTGATATTGTTAGGAAAGTTAAAGGTAGGTGTGCGTAGAAATTAGAAATAAATGAAGTTTTTTACAAATATTTAAAGCGCAGGTTGTTATATGTAAATTTCCATTTCCCTCCTTTATTGCTGATGAAGCATTTCCAACATCGTATCTCAACCACACCATTGAATCCAAACAATGGGACTGTTTAAAATTTTAATGCTTTGAGAGATTATGTCATACAAATGAATCTGACCACTAATATTATTAGCCAGATTGGAAACCTGAAAAAATGGTCTCATGGTAAGACTGACAAATCACATTCACATGGACTTCCTTTATATAGGAGATTTGCATACCCCACCCATCTAACAATTGAAAATAAGCATGGTCCTTTTTGTTCTTTTTTTTTAGTCACCTCTAATTATTCACTTATCGCCTTGGGATTCTATCCAAATTAAATTAGAACTAAAAGGACACTTATCACCTTGAACTTCTATCCAAAATTAGATCTAAGAGGATTTTTTCGAATTTTAGGGGGAAAACTACAAATTTTATCAAACAATAATATTAAACTTAGCCACCCATTGATTGACCAACATTTATATCACCCAAGCTGTTTTTTTTTTTTTTTTATCTATATAAAAATGATCATTTACAAAGTAAGAAATCTCTCTCGTCATTTACATTGTAATTTCCCTTTTCACACTAACCTTGCCACCCTGATCAACCGGGGCCTAGACAGAGGGAGAAAGAATGTGAGGAGTAAACTGTGGAAGACTCCTTTTCTATATAGTACTCAAGAAAAAACTCTTTAGGCATTTTTCTTAAGTTCTGCTTTTCTATGTGCGGAAACAGAGATTCTCTCAGTCCAGACCTAGACATCTAAATCCATCAATGGGGCCACCTTTTAAATTCAAACCCATCAAAATCTCATTTGATTCCACTCCATCCTAGATCCTCTCACCATCGAATATAATCATTAAAAAATAAAGTTATTAACGACAAAGAAAGATGGGATTGTAATTTTGAACGGTGTAGATTTCAGATGTGAACTCCCAATGAAGGATTCATAGATAGGAGCTCAGAGAATTTCCAGCTGCATGTTCTCAGAGAATAACCCAGAAAGAGGATGCGTAGAGCGTAGAGTAGGCAGTTAAAAGGAGGTAGTAACGGAAGATTAGATTAAAATTTATTAGGGTTTGCGCCGTATCATCCGCCGACAGGTGCGTCTCCCAGTCTCGAGATCATTCCCTGGTCGCCCCGTTTGGTGGTTTTTCGCTGTACCACCTGATTGCGTGCACCACTAGGTCGGGCCCTGGGCCCCCGGCTATTATTTCACTGGGCCCTTTGAAATCGGATGTGCACCATTGTTTTCTTGACTGGTGGGCGACATGTACAGCTCTCAAAGGGGTCTCCTATTTATTATTTATAAGTTAACGGTGTCAACTTGAACTTAACCAGAAAGTTAAAATAAATAAGTAGAGGGGTGGCTTGAATTTGAAAAAAAAATAAAAAAATTTAAGAGGATAGTTTGAAGTTGAGTTGGTGGGTTATAGTGTGTTATTTGGGTTGGGTTGGATTGAGTTTATGAGAAAAATAGTAAACTTAGGTTCACCAGCTAACGCAGCACATTATATTATAATAAAGCTAGTCCTTTTAAAGCTTGTTTTGACTATAACGATTGGTTTTGACCGAGAGTCATATACATTCTCTAAACGACCGAGAGTCATATACATCCTCTCTAGCTAACACACATTATTCTCCTTACTTTTACATGCAACTACTCTATTTCTTTCCACGGTTCACTATTCTATTTTCAACCACTTCATTTTCCATTTCAAATCTCATATATACTTACTCTATGTATACACCACAAACTCTCAAACAAAAAAAAAAAAAAAAAAAAAGAGCTACCGTCTTAATCCTCTTTATCTATGTCCTTGCTTAGCACGGGCAAATGTACTAATTTATTAATTGATTTAGAAATGTCGAAGTCTGACGTAAGTTTGGAAATAAACAGTGCTAACCTAAACCCCAAAATACCAGGTTAGGTTCAAGTCACTGGCAGGTCTGCTGAAGAACTGTCAAAGCTGCTTTCTCCATTATATATAATGAAGTGAAGTGGATCCGATTCCCAATTTCACTTTCTATTTTAATTTTGATTTTGACCCTTTTCTAACATTGACCTCCTACTAATTTCAGTCATTGATCATCTACTAATATCTTCTATTAATACTAGCCCTTCTAATATCATCTATCAGCTATTAATAGCAAACATATTGTTTCCACTTGTGGAGGTTCTTTCCAATTAAATCATAAAACTCCTGTAAATTAGGGAATATAATTGTCCCTCCCATGGTTTTCTTTCATTCCCTTCACACCTTTCCTCTCATTAACTTAAATCATAAACTCCTATAAATTAGGGAAGATAAATCCCCCTCCCACGGTTTCTCTAATTAACTCAAATCATCAATACCCAATATTTTCTATTCATCATATCTTCTCCACGATCTTCTCTCTTTCCATTTCTTCTATTCTCACTTCCTTCCCCTCTCTCAGGCCAAATCATTGTTTCACAGGTATGTGAGTCTATATTCGTATTCTTTTCTCCTTTTCAATAGTTTTTTAATTTTTTTTTTCGATTCTTTGATCTTATTTTATCAGTTGATTGCTATCTCCATATGATTTTTTATCCATTCAAAAGTCAATAAAAAAAAAAAAAAAGACTGAGTATAATGCAACTCTTTTTGCAACCAATTTCTATTAATTTTGATCCCCATATCATCCGATGCATAAAATCCTTGTAGGTGGCAATAAATAAAACAATACATCTTTGTAGGTTATTTATGTACAAGAGATCCACACCAATTATGCATCTGATGTGGACCCCATTTTATTCTTTTGACGCTTCTATTTTGATCCGTGGTTTTAAATCTTGGCAGGTATGTATGCATCTCTTGAGAAACGATTATATTGCATTAGTTCTTATGACCTCACATCTCTAGGACTCTATCGCCGTTACAATTAATATGACCTATTTGAATTGCCACAATGGTGTGTGCCCATTGACCATTTTCTCAATGTTAGAAGGCTTGCGATAATCTTTTCTCCTTTTTTTTTTTTTTTTTTTTTTTTTTTGACAAAGAATAAGCTTTCATTAATAAGAATGTAATTCTTTCTTAATTCATCCATACAAAGTCTCATAGACTTGGACTCTTTTAAAAATTTTAAATTTAAATACTAAATACTCAATCCTTATCTCTTATATGATTGATTTAGTTTCAAAACGAATTGCATGAATTTTCCCTCTAAAAATTTTCTTATTTTATTATATTTTAGTTTACTTTTCAAAAGTAAGTTAAAGTGAATTTGCAACTAATGTTGAACAAATTAAATTTCTCCTTTTTAAAATTAACCAATTTTATATAACTTTTTGTTATTATTATAAGGAGTGATTTTGATTGCATTTTTCCATCTCAATATAATCTAGATAAATTTTTATTATTATTATAAACTTCTTATAATCTTTTAGTATATAAGTTATATTGCCCGTGCTAAGTACGGGCATGTTTTGCTATGGGCCATGATTATGTTCTAGCATCCCCTCACCACGAAAGGGATAAGATTCAATTGACCACCCTGATTTTGCAGTTGATTATAAAATTGGAGCTTAGTTTCAATTTTAATTTAACTGATTTTGAGTTCATAGAGAAACTTTAGGGATTTTTTTATGGTTATATTAATATTTTCCTAAAATTTCTCTAACAAAGATCCCTTTTTTATTCTCTCACTTAAACCTCATCTTATCCCACATCCAAAACTCAAATTTCAAAATATTTTAAATATTAATATTTAAAATTAATAATGGTATTTTTTGGTTTAGACTTTTTTATTATCATTGATCAATATTTCAAAAATCGTCCCAAATTAAATATATTTTTATTTTTGGGCCCGGGCTTAGCACGGGCTTATTTTGCTAGTATTGTATGAACGTAATGTGGCAGGTTTAAGTTACTGCTAAAGCAATACATTTCTATGTATGTATTATGTATCCATTAAATGTACAATTGGTATTTGAATACCTATGTATGATTCAAGTTCGCAGATTTCAAAAGGCAATGTAACTCAAGCTCTGGATATGCTTAATTTCTTCTTTTTTATATTTGTTATCAAGCCTAAGTTGATTACGGATCTGACATGAATTGTCAGGGAAAAATATAGAAGGATTTGTAACCAAAACATCCTACTTCTACATGCATCAGTCCAAATGTAGCTCCAAATTTATTCTATATTCAAAAAAAAAAAAAAAAATTGTTTGGCTAGGAATGATGCTATCCACTTGAAAATCCAGGGTTTGATCCCTGGATATGGATGTGATGCCTACAATATGCCAACACCACTCAACCATATTAGTTGCCTTTTATTGTTTATATACTTAATCACATACTCAATGACATCCTACCATGGACATTGAAGTTCGACACTGGCAATTCCTGACCACTAACTCGACACAAACCCACACCAACAATTCAACAGTTGGGTAAATATTTCTAACCCTATTAGTAAATAGATTGGGTTTAGTTGAGACCACTCTTACTACATTTCCCTTTTTTTTTTTTTTTTTTTTTTTTTTTTTTTTTTTTTTTTTTTTTTTTTTTTTGCCTATTGGTTGGTTTCCTATCCTTTGGGATAGATTAATCCCTCCGGCCCGAGAGGAAATCGGGTAAATTTCCCTTTAATCGCAGTGTGGTAGTACAGTTTTGAACCTACAACCATCATATGCAAACCGTGGTCTTAGACTAACTGAGCTACCCCTTAGTATTAACCGCGGTTGCTACTTAGCCTGCCAAACCAGACCAATCTAACCAAACTAATTTCATTGTAACCTACCAACACAACCTAAGCGGCTAAGCCGATACTGTTAATTAAAGCATTTTCAATCCAATTAAAGAATAGCCCGGATTCCTGGTCCATGCCCGACCCAACTCGAGTTGAGCTTGAGCCAACCAATTGTTGCCCCCCAATTATACGGAGGGGGAGCAACTAATTCCGGGGTCCCGCGAACGTGTTACCGGTTTCCGCTGCGTTTTTCCCGTTTTTGTTGAGGTAGAGAAGGTGTCGGTGGCGCAATTCTCCCGAAAGCCGCGCGGTAGCCGACGGTGTTTGCTGCGGCATTTCCGTTTTAGGGACAGATCCACGTTTTTCAACCGGCCCTACAGAAGAGAAACCGGCTCGGCTGGTCGTTAAAGAAGAAGATCGTTTCAAGGGGCCCACCTGTTCCCATTGCCGACAGTTACGGCGAATTACTACAAATTTTCAAAATTTTTCCACATTTGTAGTGTCTGTTTCCCTTTAGTTGTTTTTCTCTTAGATGCGAGCAATGGGGGAAATTTCTCTCTGAGCGTGGCAGCATTGTAACAATTGGTGTCGTGTATTTTCTATGATTTGGATGTAAAGTATGGGGGAATTTTCTCCTGCACACTTTTCGTGTGTCCATGTTGTTATGATAGGGCCCTACAATTAAGATGGTCAAGATTGTTTGATGTGCCCTGGTTGTTTGACTTCTAACTATTCACTACTCTCCTTGGATGCATTGTTGTCATTGGAGGATAGGGATGGATTGATGGAAATGTTCAGGATGGGAATGTCCATGAACAAATAAGAATCATACAAAAAATCAACTGCATAAATTTCTCATGCATAAATTTCTGTATATGAGTGTGGCAGCATTGTCACAATTGCTGCCGTGAATTTTCTATGATTTGGATGTGTATGGGGGAAATTTCTCCTGCATGATTTTCGCATGCCCATCTCGTTATGATAGGGCCCTAAAATTGACGTGGTCAAGATTGTTTGATTGGGCCTGCTTGCTTGACTTCTAACCATTCACTACTCCCCTTGGTTGCGTTCTTGTCATTGGAGGGTAGGAATGGATGGAAATGTCCCTGTACGAATAAGAATCATACAAAAATCAACTGCATTAAATTATCATAGGCCTTGATTTAACAATTGCTAAGTTTGATGTCTTCGAAAAATCAATCCAATAATAGGTAAAGTTATGATGAGCTAAAGGGCGGAACCAGGAAATTCTTAGGGAGCAAATATTGAAAAAACATTAAAAAATTCATATCATTGGGTGGGTTTTTTCTAGAAACTTCTAGAAGGTTTAAAAAAAAGCAGACATTTTATATAACAACTAGCACAACCACCCGTGCTTGACATGGTTACGTATATCTGTGTGGGACATTTTCATAATACCGAAATTATCCTAGTTTCGGTAAAAGTACCAGCTAGATATATCCTAATATCGGTCAGATACATCTCGGCAATAGTGCCAGCGAAGATATTGTCAGACCCCCACTCAGGTTTAGTATAATTTATTATTATTTTAACTGTGATTAGTCACTAAGCGAGATTAGAGGACGATTAGCTTGAATTTTTAGTTAAATTAGAATTTTGAATAGCTTTGGGGAATTTTCAGCGCGTTGTGTTTAGTTTGACCGTGCCCGGGTTAACTCGTGTGACGCGTGTCTGAGTGGGGATTTGATTTATTTGATTTTTGAAGAAACATGGATTTTTGACATTTTTGAATTTTGCTATTTTGATCCCAACAACTTCCATGTTCGTCCCGTTTACATTTGAAAACCAGAAATCGCGTTTTTCGAGAAAAATGGGCAAATTCGTCTTTTTACACTAAATCTGTACATAAATTTCGAAATTTGAAAATCATGAGGAAAATATACTTTTTGAAAACTAGATTTTTCAACGATCATTTTTCTCTTCTTCGTCAACTTCATTCGGGACCCATTAATGATAGATCTAGCCATGTGAAGTTTTCAGGGCCAATGGGGCCCACAGCCCATTTGAATTAACCCAAAACCCACGTTGGGTTCCCTTCTCCTTCATTCTACATTCCCTACAACAAACCAGAAGAAGACTCTTTCCTCTTTTTACCTCTTCTTTCTTCTGCATGTCCCTCCTCCTTGGTGGAAATTGGAAACAAACTACACCAATCTCATCTCCTCCACTCTAGCTCTCCGTTGATACTATTTTCAAGAAATTCCAGTTGGGTTTTCTCTCTTCTCCAAGCTCTTCTTCTTGTTTAGAGCTACAAGAAGGTTAGCAATGGCTTCTTCTTTGAATTTCTAGTTTTAAGGGAACATTAGAGCCCTTCCTTCATGCATGCAAAGGGGTTCTTTGAGAGCTCCTTCTAATTTCAAATTTGGTGGATTTTGTGTCTTTTTCATAGGTTTTTTTGTAGCTTGGGATCTTGCTGAGACTAGAGGCATTTTTGGAGTGCATTTGAGCCCCCATCTTGACTTGATGCAAGTGAATAATCAGTCCTTTGAATGCATTCAACTCTGCACTTTGTTTTCTGAAGAGTTTGATTTGAAAATTGTATTTCATTCTACTGATTCTTTGTCTATGGCTGTGTTATAATCAATTTTTTGTAGGATTTGGAGCATGCAATAACAGGGAAATGTCTTATGAAATTCTGAGTCTTTGAATCCCTGTATTTCTAATTATGTTGAACTTTGAAAATTTTGATTTATAAAGTATATAATTTGGGATTGGAATGAATGATGCTATGATCGTTGAATGGAGGTAATTTGACTGGAAGGAGATGTTTGGAATTGGATAGGGAAGATGGATATGGAAGGAGGAGAGATAGCTTTAGAAAAGCAGAAATTCTGCACTGGGTGAAACAGGCAGTGAGCTGTTCGCTCGAGCGAACCTGGTGGTCGCTCGAGCGAACAGCCCACTGCCTGTTGAAAAACATTGCAAAAACTCGTCCGCTCGAGTGAGCTCTGTGTCAGCTTCAACGAACAAGTTTCTGGAATAGCTCGCTCGAGCGATCAATCATCCGCTCGAGCGAACCTGGTACTGTCTGACGAAATTTGAAACAGAAGTTCGTCCGCTCGAGCGAACGTTTTGGTGGCTCGAGCGAAGGAAGCTCTGGGAGGGTCCGCTCGAGCGAACCTGGGTATAGTTTCAGGGTGTTATGCTATGCCCTATTGATGATCAACTGAAGAGTATTGTTTCTATAAGGCTTCATGGAAGTGAATGAAACATGTGAGCTATACTATCATACAATACTCAAATGAGGAATAGAGGTCAGTCTCACTAGACATTTTGTGTCTCAGACATCGGAGATCTTCAAAGACACCAAATTACGTTTTATAGACCGACGTTGTGACATAAAGTGTGTAATGAGACAATCCTCAAGAGAGCAATCAACCATTATGTGTCACCTCATCCCAGATTTCTGAATTTAGTTATGAATCTTCTTATAAATCATTTTGAAACTAAATTGATTGGTTTGTTACGTTTGAAATTATCGGTAAGACTACTCATTTGAATTGTTTAACTCTGTCCGTTTGTATTTGTTCGAAGTAGTTCATCTTATCGGTTTTGAAATGTATCATCATGATTTGATTTATTTCGATGCAAGTTTTGGAATGGCACCATTAAGCTTAGGTCACCTAGTTGGGCTGATCACCCGGCTTGGGATCTTTAAAATTATTTGCCAACTGCAGTTTGGATTCTATTTGTTTGCTCTGGCCATGGCAACGGTTCTGTTTTTCGGTCCCACGAGTAGTAACAACGGTTTCTGTCTGTTTGTTCCGACCATCTCATATTGCAACGGTTATCTGTTCCGAACATTCTACATGGCAACGGTTTCTGTCTGTGTACTCTTATTACTTCGGTAATAAGAGAATTCAACTAAATGTGGATTGCCAATATTTTTTATTATTTGTCAGTTAGTTTGAAATATTTAAATTATGAAATTCTTTTATTTGTACAGAAATAACTCATTTGATTTACTCTTTATATGTATTTCGTTTCAATTGCATTTCTATGATTTTTGCATGGTATTTATAAAACGTTGCCTTTGAACGTTCGAACGTGTGAATCCACGGATGTCTGAGCCAAAAGGCAAAGAAGCCAAACGTTCGAACGTGCCTCATGAACGTTCGAACGTTTGACTTTTCTCGCCTCTAAGCCAAAAACCCGAGACCCTGAACATTCGAATGTTGGTCTCAGTACGTTCGAACATTCAGTGCACATGGGCCATTTATGATTCTTTTCCACTATTTTGGCTCGGTATTGTTTGGGGATTTATGGTATCGTGTATGGGACTTCATATGAATTTAATAACCTTAATTATCTACCTAGACTTGACATAAGAAACGTTTTTGGGCATACGGTATCTTATGGACGTAGGATTCAATTATTTGGCATGATTTTAATGGAACTCTAACGAGAAATGATCAGTACATCTCTATTGGAATCCTTTATTGGATCTATGCACCATGAATTTAGAGAGATGTAACGTCCCTAGTTCATTAGCGTTTATCATTGTGGGTTGAAAGGTATATGAATATACGTCTAACCTTAGGTTGGTTTATAATTATGTCTTGACCTTCGCATGCATATCTTAGTTTAGATTATGTATTCCCTTAGATGCATACCCTGTTATATGTTATGGACTATGAAGTGGCTTGGAAAATTATGTATGACAATTTGATTATGATATGGAATGTGGAATGGCCAATACTTCACTTTGACTTAAGACTCTTGTGTCGGAGCATTATTATTCGGGTCTATTATGCATATATGTTTCTGTTGATGTGGGTTACTTATGGACGACTACAGATCGATATATGGACGGTTTATCCGCTTTAAAATATGAACAGGTTATCTTGGTATTTAATTTGATCGGTTTATGACCACCGACGTTATAGATGGGCTCCCGTGATTTATTTAGGGCTGACCACCCACAACGGAGACACTTATCTTCATGTGAATTATATTACTCACTTTTGTTTTATTTGGATTTATGTTATACGTTCATTCTTGTCATTATCTTTGCCATTACTCCTATATAATCTCACTTATTTTTACTCAACTCATTATCGTATTTAATTTCGAATTATAATCATGTTCTTGCTATTTACTTTGTAATATTTGGTGCATAGGTACCGAGCCCTACTATACCGAGAAGACGGATAAGGATTAAATGTTTGAAACGTTTGAGCCAACTGACGAACCAGAGTGGGATGCCGGAGATGGCTTTAGAGCCGTCTGAGCCTACATAAGAGAGAACGTCATCTTAGCAATTCTTTAGATGATCTTCCTTTTAATGATAAACTTTTCCTTAGTAATTGTTTGATTTATTCTGCAACTTTAATTATTAATGTTTATTTGATTTTTGTGTTGGATCTAGTTTATGAACTTTAAATATCAATTGAGTAAAGCTTTTCCGTTGCATTTAATGAAATTTATTTTGACTCACCACGGTTTGTGAAATTTTGTGGGTCCACTTTTGGGAACTTGTGTTGTATTAAACATAGGAATTTGAATTTGATTTAATTTTTCATGTTTTTTTCTTGATTCTTATTTGGGGGATTCGGCGGCGGGTCCCTGAACATTTCACTTTATTGCCTTAGGTCCATAATCTTTTCTTATAGTGTGATAGGTCCTTTTTCCAAATTTGGAAACCTAAAATGTCTAATTTACCCTTTATTCAAATCATATCCCATGATTAGTGGGATAAGCCATTAATAATGGTCAACTACCATTAAATTAGGCACGATTAATAAAATTCCACTAATGAGATTTTCAAATAAATTAAAAAAAAAAACACAAATAAGTTTCAAAAAACATGAAACAAATTTCAAATACATTTCTAAAAATGAAATAAATTTAAAAAACGCAAATAAAATTAAAAAAAACATAAATAAATTTCAAAAAATGAATTGAATTTAAAAAAAACCCAAATAAATTTCAAAAGAAAGAAAATAAATTTCAAAAAAATACAATAAATTTAAAAAAAAGCAATAAATTTCAAAAGAAAGCAAATAAATTGAAAAAGAAACCAATAAATTTCAAGAAATATAAATAAATTTCAAAAGATGAAAATCAATTTCAAAAGATCCAAATACATTTCAAAAGATCCAAATAAATTTAAAAAAATATAAATAAATTTCAAAAGGCTCAAATAAATCTCAAAAGAAGTAAATAAAATTAAAAAACGCAAATAAATTTAAAAAAACGCAAATACATTTGTCAAAACTAAGACATCGCCGAATTTCCAAATTAGCAAATAATGTGGCAAAAAACTCAAGTCTTTTTGTCAAAAACTCAGTTAAATTTAGTTCGAAAAATACAAATAAATTTCAAAAGACACAAATAAAATTCAAAAACACAAATAAATCTGTCAAAAACTTATATAGACTTGTTTATAACTCAGATAGATTTGTTCCAAAACTCAGATAAATAGCCTAAAACTCGGATATATTTTTTCAGAACTCAGATAAATCCATCCAGAACTCAGACAAATTTGTCCAGAACTCAGATAAATTCATCAAGAACTCAGATAAATTCATCCAGAACTCAGATAAATTTGTGCTAGAAGTCATATAAATAGCCAAAAACTCAGATAGATTTTGTCCAAAATACAAATAAATTTGACAAAAAAAATACAAAACTCAGATAAATTTAACTTTGACTGGAATATGGATGGACTTCTGGAATGGGTCAGGTCAAACCTGACCTAAAACCAACTCGGAATTGTTGCAGATCCTAGGCTCACTTTCTTCTTCTTCTTCGTTCGAGAATCAGAAACACGAAAGCCATCTTTCATTCGCCTTCTTCTTCGATTCCGACGATGGCATGGGGCGGCATCCGGTGGCGATTCCCCTTCTCCGGCAATAGGTAAGAACGACGGTGGCGCAGGAAATCCGGCGATAGCGCAGAAGATCGTCTTCTTCTTCATTTCGTGTTCTGCAAGTCTTCTTCTTCTTCTTCGTTGTAAGGGTCTTCTTCTTCTTTGCAGGGGTTTTCTTCTTCTTCTTCTTCTTCTTCTTTGCAGGGGTCTTCTTCTTCTTCTTCTTCTTCTTCTTTGCAAGGCGCTTCTTCTTCTTCTTCTTCTTCTTTTTCATCTTCTTTGCAGGGGTCTTCTTCTTCGTTGTAATTTTCTTCTTCTTCTTCTTCTTCTTCTTCTTCGTTGCAAGGGTTTTCTTCTTCAGAGATCGATCTCAACTGATGAGATCCAATCCGTCAATGTCCATGTCCGGTTTGAAGAAATAAGTGGGAGAATAGAAGATTTGAAATTTAAAATTCAAAATTAGATGCCTAAACAGTTGAAAGAGGGTAAATTAGTCATGTAAAATGTATCTAGTGACCTTTGACTGCAAATAGTCTAACTGCTTGGACTAGAGCCATTAAAAAGAATTTGCTTGGACTGGAGCCTGGATAGATTCGATTCTAGGGACCTTTTGCTAATTATCTCTCCTTATTTTGGGGACGTGACAAGTTCACCAGTAAAGCCGTAGATCTCACGAGCCATGTCATTTATTGGACCCATCAACATGTTCATATCCATGTTGTGTCCAATTTAATGTACGGTCCTGGGTTTTGCCTCCACCATCAGGCAGACTTACTGCACCTTCAAGTTCATCCCATGTGCCATATTTATATAGGAAGGGACATTGTCGGTTCCATTTTTGTCCACCAAACTGCCCATGAGATCCACAATTCATGGGCCAGGAAAGAACTGTAATTACTAAGACTAAAGGACCATATGTTCCTTTTTCTTGAGAAATTATAAGATCCTCATGGTTTTATTAGGCTATCCATGGGTGCAAATTCGGCCTAGATCATAAGTCTGTTTAGCAAAGCCTGGACATGCATCTTGATAATAGGCCATTTATATTATATACGTAAATAAATTAGATATGAAGAAGTGCAACTTATCTGAGAATTTGACTCAAGTTAGATCTGAATGGAGAAATAGAATTCGTGTAGCAGAACACAATATAGTTGAGACAAGGCTTTGATGATGAAGTCAACAACGTAAATGAATTTTATATGGTACCACACGCACATCCCATTAATTTTATCCTCATTTTAAAGAAATTTATACATTGTCCTAAAAATTTCCCAAATAGTGGGAGACTGGGATCCAACACTAGGGTCCATCCCCAACGTGGATCAGAATCTCGACTCGTCAATTGAAAACAAGCATGGACCTGGACACAGGTGAGTCCAGTCCAAATATGACCCTATGACAGAAGTTCCATGGCTAGATCTGCCATTCTTCCATGCCAGGAAATAGCTAAATTTAGGACCCCAGCACCTGTACATTCAAGGCCATTATAGTATGAACATAATCCTACCCTTCTTTACTTGTATCATCAGACCTTTTCAGCTCCAGGTTTTGGGTCAAATACAAGTTATTCAGGTCCATAAAAGTCCAGAAAGACAATTCAATAAGCAGATTAGATAAATTAGTAAAGGCAATTTCAATTTTCTTATTCAAAGCTCAGAAGATATTGTAGGCCCATTTCCACTTAAACTAGGCTTGACATGGTTTTAGCAACAAACTCAAACCCTTATTTGTACTGCTTGGGCACAACGGAGGCCTAATCTGATCATGGCCAAACCATAGCAGAAACAACCCCGCCCTAACATAAGAGGGCAGCACAGGTGGAATCATACTCGATGCAAGAGGATTAATGTAGCAGCCTACGCAGCAAAGGCTGATTGTTCTAGCCCAAACTCAGCTGAATCCTGTTCCTCATTCTACAGCTTCGACAAAAACTTGTTCGACAACCCCAAGTGAGGGGCCGCTGATAATCTTGGTGAGTCCGAGGTCAATCCATGGGGAGCGAAAGAGAGGAAATTAACTCACACATATTCTATAAAAAATCTAAAAACTAGACTAAAAGGAGGTATACAGATCCAATCTAATATCCTGAAAATTAAAATTAATAACAAGATTTACAATCAATTAAAAATTTCTAAACTTATAAAAAAAAAAAAAAAACAAACAAACAAACAAACTAGGCTAAGAATCCTAAACTACTGCATCACCATAATAGTCGTCAAAAAACCAATTGCATATAAAAATAAAAATAAAAATAAATCAGTCAAAATATGGATCTTGTAATTCGAGAGTCAGGATAATTGCCCCTTGTATTAAAAATATGCACGGCGTCAATTCAATCCCTCCCATAAGGATGAGCCATTACTACGAGCCTCATATCATACCATCCCATAACACCACATGTCCAAGACTTCACCCCCAACTTTCTTCATTAATTTTCCTCTCCATGTCTCACCATTCTCTCCTTTCTCCACTCACATTCCATCTCCCTCTCCCCTCTCGCTTCTTTCTGCTCGAAAATCTATATCAGGCACCAAAGCTGCAAATAGAAGACAATGTGCACTCAAAGATCTCAACATAGGAAGCTGTGAGAAGATTAACCTAGTTAAGATATATGCACTAATCACTGCAATTCTGGATATCAGCCACCGCCCAAGAATGTGGCGGACACTCTCTGGTCCCCTGGCCAAAATTAAGCCATCAGCTCCCTGTCTTGGTGGTAACCATCTTAGTCAAAAACTCTGGATGTTTACCTTCTTTGGCACTCCAAGAATAATCGGTGCCAGAGTTATTTCGCTCGGCCCCATCTTTGGGCTTGCATTTTGTGCGTCAATGAAAAGTGTTTCTACCAAACAAAAAAATACTGAATTCAAAATGAAGTACCAATTCAGGTACTGATTTTCGTGGGTCTATTCCCAACCAGTTTCAGAGCAAACTAGCTTAAGTTGTAGTGAAAAATGTGAAGGTAAATGCAAATAGACTAACAAGTCAAATCCATGCTTTAGCGAAAATGTTCTAGGGAAATCAAACAAACTAGCAAGTCAAACAGCATAAATAAAAAACACAGACTATAAAGTCAAAACATCATCAATAAGCTCCAGTTAATCTAACAAAATATTATAAACATATATCCTGCTTGCAGATAAGAAATTGGAACTTTCCAACCATTCAAACATCCAGACAAACCTCTTAGGCCATTATCCGAGCTGACCTCATGTATAGGCTGTCTACGACCTTCCCAATGTTAGAAATAGTTTCCAGGGTTGCTGGGAAGATAGCATCCTGCTGGGGATCGTCGAAGATGATGAGGCACCCAGCTCCCTGATCCAAAGTTCCTGCAAATTTCTTATCTAGAATCATCTGAGAGAGCTTCTTCTCCACATGACCAATGGGCAGTTCAATCAGCTCAGCTACATGAGCAATCTCCACCCTTGAGAAAGGCTCAATCAACCTGCAGAGGTTCTGCTCCAGGAGCGTATCATATAGCGACGAGAGGTGACGATGGACAATCGGATCCTCATCCAATTGGGCCTTGTAATCACGCAGTGCAGTCTCAAAGAACTTCAGCGACCGCTTAGAATAAGCATCAGCAACAGCTTTCATGGCGTCCATTTCAGGACCCACATAGAGTAAACCTGCCTTCGACGAGATGATACCAGTAACATCATCTGCCTGGTTCACCATTATCTTGCACAAGAGCATGTACTTCAGGCTGAAAACAGCTCGGGGATCCTCAAGAGCATTGAAGGCTTCAAAAGCCTCGAAGAAATAGCTATATGCAGTCTTGTAGTCCTTTTCTTCTGCATGAAGAATCCCACTCTGCAGATCAATGGTGCCCTGCTGAGCTGGAGGCACATAAATTGCATTCGCAGCAGTTCTTGCTGCAGTCAGTGCTGCTTTAGCCTTAGGAAGATTTCTCAAAGAGAAATGGAGCTTACTCTCCAAAAGGTCAATGTCCACAAGAAGGAGCTTGTCATCCAGTCTTCTCACTTCCTTGACTAGGCTTGAGAGCAAGGTTAAAGCTTCCGAGTAATCCTTGCTTTCCATCAAAAGAGCGGCAAGTCTTGCCTCCACTCTTTGTCTGAGAAAGGTCCGCTTCTCCGCACGAGTCCATTCCACCATCTCTTTGCAAAGAGATATTTGCAGGTCAGAGGTTCCAGGTATCTTAGCAACAGCATCAATAATTCCCCTGACGATTTTCGCAGTTTTTGCCTTTGGAATCAAAGAAAAGAATGGCCTCAATCGGGTAAGGAGGCTCCTCAGTTCCTCAGCCTTCTTTTCTTGTGTGAGAAGGTCCGAAAGATTTGAAATGGCTTGTTCTTTTATGCGTAAAGCTTCCGGCGACGATGAAGGGTTGTCGAGTATACGGTAAAGGATGGAAATGGATTCTGCAGGTTCTTTAGCTTCCAAAGCCTGAGCAATCGAGTCAGTGGTAGCAGGAAGATATGATGACGACATAGCTCCTACTTGGAATATCCAAAGCCCACTTTGATAACCATAAGAAAAACAACACAAAACAAAAGGTTGATTAGATTATCATGAGAGAAAAAAAGGAAAAAACTTCCACCGTCACTTTGTCACAATATAGATAATATTATTCCAGGCTTGAGCTAATACAAATAGAATCAATTAATGAAAGAAAATTCAATCATATCAATAGGTTTCCCATAATCAAGTGCAGCTGTTTTCCTGTCCATAACAACATTTCACACACAACAGTGGCACATGTGACACATCCAGGGCATGCATCAGTTAGGTCCGCCATAATGAATTAAAGATCACCTGTCCAAATGGTAAGTCCATTCATCACACAGATCCTGTATCAACTTGAATGTAGACTATCTGCTACACCATTCTCAACATCCATTTTACCTTACAACCCACGGATGAGTAGTAAAGCCATATGATATCTAGCTACGGCATGAAGATAGTGGACGCACACCAACTAAACATGGCAGGGACATGGATTTTACACAAAAAATGATGTATTACATTAATACAGTTGAGATGCCTATTATATGCTATGATGCCCGGATACGGATACAGGTACAGACATGGATACGAGGACTGGGGATACGGCTCTACACTTAAAAAATTTTAGGGCACGAATATGGATGTGGATGTCCTAATTTTTCTTATGTAATTCACTTCTGGATTAATGAAAATATCATTGTTTACATTCATTTCTAACATTTTTTTATGTCAAGTAAGAAAATTAAAAGAACTATGAAATAATGGATGTCGTGAGTAGTACATGCTAAGCTTGTATGCTAGAAGTATAGGTACAGTATGGGGTATCAGTGTATTACTACGAATGTCGTATCAATCCAACACAGATAAATTGGGCTTGTACAAGTATCCGGATATCATAGGTTCTAAGTATTCATTAAGTAATATAGAATTCATCCAGTAAGATAGGCATAGAGTAGGAGGAATGTGATGAACAACAAAATTTCTCAGGCATAACATTACACAAGTAACACAACTGGACCGAACAATACACAAGATTTAATCCACATGGAATTCACCTATGTTTGATCCAGTCTGCTCAAAAAACATGGATAACCATTTGACCATGAACTCCTGTGTATTCAATTCCATGAAAACAAATGGCCCCAAGGGAAAATCAATTTCTTCCTTTGTTTGGTTGTTCAATTGAGAATGCAACAAATGTTTCTGTGAAGTGGATCAAAACAAGATAAACTAGAGAAAGCAGATCCCTACAAAGTCCTAATTTATATGCAGCCAAACAAAGGCAATTAATTTTATCAGAAGAATAGAATGATTTTTTTCTTGTTTATCATTCAATTGAGATTTTCTCCTTATGCAAGCAAGGCTCATATTTGTTCTTATCGATAAAGAGGGAAGATATGTTTGCTTTGTTACTTAGAGTAACGAAACAGAGATGGGGATGAGAATCAGAAAATGAGAGTCCAAATGGTGTGCCTGATAGAAGAGAAAGATGGCCTTTAGATTCGTGCTTCAAAGCGTCCATTAGAACCTAGAATAAGAACCATGGTTTAAAAAATTGGCCAAGTCCGAGTCTAACCGAGTCAGGTCGAAGCGACCCGGTATCGTTTATTAAGGACTCGGCCCAGTCCGCACAGTGACGGACTTGGACGACCACGTAAGTGATGAGGGCTTGTTTTTCCCATTTTTCTTGCTGGGGCTACTGGGAGAAGGTGTATTTGAGCCTACAAAACACATTTCTTGCAAGATTGAGCCTCAAATCCATCTCTTTTGTGAGATCTTGCTCACCAAAGTTTGATTCTACTATTCACATAAAAGAGGGCTTTTTCATTTGTGTATTTTGAGGTATGATTTCTTGTATCCATATGCATAGATGGTTTAGGAAAGATGTTAGGATCTATGTTTTGCTTGAAGATGATTTTTCCATCCGTTATTTGTTGACAAATGCATTTTTTTCTAATTTTTGGGTCTTTTTTTCAAAAAAAAAAAATGAAAATCGATTTTTTTTTTCATTTTTTACTTATGTTTTGTTGCAAAAGATTAATATTTTGGGCGTGAATCACATGGATCTATGGTTCTAACCCTAGATCTATGCATGTATGTGCAAAAATAGTAATTGCTTCACTTTTTTCTATATAAAAAAATTATTAATAATCTGTTTTTTTAATTTATACCTTCTTAAATTGTTTAGAATAGATGTTTACATGTGTATTATGCTTCTTGATGACATTTCAACTCATGCTTGGTTAAAAAAATGAGTTTTCTTTGATTATGTTGTCAGTTTTTTATTATAAATAATATGAAAATCGAAAAATTGTTTTTTCATTATTTACTTATGTTTCTTGTATAAGATTAATATTTTGGGTGTGAATCACATGGATCTATGGTTCTAACCCTAGATCTGTGCATGTATGTGCAAAATAGTAATTTCTTCATTTTTTTTCCATTTAAAAAAATTATTAATAATCTGATTTTTCAATTTATACCTTCTTAAATTGTTTAGAATAGATGATTACATGTGTATTATGCTTCTTGATGATATTTCAACTCATGCTTGGCTAAAAAAATGTGTTTTCTTTGATTATGTTGTCATTTTTTACTTATGTTTGACATTTTGTTGTCTTCATCAAACATGATTGTGCACATTACAGCCACTTAGTAGATCACAATGGCACCCAAAAAGAAAAAGAAAGAAACTGATCCTGGATGGGAACATGGAGAGATGGTTGAGGTGATCGTCACAAGGTCAAATGCAAATGGTGCCATAAAACGATGAGTGGTGGCATCCATAGATTTAAACAACATGTAGCTCATATATCAGGGGATGCAAAAGGATGTCCAAATGTCCCAACTGAAGTGAGGAAAGGAATGAGGGAAATTGTGCAGAGAAAGAAGTCTTAAAAAGAAAAGAAGAAACAAATGAATGAGAGGATTGCTAGAATGGACAGGATTGATGGTTCTGGTGATGATGACTATGATGAGAGTGGTGATGACGAGGAGAGGGAGTTAAGGAGGGAAATGAGAGTGAGTCGTGAAGCTTATGAAACTGAGCAGGCTCATATGGATGAGAGACGGGGTGGGGCTGGTTCTTCGAGAGCTCCTCCTAACCCTTATGAGGACACAGCAAGGAGGGGGTCCTTGGATCCATTCTTACATAGGACCCAAAGTATGAAGCAGCCAAAGATTTCAAGCTCCATTATGGGTGATATGAAACATAGAGCTTTGAAAATGGGGAGAGCAATCTCAAAGTTTTTCCATTATAACAGGATTCCACCAAATGTCGCTACTTCTCCATACTATCGGGCCATGGTGGATACAATAGCTGAGGTTGGGCCCGGGGTTAAACCTCCTTCCGCTTGTGAGATCAGCAGAAAGTAACATGGAGTATGATGATTATACAAGAAACTTAGAAAACCACTTTCAAACGTGGAAAGAGTACGGGTGCACGCTTATGTGTGACGGATGGACAAGCAATAATAGGCGGCACATAATCAATTTCATGGCTTATTGTGTAACAGACACAGTGTTTATTAAGTCTGTCGATACATCTGGGCATAGAATGGATGCCCAATATTTGTACAGTTTGATGGATGAGACTTTGCACCACATTGATGGGTGCCATGTGCTGCACATTGTATTGATCTTATTATGGAGGACATTGGCAAATTGGAAGAAGTCCAGAAAACTATTGAAGAGGGAAAGACAGTGACAGGCTTGATCTACAACCATCAGTTCATGACCGATCAATTCAGAGAAATGAATGAGGGTATTACACGGTTTGCCACACATGACGTGGCCCTTGAGAGTCTTTGTTGTGCCAAGGCTAACATAATGCAGATTTGGATGTGTACGGCATATGTGAATTCAGAATTTTCACGTATGCCTTTAGCACGCCGTGTACAAAAAATTGTTCATGGCACAGAACTCTGGTATAAGTCGGAGCGAATTACTTACTTACTCGAGCATCTTGTATTGGTCTTGAAATTGGTGGATGGTGATACGAAGCCCACTATGGGTTACGTGTATGATGCCATGGATCGAGCAAAGCTTGCTATAGAACAAAGATCCAGAGAAAAGTATGGGACTTATTATAGGAAGCTCTAAAAAATTATTGATCATCGATGGGAAAACCAATTACATCAGGACATACACACGGCAGGTACTGGATTATTTTAGAAATTAGAATTCAATGTATTGCTATTTTAGAATTCAATGTATTAGTAAATATGATATTAATAATTTAATGACATCATGCAGCATACTTCTTGAATCCAAAGTGCTTCTATAGAAAGCAATTCTCAAACCATGAAGTTTTTCGGCGGTTCAAAAAAACTTCAGCGACAATGGTTAGAGACAAGTAGAAATTAATATTCTTAATCAAGTAAGGAACTCATGGTTCATATTGTTTACTTGATTATGTTAATTCCGGTCATAGACTCATGGAGTCATTGTCACGATCACGGTTACTAACTTTTCAAGTCTGCCTTTTATAATTTATAGCTGAGAAACTATAAGGGTGCTCTAGGCAGTTTTGGTTCCGATATTTGCAGATTGGGTCGCACGAGAATGGACCCAGGTATATTTCTATTATGAATTTATTCTTTAATGTTCATAACTTCATATGATTATAGTACTTTTGGGATCATGACAAATAATTTACTTTATTATTTTTAAATTTGAACACGGCTGAATGGTGGGCTACATTTGGCGATGAAGTGCCCAATCTTAGAAATTTTGCAAAAAAATTTTTGAGCCAAACAGCATCATCATCGGGGTGTGAAAGAAATTGGAGCACCTTCAGTTTGATTCACACGAAGAGCCGAAATCGCCTAACAATGCAAAAGTTGGAGAAGTTGGTCTTTGTTCATTATAACATGAGGTTAAGGCAAGGAATCTGCAGAGAAGAGATAATGGAGATTATAATCCAATTAACTTGGATTATATATATGAGGAAGATGACCCACTGGATGATTGGTTGGCTGAAAGAGAGGTTCCAGTGTTGTCTAACACAGATTTCCTTGATGAAGCCATGGCTGATGTTGATGGATTTGAGTCCAATCAAGAAGAAGAAGAACAGTCACCACCTCCCCTTCGTAGATCTGCTACTACTCGCGAAAAGGGAAAGAACGTAGCAACGTCATCATCACAAGGCTCACAACATCAAGGCTCACAACATCAAGGCACACAACGTCAACAACGTGGTCAGAGCCGTGAGCCAGAAATGACACATTCTACTTCGGAACGTGTTAATAGTAGATATAAATCAACATCACATTCAGCAGTGGTTCAGGTGGCGCCCTCTCCAAAGCCAAACAATGGGTTAGGGGCCCAACTCTCCAATACAGAAGGAAGCCAAAGGATAAGAGGAGCACCCATACACAATCTCAAAGTCAAAGGTTGGCTACTCATGAAGAAGAAGGACAACGCAAAACATCATCTCCTAGCAAGAGCAAGAGTGGCTCACTAGAAAGTGACCAAGGCCTGAACGAGCAAGCATACGAAGGTAGTGATGGTGGTGATGGTGGAGGTGGAGAGGACAACATTATTGTATATGACCCATTACATGGTGGTCAAAGCGAGCCTAGTGGTGGGTATGGCAGAAACGAAGGAAATGAGCCATCAAAAGACTATGGGCATGGGCATCAAATGGCATCAAGTCCTTGGCTCACAAATTCCGATTGTTCGTACGGCTATGGGCAGCAGTATTATGGACACTCACACCATGATCCTTCACATGAGTATGGGCAGCAGTATGGTGGGCACGATGGTCATTCGCATGGGTATGGGCAACAACAGTATGGAGTCTTAATTGTAACCCCGCAAGTGCAACAACCACCACCATATGCATATACTCAAGTTATGGATCCATCAAATTATGGACAAGGTTCTTCAACTCCAAGAGTGGGGCAAGGCTTCTTTCATTTTGATATTGCTCAATACTATTGTCAAATTGCAAATGAAGACAACGATGAAGATGTACAACCCGCAAGGCATTCAACGTGGTATTAAATTTGAAAAGAATGAGCTAAGGTATGGTTTTTAATTTTTATATGCTAATTAAACCTTGAATTTGATGGAAATTGGTATACGGATTTGTCTTTTTTACTTTTACTTGTCATTTAATGGTTTGTCATTGTCTCATTAGTCAATATGTTAGTTAAAGTTATCAATTATTTCATCAAAATGGCAAAATATATCATTAACATAAAGGAATAAGGGACTAGGCCATCCAATTTTATTTTATATAGTTTTTTCTGATTTTTCCCTTTTTTTTTATTTTTTTTATGGTTATGATAGGACTCACCCCGACTCGGCCGAGTTGGGTCCCGATTTCGTCTTTTTAAACCATGATGAGAACAAATGAAAAAAGGAAGAACTGAGAAGGGAGAATAGATTAACAACAAAAATAAAAAGTGAAAACGTAAATGGCCCGGATCCTCTCACGCACATTTCCATTTAGGGCAGTGAAATTCTACAGTGAGGCGTCCTATTGAACCACTTAAAATGAACACCCTCCAAGGAGAGTGAGACAATCATAGGATCTGAACTCACAAATGGAACCACATGTCTATGAAAGCCGACTAACGATCCTCTGAGACCAACCCAATGAAAATTCTCTGAGGCCAGCCTATGTATATCCATTAGTGGGACCACCTCCATAATCCAAATGACTCAAATTTAGCCCGACCAAAACTAGAAGCGAAATCTAATTGATCATCTGTAAAAGATGAAATAGATAATTTTGATATACAGTAGTATTAGTGTTGTTTGCTAGTTTTTGAAGAATAATACAGATTCTTAGTCGAATTGTTTAGCAATTGATGTATAAATGATGTAGTCAAGATTGGACCAAATCTTAAAACCAAATAAAACATGTTTTTTCTTTTTTCTTTTTTTTTTTTTTTTTTTGAAATGATAAGCAAAACATATGTATATAGGTCCAACTCTCTCTCTCTCTCTCTCTCTCTCTCTCTCTCTCTCTCTCTCTCTCTCTCTCTCTACAACTTGGAATTCTCTTCCATAGGCAGGCACAGAGCTTATTGGCTAGCTAGAAAGGGAATAGTAAGGAAAGCCATCTTTGATTTGTGAGGCGATAAGGCCCCAAGGCCAAATGGATTTCAGATTGGATTGTTTCAACTCTCTCTCTCTCTCTCTCTCTCTCTCTCTCTCTCTCTAACTAGGAATTCTCTTCCGCAGGCACAGAGTTGATTGGTCCAAGGATGAAAATAGTGGTAGCGCCGAGCGTAGCGGCACTACGTAGCGGCGTAGCGGTGCGATTTGGAAAAATCGTCAAAAAAATATGAAAAAATTCTAGAAAATCTAGAATATTGGAAAATGAGAGAAAATGTATTTTTTTCGCAAAAGTAATTAAGGTAAGGGGGCGTAGCGGTCCCCTCACTGTATAAGGTCCTGTATCGCTGTATAAATAGAAAATAATAGTAATGATCATTTTTTTCACATGTGTTCATGTTGCTTAGTTGTGCTAACTTAGAAACTAATGAAAGGCTTATAAAAGAAAAAACTATGTCATGAAGTCAAGACTTAAGAGTACCTAGAGAAAAAAATACATCTACCAAAGGGGGTGTCTAATAGGATGTACTTAGAGAAGAATCATTGAGAAGAACTCTTTATATCGACTGTAATTCGGCATGATCATGTGCTTTTTGGTGTTCTTTTAAACATAAAAGAGTAGAAGAATTGTGTAGAAATGTTATTTGGAGAGAAGAAGAAAAAAATAAGTCTTATTATGCATTTTTTAAAAATTTGAAAAGTAGGAATTTTTCTCACCTCGTAGCGGCCCCGTAACGGTCGTAGCGGCTCTGTAGCGGCCCCGTAGCGAACGTAGCGGCCGCTACTGGTGCGACGGCCGATAAATCGGCCGTAACGTAGCGGTGGCGGCCGCTACGGCCGATATAGTGTAGCGGCCGCTATTTTCATCCGTGGATTGGCCGACTAGAAAGGGAATAGTAAGGAAAGCCATCTTTGATTTGTGAGGCTATAAGGCCCCAAGGCCAGATGGATTTCAGATTAGATTGTTTCAACACTTTCTATATCTTATCTAAGTAGATATCAAGGCCTTTACAAAAGAATTCCACTCAAGAGGCTGGCTTTCTAAACAATTGGGTGTTTCCTTTATTGCCTTAATCCCAAAAAAGAAGGTGCGGTATGTATAAATGATTTTACACCAATCAACTTGATTGGTAGCTATTAAAAAATCCTACCAAAGTTTTGGCGAGCAGACTTCAAGAGGCTTTTGCCTCCTATAATTTCTGCAGTGCAGGGAGCTTTTTATCACGAGAGATTTTACACGGGGTCCACATTGTTAATGAATGCATTTATTCTAGAGTATGATAGACTATGATGTCCAAATAGAAACACAGGAGGTATGGTCATGGATATGGGGATCGGGGATACACGTTTGAAAATCTAGGACACAAATATGGATATGGATGTCCTTTTTTTTTCATTAAATTAATAAATTATCATTATTGGTGTTCCTTTCTAACATTCTTTATGTTGAAATAATGGACTAGGTAAGTAGGATATGCTAAACTTGTACCCTAGAAGTGTTGGTCTTTCAATCGAATGTTGGATGCAGTAGGAAATAACTTGGTCAGTAGCTTCAAGCCGGCTTCAAATGTCCCCATCAGAACTCATCTACAGTACGTTGATCACATCTTATCTGCTATGACGCACACGAAGACCAAATAAAAGATGTGAAAGCCATTCTCCTTCCCATTTAACAGTCTCGAGCTTGAAGATAAATTTCTTCAAGAGTAAAATTATTGGGGAGAAGGTTGACAATGTCTTTCTCAACATCCCATCAACATCTTGGGTTGCAGAGTCGATTCACTCCCGGCTAATTATGTGGGATGTCCTCTATGCTTTAGGAAGGCTTTGAAACCACTACGGGACCAATCGATTGAAAGGATGGAAAGAAAATTGCCAACTTGGAAAGATAGATATCTCTCTTTTGGGGCTTGTATCATTCTAGTTACAGCAGCACTTGTGAACCTTCCTATGTATTTTTTGTCAATGTTCAAATGCCTTGTGGCGATCATCAATCACATTGACAAGCTGCAGAGAGCCTTTCTTTGGGAAAGTAGAGGACCAAAAAAAGGTATCACCTAGTGAATTGGGTGAACATAGCAAATTGAAGGGCGAAGGGGGTTTTGGATTCACAACCATAAAACAAGTGAATGAATGCGGCTCCCTTGGGAAAGTGGTTATGGAGGATTATGGAGGACTCGTGATTTTTGGAAGGTTGTTTTAGAGGCATAGTATGGCATTGGTAGGGATGCTCATGACGCCAACTACCGTCACTCAGCTATTTGATGGGACAGCATTTCAGTTAAGGAAGACTTTGTTAAACATATCAGGCGTCATGTTGGCGCAAGTGAGATGATCAAATTTTGGCTTGATCACTGGGTTGGTGGCAATAATTTAGCAGTTCAATTTTCCAATTTGTACAAATGTACTCAAGAAAAGCAAGCCAAAGTGAAGAGTTTACATTCACAAAGTGGGTAACCAAGTTCTATTGGATTCTTTGTTCGGGAGAAGCTTTTGGAGGATGACATATCTTAGTTATTATCCCTTCATGAGCTTGTGGGAGAGTTTATATCCAAGAGAAAGCAATGGATAGAAGAATTTGGACAAGTTCTATCGCTGGCATATTTCGAAATGGCTTCCTTCTTTGCAGCATTGACGAGCAGATCTCCCACACCCAGTCCTTTGGTTCACATCTGAAAAGTGGGGCTCGTAGATGACAAACATAAGTTTGCTGTAAAATTGTCCTACCCTCTTACAGGGAGGGCCATGTATTTATACTAATGTTTAGAAAGTATAGTTTGAGTTAGGAATTCTCCACCAGAATTGGTGCTCTCCTCACACTCGCCCTCCCTCAAATTGACACAGATCGTCAAGAAGCATCAATTTTGATACACAGAAATTAAGGTGCTCTCAAGACATGGCTTTAATAAACAAATTAGCAATTTGCAGTTCGGATGAGATATGTGGGATTGTAATGATTTTCTTCATAGTTATACAGACGATGAATGTAATGGTGTAGTGGTATTATTGCTTTTGGTTGGTTAGCTTCGAGGTAGTGTTCTGACAATAGATAATCTCCTTCAATGAAAGAAAACTATTGCCGATGCTTGCCTCAAGTGTCTAGCAGAAAAGGACATGGTGGATCACCTGTTCAATTCTTCTAGGGTGGCAAAGTCTTTTATGGAGGGTTATGGTGACTTGGTTTGGGTGCAGTTGGGTGTCCCCTCATGGTCTGTTTGCTTATTTTGAGGCATGGAGGAATGCAGTGGATTCAATCGAAGGGGAATTGATGTGGAGGCTATTTTTTTGTGCTATTATATGCATACTAGAGAAAGAAAGAAACATGAGAAGTTTTGAAGGAGTTAGTACTTCTGTTGCGGTGATGGTAAACGGAGAGAGATTTTTTGTGGTTTCTTGGGCTTCTTCTTGTCCTCAATTTTGAGGCATTTCCATTGTCTTAAAAATGGTGGCCTTCTCTTATTATGTTCCTTAGAGTAGACTTGTGTGGTCCCCTGCAACAGGTTCCTTTAAGATGAACTCGGATGGTAGTGCATCCAAGAACTCAGGTCCAGCTAGGCTTGGAGGCATCATCCACAATAGTAATGCATCCCACACATTGTTTTGAAAAACGAAATTATATCGCAAATCGTTTAAGGGCATGAGTGGAATTGAATCAAATCATGAATTGTATTATGAATCGTAGCATTTTTTTGTTATAAATAATAACAATAATAATAATAGCTATTCATAATCCATTCATTTTTCATCCATAGCAACACAATACCAATGATAAATAAGGCCATGATAATTGGAAAGAGAATTATTTGTCCTTATGCCAGACCAGTGGTGGTGGCGCACTGCAGGCTCTCAGAGCAGGTCTTCAGGAGGCCATTGGGCTCAAACTGAATGGCATGCATGGTGGCTGAAGGTGATTCCTTCTGTACCATTAGATGGGCATCTAGACAGCACACGGCTCCATGGGGCATGCTTGATGGGGCTCAGGAGGTGCTGGATTTAACAAGAAAGTTAAATGCCTCCTTCAATCACGTAAAGTGAGTGGCGAATAAGCTAGCCAAAAAGATAGTATCACTGCAGAGTTTCCGATATCTTTTGATAACGTTGTCCCATTGCTAGTCCAACGCTAGAAAATCAAATTAAACAATTAGATGAAAAGACCATTGATCAGGAGATCGTCAAAGAAGATCACATCATCGAAGTTCCACATATTGATTTCATCTTAGGAGATCAACCATTACTACTTGAAGATTCAAAGCAATTGATACTCCAAAATTGGAAGCATCTAATGGTTGGATCTCACATCAAAGCAGATTTTCATTTTCCGAAGCAACATTACCGCACTTCTCCCTCTACCCGGAAGATCATATTGAAATCAAAAGCATTGAGTCACGCCTCCAAGCGACGCAAAGAGAAAGAAGATCAAGAAGAACATCGAGGCTTTGTTCGCTTGACTTTCGATCCTGGAGGACTTCTATAGAACTCGTGGTCGAGTTCTCTCCAAGAAGGGGAGAGTTGATGCAGGACAGACCCATGGTCCCCATGAGTCGACCCGCCAATGGGCCTAGCCCATCCATCTCGGCTAGTTCTTTGGGCGCAACCCACCTATCTTAGTTTATTTAGAGTCTTATTTACTCTTTTATATTTAAGTTGTATTTAGTTGGATGTTTTAATCCTGCCCATCAACGTGTTTGGATGGTCTAGATTAGTTTTAGGTTTTATTATTTTCCTATATAAGTAATGTAAAGTCTCTTGGCTTAGTTAGTTATTGATTAATGAAAATTTCTTACGAGTGATTTTGGGTTTTCCCAAGTTGTCTCTTCTTCCTCGCCCACGATGGGGAGTTTGGCGTGAGGCCAATTTTCATACGAAAGTCTTGACATATCCCTTCCACCATCCGTCTCTCGTCTCTCCGCCTCTACCCGCCCCACACCTGGTACCCCACTCAGCATCACTTTCTTAATGTTTGTTGGTCTTTGGTAGACTTATTTAACCTTTTGGGTGTTGTGCTTATGAGTTTAACATTTTTGTACTTTTAAGGGTGTTTTTTTTTTTTTTTTAATGGGTAAGTGAAAAAAATTTCAAACCAATGACATCAGTCACTCACATCCTCCTAGGTGTGAATGGAAGTATCTACGCCTCGATATTATTGTAAGTAATCTAGATTTCTCACATAGATTTTTAATTAACTAATCAGGCCTACAAGAGATTAAGAGAAGGGGAGAACAACGTCTGTACAAACAAGGAACCAGAACCAAGATGGGATTTTTTATTTCTATTTTTTCTTTTTTCTTTTTATTTAGGTCCTATCAATGTGCAAGGAAATTTTCCCAAAGTGCTCCCCATCTCCTAACCATGCCTCCTAAATCATCAATCCCATCGCTAGTTTCTCATAAAGTCCATATGAAGAGAAGATTCATCTTGTTCCATTTTAGGTTATCAAAAACATCAGATTATGAGGAATCAAGTCCCAACTTTGAAATATAAAAACAAGAATTTTAAAAAAAAAAAGTGCCTTAACCTAAAAAAAAAAAGACAAGTCTCATTAAAAGCCATCTGGGATTCTAGATCTGACTCACCAGTCACCACCCCCCACAAACGCCTAATTTAGAGCATCTGCTATATAGCTAACAGAGCGATTTGTTGACAAACAAGCAAACCAGTTACGTAGTTTTAGAGATCAAACACACACAACAAAAAAGAAAGCCAATGCAGACGTATGTACCTTCAGACGATGTTGAGTTCTTACCAAACCTCAAGACCTCAAGATAGAGATAAAAATCTCTGTTTTTCCCCTTTTTCTGCCTTGTAGCCTGCACAAGATGACCTAACATGGGAAATTTACAATATAACCCCTCTACCCTTTATTAAATAGATTTATATTGCAAACAGATCGGGTGGACACAACCATCTCGTACCCAGCCCAGGATCCGGTACCGTCTCAACTAGCAAGAAAGAGAGGTCTCTTAACCTCTAGAGAAAAACAAATTGTAAAAATCGGAAACCGAAGATTTGCCTAGCATTAGCCCATTATTGTATATTATATTATTATATATTATAGGGATAGGATTCTATTTTGAAATTAGAGTCCTATTTCAAAATTGATTGAGAAATTATAGCTCAATTTCGATTTTAATTTTGATTGGAGAGAAACTTTAAATTTCCTTGGAATTTACATGGAGAGTCCATTTTTGTTAACCTTCTTTAGGAGAATTTAAAATTTTAATATATCTGTTATGGTTAGGAGATTAGATAGTATGGACTAAAACACCCTTTTCAAATCCAACTCCAATTTAAATCCTAGCATCCCAAATCGTGTTAAATTCTTTTCAAACTCAATTCATGAATTGGTCTATTGTGTTAAAGAGGAACACCACATGTGATTTGAATTGAGTTTGTACTTGTATGTAGGCCCATTGTATGATGATCACAGGTCATATAAGTCATATATGTGAACCCACCATCCAAGTGGTACGTGCGTGCATGCGTGCGTGTGTGTGTGTGGCCTACCCACAATGACATGAATGTTTGATGCCAAATATAGAAGCACCATTATTTATTGATGGCCCACATACTCGTGGGCCACGTGTTTGAAGAGTTACATTATTAACATGGGCAACACAGGTCGTAACATGGTCAGCATCAACATGGGAATAACATGTTGTATTATATTATCACATACATTAGAAGAAAAATTGTGGGCCTTAAGAAGATAGATGGCCAAGGGCAACATATGTTGAATCAACATGGTAGTTATCAATAGATAAGGTGCATTTGTACCAAAGAGAGAAATTTTGGAGACGGAGAGATTATGCTGGAAAGATTTATGAAAGAGGGATAATAGAGAAATTCTGAAAATTGATAAGGATTATGAGGTCTTGAAATTTAAATTTCCAAATGGAAAGAGTTTCCTGTTTCTCGCTTCTCTAATAAATTCTATTAAAAAGGAAAACTCAAAAGAACAAAGCATATATTAGCCCAAAGTGGGCTGAATTTGAGTTGGACTCAGGAATACGTTATCCCATTTTAAATTGCACGTTAGTTTTTTTAAAAATATTTGAATGAATTGGTTTTACGAAGTTGAGAAATGCTGATCTACATTATCTTCTCTTTCCCATAATTTTCTTCTTTCAAGTTTTTTTTAACTTTATGTTTTTTTTTTTTTTTCTCTAATGATTGTATTCTACATGTCTCCTTTCTTTTTGGTAGATTAAAGGACACTAAAATAAATGGTAATCTCGGTATCCTCCACCTTTTCATTGCCAATTGAAATCAATATTATTGTTAAATGAAGCATGAACAGAGTGTATTGATTCAGGTATTTCTCAGTAGATTTGACAGATTTTTTGTTTTGCTGTTTTTCTTTTTTTGTTATTTTATATCTTCAGATTGCTTTTACTCAGTGATACTATTTTTCTTCTCTGTCTCCTTATGAACTCTAATAGGTCTGGGATTATCTGTTATATGGTGAGTCCTTTGATATGGCTCCTAGTCCTTTGGCCACCCTATTACCCATGGATATAGATTCTGGGTCAAATAAATCTGAATCCATTGATCTTCTTCAAGAACAAACTGGCATCATCGCTTTTGCGGCTTTTGAAGTCCATGTATGCACATCAATCTACTTTCATCTAAATTGTACTCTTTCAATTGTTAATATTTCTTTAGAAATATAAGTGTGTGATGATTCAGTGTGGCCAACCTTGGATGTACTACAACAATTTTGGTATTTCCTTAGAGAGTTAGGCATTTCTTTCAAAATCAGCACCTTGTATTTCCTTCAAGATGCCCACTCTCATGCATTTCTTTCAAAATTATATGAGAGCATTTCTTTAAAAACCAGTTTGGGATTCTCAATTTTGATGCGTTTTTTATGGATTTTCGTTTCTATTCTAGAACCTTTTTTTTTTTTTTTTTTTTTTGTGTTTATGGATTTCGTTACGTTTCGTTAGGTTGGTCTTTTTTTTCAGTTTTGATGCGTTCTATTAGTTTCTTTTTTCTTTCTTTCTTTTTTTTTTTTTTTTTTTTTTTTTTTTTTTGGTGGTGTGTGTTTATATGGACTTGTGGGTTTTTTCTTTTTTTGTTTCAATGTTTTACTTTTTGGCATGGGTTCTCATGAGATTTTTATTTCTTCTAAATTGATCTTCTTACTGGATTGTCTATCGATTTTCTTTGCTATGTATTTTATATTTTTTATGAATATTTTATTTTTTTACCATGGGGTTTTTTTCGATTTTATGGACTCTTTTAGTTTCATGGTGATGGTTTTTCATGGATTAGTGATTTTTTTTTCTTATTATGGATTTTTTTTTTATGTTTGTGGTGTTTTTATTAATTTGATTACTTTTTATCATGGGTTTTATATTTTTTTTTCCAGTTATAATGGGCTTATTTAGTTTATATTGATGGGCTTTCATGGATTTGTGCATTTTCTATTTTTTCCCTTTTAGTTTTAATTTTTGGTGGTTGAGTATTAGCTTCTCTCTCTCAATTTTGGTGTGTTAAATACAACAGAGACTAAGCACATATAAAGCATTTTAAAAAAGATTATTTTCTGCACACATATAAAGCATCTTAAAATAGAAATGCATTTTGGTCCAACGATTGGACTTATCAATGTTGGAAAATGCTCTAACTCTTATAATATCTGTATAGCAATAGTTTTAGACTCTAATTCTTATAATATCTGTATAGCAATAGTTTTAGACTCTAACTCTTATAATATCTTTATAGCAATAGTTTTAGACAGTGATCTAAATCTATTTTAACACATATGTTAGAACTCATCCAACAGTCTATCTTAAATAAAAATTATAAAAAAAAAAAAAAGCCTTCAAGGATTGTTTGAATATCAAGGCTCTACTAATATTACAGCGTATTATATGGAATATGTAAATTGAGTTTCATTGATTGTTTAGCATAAAAAACCATGTTATATGAAGTTTTATAAATTCACATTTGACTTGGACATGATTACTACACATTCTCCTTTTAAGTAAACTTTGTTATATAGAATTTAAAAACTGATAAATGAGATATTTTTTTATTTTAATTTATTTTCTTCTTATTAATAAATATCTCAAAAAATAGCCCCAAATTGGTTATAGTTTTATGTTTAGACCCGAGCTTAGCGCGGGCGTGTCTTGCTAGTATCTTTTTATTATTCAATCATGGCCAATAATATCAAGCATTGAATAAAAAATGAAATAGAAAACCAAAACCTTCTTGACACTGTATGAAATTATTTATTTTTAGTAATTAATATTTAATTTGAATATTAATTTTAGTTTATTATTTGAACTATAGAGTCTTTGATAAAGATTTTGTTTACGTGTTCATTTCCTTTGAATATTATGTTAAACTTCTCTTAAAGGAAAAGGGAATTGACTGGATAATGTTAGTCACTTTCTATTAAGAATTTATTTTACTTTGCAAGAGATTTAAAGCACGGGCCCTAATGATAGTTATTATATATTATAGGGATATGATTCGATTTCAAAATTGAGCTCTAATTTCTTAATTGATTGATAAATTGGAACTCCAAGTTGCAAAACTGAAACTCAATTTCAATTTTAACTTAGGGATTTTACATTATTAGACATTTTGAAAGATTCAGACTCTTTTCCTTATCACTCAAGTTACCAAGAATATATATCTCATTTTAGAATTGCAGTATTATTTTCTTTCTATACGTAAATCCTGCTTCCATCATTATCTTCTCACCCTTCATTTCTCGCATTCCTAAAAGCTCTTGTCAATTAGAGGTTACTACAGAAAGTCCTGACCATTCTATTAAGTCCCTCGAAATTAAAGGTTAAAAAGGAATGACAGCAACAGCCCCAGTTCAAGTGGAAAAACAAATTGATTAAAATTAGATTAATCCATTTCCTAACAAGAACATTTTCTAAACATCGTCTATCCCATGTATCAGTACAATGATTGGAATAACCCAAAGACCTGAACTATGCAAACTCAAGCTCGACAATACCTACACCCATGGTTGAGAATTATGCAATTCGTCGATTTGAGACGCTTGAAATTCAAGCTGGACTATTTGTTAACCTACTGTTATGAGCCATTAGGTTAATGCATCCATATATTACAATTAATTGCAATTTGACACTAACCCAATGACCCGATGATATTAAATGTAGAGTTAATCATGCTAAAACAAACCCACATGTCAAATCATTGAGTTTGAGGCCTAAAATGAAAGGTTAAGTTGGACTGATTAGAGTGATATTTTGGCCACCCAAATTTGCATTGCAATGTAGTATAAATGAAGACAGATAGAGATAGAAAAACAACCTCATGAAATCAAAATCAACAAAAGAGAACCGTAAACAAAAGCATATGTTCCATTACATGCTAACAAAGAAGATGCTCAACCCAGGACCGTCCGATCCATCAGGATGATGGATCGATCATGTGGTAGGCCTCAGAGTCCAAGCATCACTCAGACAAATCTCACTCATTCATACATCAAACAAAACAAGAACACAAGATCTACAAAACCCAAAATCAAGTAATGTAACAAGGAGAACCATAAATAAAAATCCCTAAAGCAACACAACGCTAACCCTAAAACAATGAATGAAATAGGGGAAGAGGGAGAGGAAGGGAGAGGCGACAGAGAAGTAGAGACGCAGAGAGGGAGAGTGTGGCGATACAGAGAGAGAGGGAGATAGACTTACCGACGACGAGAAGCTCGAGAGATCTTTCGTGCACACCAAGGAAGGAAGAACGAGGGTCCTGTTCTGCGGCGCCTACCTAGGTCGAAAGGAGAAAGAAGAAGGCGTTGTTGAAGCCTTGATGAAGACTGAAAGTTTTAGGAGTGGGCCGGAAGTTTTAGACATCCAGTGCATAGGCCAGGCCCATTACGATTTTGGGTGGGTTTTCCTAACGTGTAAAGGTTCTCACGTGCACGTAACACTCACTATTCAATATTCATGCTTTTCTAACCAAAAAAACAAAAATAACACTATTCATGCTTGGTTGGACAACACTAGTGGGCCCAACGTGGTTACTATGCTTCATTTAAATTATTTGGACCAAAACAAACTTTATCTTTAATTTAAGAACACTTTTTACAAAAAGATTCTTATATTTTCACACAACCTCAAAACGGCCACCGACTGAACTGCCCGGTTTTTTGTAGATCGGTTCGGTCAACGGTTTGAAAATCATAGAAACTGTCTCACATCAATCGGTTATTGGTTTAAACCCATGGTTAACCGTCTAAACCGAACCGACCATATGTATTAACTTGAGTACTGAGTTTTGACTATTTTAGCTTTAGAGGAAGCGCTTGTATCTTCTACTTGCAGTTAAATGTTTGAGTTAAATGTTTGATGAAAGTTCTACAAGAAGTGTGCATTATTGGGTTTTTAGTAGCAATGCTCAGAAGTTTAGTCTGACCTAAGAGAAAGTGAACTTTGAAGAGCTACATCTCAATTAGTTCAAAATTAGGGCTACATTCCACTCAAACCCATCTTGTTGGCAAAAAAAAAAAAAATAGTTCATTTTGCGTTGAATTTATTGGTTTGGATCAAGCAATATAGTCTAGTCCAGGTTTTACGCAGAAAGATAGGAACGTGCCTGACCATTTTGTTGGTATATTTTATCAGAAGACTTGAACTGCTTCAGCTCATTAGCCTAAAAAGTCGACCGAACCTGGCCTGATCCATTCAATCATGCGACCAGATGATGGATGGAAAGAGTTCATCTATCGTTTGATGTATGCTTCCTTGGTTGAAACTAATTATGAAATATATAGTATTCATTACAGCTTCTCTTTATTCCATTTGATGGACTAAGTTTGAACTGTAATTGTTTTGTGAAAAAAATAATAAAATAAAATAAAAAACAAAAAAACCGTAACCGAACCGATTCGGTTTGAACACATAGGCGGCTCGGTTCGATTCAGTTTAGGAAAATAGAAAACTGATGGGTTCGGTTTGGTTAATGGTTTCCCCTCTTAAACGATCTAAACCGCTCATGTGCACCCCTATGCCAAACAATTCAAAACGCAATTGCTTTGTTCTTGAGAGGTTCTAAATGCACACCCTAAATTTTCTTTGCACACCCGCCGTTTTAAAAAATTTATTACGAGTATACCCTTATGTTAAATCCCCAAACTATCCCTTTGCCCTCTCCCTGTCTCCACCTCTTTATCCATCTCATCTCCATCGCCCAACAGCATCACCCTCATGCCCTACGCCGCCTCCCCTTATGCAACTCCTTTTCCATCTCCATCACCCCTCTCCCCTCTCCCTATCTCTCCCCCTCTCACTCCCTCTCCCCCTCCCCCTCCCCCTCCCCCTCCAACGGTGCTCCCGAAGGGGGCGGTGGTGGTTGGGGTGGGGGTGGGTTCTAAGGTGAGGTTAGTTTAGGTATTATGGGGGGTGGGGGGGGCAAAGAAAAATGGGGTGCATTTAGATGCTCACTCTCATTTTTTCTCACTTTCGATGGTTTTACCCTTGAGAATTATAAAGCCCCTCCTATGACCTATCTCATATTTTCAAAAAGAGAATTTGTGAAGTAGAGGCTTCATCTAATCCGGGCAGAGCCAAGAATTTCTTGTAGGGGACTATTTTCAACTTCTGTCTTAAAGATTTTAAAGGTTTCAAGAGCAACAGATTTTCATGGATCAAGTACATATACCCATAGCGAGAGAAGTCATCAATAAAAGTGATATTGATTTCTCATCACCCCATGTAGGAGGTGAAGAAATCCCACAAATATCAATATGAATAATTTTCCAACAATCATGTACTATGGGTAGATCCTTTCTTTTTACTCTCTGTGAGTTTTCCTTTTATGCAATTTATATACACCCCAAGGTATTAAAAATCTAGTTGCCCAAGAATTGCTTTACCAACTAAGGTTTGTGTCCTTTCTTTTGAAGCCTCAAACGTCTGTGCCATAGCTCTATAGGATTTTCAACGATCCTTTGCCTCTTAACACCAACACCACCACCCACATGAAGGGATAAAGTTTGACAAGATGAGATCAAAATTTAATTTGTAAAGATCATTAACAAGAGAAGCAGTGCCACAGGTAAAAGATCCAAGAAAAACATGAAAAACAATCATTACCAAACTTAAATGTATAACCACATTCATCCAGCTTAGAAACAGAAATAAGACTTCACTTTGGTAGGTATGAAAGGAGTATTAACTAAATCCAACTCAAAATTAGTACCGAGCCTAATTCTGCAGGTTCCAATAGCCTGCACTTCATCCTCCACATTATATCCCATAAAGTTCATTTTCTCTTCGTCACTTAGTTTTCCCCTGTTTTGGAATCTGTGCAAGGAGTTACCAACATGATATGTTGCACCGGTATCAATCCACCAAGTGTTGTAAGGGACATCTACAAAATTATTCTCAAAGCAAACACATGTTATTGAAATACCTTTCTTTTCGCAACGACTGAAAAATTTCCGACAATCTTTTTGGAAATGACCTTTCTTCTTGCAATAGAAACACTTCAACATATTCTTCTAATACTTCTTTTCTTGAGAATCCTCATCTTGCTTTGCATTTTTTCCTTTTAATCGAAAGTTATTTGGACCAAATTCCTTCTTCTTAAAATCCTAGAATTTGTATTTTTGAGAGTTTATGTGTGCCCTTTACTAGTGTGGTGTGTGAATTTATGTGCCCTTTATAGCTGTGTATCACCGCTATATGAGGTGTTTGTACTTTGTTTTCAACTGGACATAGATTTTGGTTTGATTTTCCATTAGAGTAATTTCTATACTTGCTTTTTAAGCACAATAAACTTTTTTTTTCTTTGATATTTACAGTTAGGTGAATTTCTTTCTACATTAGGTGTTTATAGTATACGTTGTTATATACTTGCACATCATTATTTTATATTTATTTTTTCAAAGTTGTAAATTAATTATTGGGATTCCAATGAATCTTTTTTAAACTAATGAAAAATCTCAAAAAAGTATAAAACTTTTAGCTTATTTTCAAAGAAGAACATGAGGATTTGAATATTTCAAAAAAGTATATAAGTTCTCATTAATTCTTTCAATCAAGTCCACTCCATAAAGGATCTTGAAAAATGGCAAAAACACCCTTATGACAAGTTTTTGTCCTTTTTAACCTTCTTTCTTCCCCACAACTAACTTAAAATTACTTTATGGCCTCATTGATCAAATGTTGATAGTGGGGTATCTTCTTTTGATTGTTCAATCACCCAGGAGAATGCTAGAATTACCTGGGGGTTGTTTTCTCCGGATTCTCATATGGCTGAGTTTCGACTTGATTTTGATTATCGTAACCATTTAATGAGGCAAATTTTTTAATCATTTGGAATCCATATAAAGCCTTCCTTTTTAACCATCATACATAAAGGTATCTGAAGTGGGCCCCACTAGGTATTTGGGTCGGACTTGATCATTTCTTTTAAATGATTTATTAAGGAAAAATTTTGAAAAACGATATAAGAGTATTTTTGTCATTTTTTGATTTTTTTAATGGTGAGGACTTAATTGAAAGAAATATGAAAAAAAAATTATACTATTTTGGAATATTAAAAATTTTATACTATTCTAAATAAAAAGAAGACAAGTCACCCATGAATTCAGTATTTGTTAGTGCGGTTAACCAATAAAGATAGATCTCATGTTGAGGGCGTAACATTTGGGTTAGGTTTGGTGAGAATCAATAAAGCAAAATCTTATCACAATTTGTACGATATTGTCCATAGATTTTTACTTGAGGATTTAACCGGAAAAAACACTTAATGTGCATGTGTTACGCAATCAAATACTTAGCCGGTGGGGCACCAATTAGAGCAATTGGGCCCGATTTTCTTTTTTTTTTTTTTTTACCAATTTGTCACATCGTCGGCGCCGACCTTATTTACACTGAATAAGGTCGGCGATGACCCTGTCCGCAAACGCTATATAATCCGATTATGAGCTTCAATTGTCCCACTTCTCCAAAATCGCAGAGGACGCTGTTCTTCAGTACTGTATAGCTGCGAAACATGATGACGAGTGTGCTTTTCCACAGTTGATGTCACCATTAATTTTCTATCAATCTCCTCTTGCTACTGATAGGGTCTACAGAAAGGAGGTAATGAAAAATTTTCTCTTCACATGATGGAACCCTAGAAATCAATCTCTTCTTTCTATTGACAATGTATAATACATATACTATCATTCAATGCATGGATACATGTTCTCTTTCACTGTATGATGTTTCTTGTCTGTTTCATTGAATATGGTATACGTTGCATAGGAGCTATATTTATTATTTTGCACTGTTCAAAGTACTTTATACATAATTAGTTTCTAATAAGGAGGAAAACATTCACAAATTTAATCTACACCCCATGCATTATTGCGTGAGAAGGATGGTCCAAGTATTTTATGTTTTTTAAATGTTCTAATAGCATGTCAGACGTTGAGCATCTAATAATTTTTCACTATGACGGTGAGTTTGAATTTGAGCTCAATCGTCCTTAGTACAAGGGTAGAAGGTAGAAGATGAGATATCTCTCGAGCGATGTTACATTTAAGGAGTTGTACAAAATTGCTTTGGAAGCATCGAGTTGGGCAACAACTTCAGATGAGATAACTCTAAATTATCTTTTACACAATGACAATTTTTTTTCATTGATAGATATCGACGATGACAATGATATCAATGGTTTGTTAAAATTATCAATAAGCGAAGCAAAGGGATAATATTATTCGTTTCAAGAAGGCTATGCGATGAAGACAATTTCCAACACACTCATGGCAATAGGAATGTTCTGAAGTTAAAACTATATTTCAATATTTTCAGCCTGGATCGAAAGTACTTTTTTTTTCATAACTCTATATTGCAGGTCTTTATAGAATGAAAGAAATGAAATCATTCTAGACGCTCCTAACATTGGAAAGCCTGATAATAAATTAAAGGGTGAACTACCACCGTCACCTCCACCTTTTAAAGGCTTTCCCACGATCGAAATATAGGAGACTCACGATATAAAATTCCCAACAACATTGTCTTATTTTGTAGACGATGATGAGTCCATGTTTGAAGAAATCAATGTAGAAATGCTTCATGTGCATGGAAGCGAAAGTGTACACAGCTTCATAGGTGCTCCTGCAACTAATGTGGTTGGGAATGGAAGTTCAACAGCTGCTGAACTAATTAAATCAGTTGTCAAAAGAGATACTACAAGTAGAAATGAAGAAGAAAGCTTTTCAAAAGCTCCCCTCGTGGACACGATTGTCCCTGATAATGTCGTGTTCGAAGAAGGGACCGGTTCAGGTAGGGAGATGTGGCTTGGTATGGAGTTTCCTGACCATGAGGCTTTTAGAAGAGCTATAGCAAAGTACACAATATACAACAACTTCACCTTGAAACATGAGAGGACTAACACAAAGATGGTCACAGTGAGTTGTAAAGAAGTAGATTGTCCTTGGCGTATACATGCCTCCATGGTAGATTTTGGTCCACACTTCAGAGTTCGAAAGTATAATTTCAAACATTGTTGCTCTAAACCACTCATGGGAACTGCACATCGGCAAGCAACCGCGAAGCTAGTAATAGAGTTCATTGAAGAGAATGTGCGATGCAATAACGATCTTAGGCCCAAGGAGATCATCAATGAATGATGAATGTCAGATTGAGTTTGGGACCCGCATTACATACAAGAGAGCACATATGACAAAGGAGCTTGCACTGTGCAAAGTACGTGGATCGTATGAGGAGTCTTTTATGATATTGTCGTTCTATTGCAACAAGCTTCATAGAACCAACCCCGGTTCGTACACTGTGGTATACATCAGGGAGGATGACCGATTTAGACTCTTCTTTTAGTCCTTCGATCCATGCTTAAGGTCATTCCAAACCTCTCTAAGGCCTATGATAGCGGTGGATGTATCATACATTCGTGGCAAATATCCAAGAGTGCTAATGGTGGCCGTAACACATAAAGCAAATCTTCAACTGCTCCCCATTGCATTTGCCTTTGCTGAAGCAGAGCGGCATGATAGTTGGGAGTGATTTCTTGCACACTTGTCCTTATCATTGGGTGAGCAAAAAAATCTGACAATTGTATCCGACCGTCAGAAAGGTCTGATTCGTGTAGTACAAGCTATAATGCCAAGCGCAAAGCATTGTTTTTGTTGTCATCATATAGCCGAAAACATGAAGGTGACTTTCAACGACCACGACGTTATAAGAAAGTTTTGGAGCGCGGCGAGGGCATATCGACCTTGTGAGTACGATGCTTGCATGGACTACATAAAAAGTGTAGATGAGCGTACATATAATTACATCCATGCGATCGGCCGTCAGTTCTGGGCAACGGCATTTGTTCATGGACGCGGGTATGGCATGCTTATCAGCAATGCTGTAGAGTGCACAAATAATCTCCTAAAAGACACATGAGTGCTCATTATTACGAAACAAGTAGAAGAGATACGTGCAAAACTCATGCAATTCTTTCAGAGACGGTCAACTCAAGTACAAAGCATCACTTCACTACTAACTCCGTATGTAGAGAAGTACCTAGCCACAGAGATGGAAGAATCGCGAAGGCTGATGATACGGGTAGCGGCATTGAATGAATATTAAGTGCAGTCTTCAGAATATGTTGATGTAGTTAATCTAGATCGCATGTCATGCTCGTGCCACAAATGAGACGTGATTGGAATCCCATGTTGCCATGTTATAAACACCATGAAAGCGTGAAATATGAATCCATATGAGTATTGCGAGCACTGGTACCTTACAAGCACGTATCATAAAACGTATAGTGATGTCAGTCATGCCACCCATGATGGAAAGCAATGGGAACAACATTTAACCACCGGGAGAGTCCTCCCACCATTGGCTAACAAGCAACCGGGTCGACCAAAGAAAAGCAGGATCCGAGTTGAAGATCGACATCACAAGCGAAGAGTGGTAACTTGTTCGTACTGTGGAGAGAGAGGTCACAACCGTGGGAGCTGCAAAAATCCGCCAATTCAACAATGACGTTGATGGATTTTGTACTTTGGGTCTACTCATGTAATTTTTTTGAGCAACCGGGTCGACTAAAGAAGAACATGATCCGAGTTGAAGATTAACATCGCAAGCAAAGAGTGGTAACTTGCTTATGCTGTAGAGAGAGGGGTCACAACCGTGGGAGTTGCAAAATCCGCTAGTTCACCAATGAGGTTAATGGATTTTGTGTTTTGGGGCCGCTCATGTAATTTTTTTTTGTTTTGAGGTATGTTTTTGGATAGTTTTTGTTGTATGTATGTTTATGGGAAGTTTATTAAAATGGCAGCAATGGTTTTCGTTGCATTTTTGGAAGTTTGTGTATAAATTATCATTTCTTTTGAAATGATGTTTTGCATTTTTGTATAATTTATCATTTCTTTTGAAGAGATGTGTAGAACCCAATATTTTGTTATGGAAGATGATTTAATGTATGTATGCAACGTAACGATTCTGTATGGAATTTTGATCTAATGCACGTGGAATGTCTCATTACAGGGTCAGTGATGACCTTAGTAGTGTTAAATAAGGTCATCATCGACGCTGGCTAGCTATTTTTCTGACAAAAAGTTGTAATTTTTCAGGAAAGTGATGTGAAAAAATTAACTACAGGGTCGGCGATGACCTTAGCTTTGTAAAATAAGGTCACCACTGACGCAAGCTTCCCTTTTTTTTTTTTTTTTACCAAAAATTGTAACTTTTTCCAAGCAAGCGCTGGCTAAAATTTCAAGTAACGGTCGGTGATGACCTTAGCAGTGTAAAATAAGGTCATTACCGACACAAGTTTCCTAGTTTTTCAACCAAAAGTTGTAACTTTTCCTGTATATTTAGTGCTACAGGGTCAGTGATGACCTTAGCGGTGTAAAATAAGGTCATCACCAATGCAGGTTTCCTAATTTTTCAACCAAAAGTTGTAACTTTTTCAATATATTTAGTGTTACAAGGTCGGTGATGACCTTAACAGTGTAAATAAGGTCATCACCGACTCAGGTTTCCTAATTTTCCAACCAAAAAGTTGTAAATTTTTCATGCATCCTCAGGTATTTTGAGTGTTATAAGGTCGGTGATGACGCTGTATGAACAAGGGAAAATAATGATATGCTGGAACTATGACATTTAAAACACAAGCACAAATAAACCATGCATTCAATTGACATTCAATCAACATCCGATATACAATTATAGTTAAATTCTGCACATCTTGTGAGTTTACAGTTAGAAATTCACAACATCCACAGCATAACCATTTCAATTACAAGTTACATTGTAGCGCATTTGGAAGAACACATATAGCACAAGGAAATGTTCACTGCAAGTCAGGAGGCAAGATCGGGATTGAAGGGAGGTTAAGCCTCGAAGCATTTCGAACCCAGTTTTACTGAAATATGTCAATGACAATTCTCCGCCGGTAGTACGGGATGTTTGACTGGGTGAATTGGATGGGACGACGATATACGCAATGTTCCACGAACGCACAGGCGAACAACCCGCAGTCATTTCCATTGTCTTGAAATGGTATGTCCGTCTTTGTGGTCATCTTCCACATCATAGCCACCGACCACCCGTGATCCATAAATCTTTGTTGAAGCCACAATCTCTATCCAAACATAATGAAAATGAATGATACCTCAATTTTGAAATTTATTTACTATCCAAACATTATGCTACCAAGAAAGGAGCAAATATATACTTACGAATCTTTCACAGGTCTTTTGGCCCCAGATCTCTCCCTTTGAACTGTTATAGTACTCCTAGCGGCTTTCATCGACATATCCAACGAGTAAGGACCAATGGTTGTGAGCGTGAAGTATGTAGACTAGAGTTTTACACTCCATCACGTCCATTACACGTTCCCCCTTTGGCCCAAAGGCCATGTCATCCCCAGTCTTTAGACCCTTTTCCCAGTAACTCTACAAAACAAGCATCTCGGACATCAAACAACTAGGACATTTAACCTAGTGAGTACAAAGTCAAAGTAGCTTTCATTTTTTATCGAACTTACGCATATACTAGGGTCAGCCAAGTATGCATCCTTGCACAATTTCCGTTGCACTTCAAACCAAAAATATATGATACTCGAGTCCATCCAAGTGCCCTCATCCAATAAATCTCTGAGGGACTTAGAATTGACGCATGAGATTATCCTATCCAGCTCCTCTTTCCTGTCAATGCAATGAGTATTAGGACGTTGAATTAGTAAAAAACCCAACAAAGATTGCATTACTACGTAACTGTTTTCAACAATTACAGTTACTTATGCGTGTGATATTTGTAGAAATCCATCAACAGTTCATTCTCCACTTCCGTCAGAATATAACTAGTTTGGGCAATGGATGTTGATAATCCAGAAACCTATACGGGATCTTCCTCAGCCTGGGTATGTGCTTGCACCTCCATATCAATTAATCAATTGTAGCCTGTGTCGGGGATACAATGATTGCTTGGCAAGTGACCTTCGATGGAGTATTGTATCCTTGAGAATCGGGCGAAATGGAGATAAGATCCTTGATAGGGATGTCATTCACATCCCCAAAAGCTGCGTCAAGGTTGCTGGTATCAGCTTCATTTTTTTCCTCCTCATCCAAAGTGTGGGAGGCTGATGCCTTGGTAAGGGAGTCCTCTATCATCAAGGGAGCATCGATACTAGGTCGAGGCTTCTTAGCGGGGCTTTTTGAGGACTTCCCCTTAATCCTTGCATGCTTTGGCAATCTGACGGTCTGCAAAATGAAGCAAGTTATGGTGAGAAAATCACAAAAATCAATCATCAATTCTCAAAATAAAATGCTCTAATTTATTTATATCCTTACGAGAGTGTCATCATCTTCCTCGGCAGATGAACTACATGTCTCGACATAGTCCTGGTACATAGTCCCAAAGGTGGACCTAAATCTCTCGACCTTTTTCTTAATCAAAGATATGAAGGGGAGTAGGTCCACATTTGCAGCGATCGAACGATTGCATGACTGTACGACGTGATCGAGGAAGAGAGAAACTTGCAGTGGACATATTGAAAGGATCCCATTAGAAAATATATTAACTAAATCAATGTGAAGCAAAGGGATGCAAAGGGTGTGAACGTCATACATGGGTCTGTGCAACGGTTGGAGCTTAGGCATCAGGCTGTGCAGGAGGATCCCTTTGTAGCTCGTCTCGTTGCCTGACACGGTCTATACGCATGATGATATTTGCTTCATACTATCTCATGTATTCTTGTTTAACCTCCCCGCCTTTTGATTTTCCTTTTCTCTTAAGCACATTGTTTGCCTGAGCTTCCCATGACTTCACCTCCTCCTCATGCACTAGACTCTAATCTATAACAGATCTCCCCTTATTTTATTTTCGCGTGATGGGCCTAACAAAGTGTGGAGGCATTGTCTGTTTCAGGCAAACTGCCTCATGACCTTAGGGGTAGGGTGACACTCTAACACCCAATATGATATAAGGGGAGAGTCTGTTGTAAAAAGTGCTTTATCAGCCTTCGAGACATGCTTCAAAAAATCATTTTCGTTCTTCTTGTAAGGCTGCCACTCAAACTGTGCATGAAGCATTGAGTAAGTTAGAACTATTAAAGTAAGTATGAAAATTATTGGAAAATTGAAATGAAATCTTTCTACCTCTTTAGACGTGAGGTAATTGAGTTGCTTTCACACTTCTCTCACGGTTGTAAGATAGGTCATTCCATTAAGTCGGTTGGCCCATGTAACCATGAAGGGAAACCATATGTCATGGTCTAAGCGATGACTTAGACTTAGACCTCTACCAATCTTCATTCTGGTGTAAACCTAGATTTGTTAAAAGAGAGGGATTCATTAGAACATTAAGATATAAATAGTGAAAGTATGAATAAGAAATATATCAAGCTCACCTGAAGAAGTAGGAGGGGGCCAGAAAGAGACTTAAACTTCTTCTCCACGGCATCCCCCTCATCAGTAGGGTCAGGCATCTCACGCTTCTTGACCTCTTTTCAATGTACACCCTTATATTAACATTCTATAAAGGTTCGCTAAACAAGCGGAGGCCCATGAGTAGGGCCTAAACTCTCTAAACATCTCTAAAATATAAAAGGGGCCTCATGCCCCTGAAGAATTGCGAAGAATCTGTCCCACAAAAGGAAAAAAAAAAAACCAAATATGCCCAAGTTCTACGCATATCCTCGGCCTCTGTCGTCTTCTTCTTCACCTCTCCTTTGCCTTTTCTCTTCTTTCCCTTTTGCTTCGGCTTTTCCTTCTCTCTCAACTCCTCTGGAGTGGGATGGGAGAGGCGTTCCAGCCATGTGAACTTGAGGGAGATCCCATTGTAGTCTTCTTTCATTTGGGGCACCACACCAAGCAGCTCCCGATAGAGATCATCAATCTCGTAGTGGGTGTATGATTGGCCCGTTACGGGTGGACCATCAATAGGTAGGCTGTTGATGTTTGTTACGTCCTCTAGTGTGATGGTCGCCTCGCCGGATGGGATATGAAATGCGATCATCTCCGGCCTCCACCGCTCAATCATCCCCATGATCAATGCATGGTCAATCATCATTCACCTCATCTGAGTCAGATGATACAACCCGGCCTCGACAACCCACTGCATCTGTCTCTCGTTTAGGTCTCATTGCCCATAGTCGGAGTTAGTGGGAAATCATCTGTATGTGCCCAACTCCTGTGAGAAAAATGATAGTTTGAATAACGTTAGCCATAGATCGAAAGAAAATTCAATTGATTATTAGTTGTGTGGAAGAGAGTATACCAAACGGCGTTCGATAGCGGTGGAGATGTGATGCTCTTGCTCGCACAAAAGTGCAGCTGGTTTTGCATTTAAGGTACTAGCCTCATTTGAGGTATTGGCCTCGTTGCGGGGCACTTCAGCGTCGCTTGTATTCTCTTTAGACATCTGTGTCCATCCAAATTAGACATGATAGCTTTGAATGTTATGAATGCAAGCATGAATAAACTATGAAAGCCGAATATCCAAAACCGACCACCCAATACTCTTCCCTATAATGGAAGATGAATCAAGAAGCAAATGGAAAATAAAAACACAAACATCACCATAGTAATTCAAATCCTAAGAAAATCAAGGTCCTATATATATCTCCATAATGTCTAAACATATAACTATTTATCTATTTAAATATCCTAAAGACAAAATACCCATTTTAACAAGCATTTAAGCCACAACGAAGATATGAAACGAACAAAATCAGCCAAGAAATTGTCCATCAATCCAAATAGTGCGCAGATCAACATTGATTCCACCACAAACACAAATCATTCAATGATCAAAAATTGTATTTCCACATTTCCACATCACCTAAGGAATAGCTAAGCATATAACCATCCATTCAATTACCCTCAAACACAAAACACACATTGTATTAGGTATTCAAGCCACACAATGTTCACATTAAAACTTATTCCACCACAAAGCACAAATTACAAATCATCAAACGAAACCCATAAACTGCATTTCTACATTTACAGACCACCCAAAGAATAGCAAAAACATATAATCAACTATTCATTCTGCGAGGCCCCACCCTTGGTGAGCCCTCATTTTGAATTTGAATACTATTACTTACGGAAATATAGCATAATTGTACTGATTAATAGGGGTTATCAAGGTTAGATAGATATTTTCCTAAGTTTTAGCCTATTTTATAGGATTTAGGCCTCTTGTGTATTTTATAGATTTATAGGGTGTCTTTTATAATTTTTGTAGGGTTTAGGTGTTGAGGCCCTTACTAGTAAATATGTTTTTATAATGGGGGTTTTCCACATTTGAAATATTCTAGAACCTCTACCAAAGGACCTAAATGCCCATGTCCTTATCTACATTCCCATACAAACAAAAAAGGCCCTTTTGGTAATTGTCTCAAAAACCTCAGCCTATATAAGATAAACTATTGCATTGGGAAATGAATCCTAAATTCACTCTCATTTATCCCTCATTTACCTCTCATTTCACAAAACCCTAACTAAAACCCTAAGTCCAAAACCCTAATTACAAGAAGAAGAAGGAGGCCATCTTCTACCTCTCTTGTCAATCTCTTTCTCTTCTACAAATCAATGTGAGCCTTCTTCCTTAGCCCAATTTCCATATAATTCTATAGAATCTCCTCTTTCTCTCTAGATTCCTTTCTAAGCCTTGGTTCTCTTGTGGATTGGGTGCTAGGTTTGGTAGATTGGATTGGTTTGGGTGTGAGAAGACCATTAGAGGTTTGAGGATTGCTTCTTCTTGCTATTTCCCTTGCAATCCGGATATGAGGCAAGTGCAATATACACACTTAGCGTATAATGCATTTTTATTTATTTTTATTATTTTGAAATTTTATTCATATTATGCTAGAGATGCTTAGATTTACCATGAGCTTGTTTCTTTGGGTTTTGGTCATTAATGGATGGATTTCTTACTTATTTGGAAGGTTGATGGGTCAATGATGATTGTGATAGGTTGTTAGAGTGGGATTCCACTCAAATCTACCCATGGCAGTAAGGGATGACCTGTAATAGGTTTCTGGAGACGGAACCGTGAGGGCCTGATTGTTTTGCGTTGATACCGGGACCCAGGTGGACCACCCAATGGCCAATCTGATCCGTGGATCCGAAGAAGGACCCACGGGCGACCTAGTAGGTTGTGGACTCGTGCGAGGTGGGCCCTGTTTGGTGGGCCATCCAGCATCTGATCAGAGAGAGGGAGAGGACGTGTTTTAGCAAATGATTGCGGGACCCACTAGATGATCTGATTATAGATCGGATCCTCATATTTGATAGTGGACCCAGGGGCGAACCTGAAGGCGGTGGGCCCGTGGGAATTGGGTCACATCTGGCCTTACATCTTAGGATTACACAGTATGGGGCGTCTTTCACATAGGGGTTTTCTATTTTTAATATTAGATCATGGCAGGACCCACTGAGTGATTGACCACAATCTGGGCCGGTCATTTGGCCGTATAGGCTTGGGCGACCAGGTTGGTAGGGTCTGATCTGGGCCTGGTTCAGTGGGGCCCACGATCTTTGCAGACTCCATGTTCCTAGGCGTGAAGCTCGTAACTGTTTGGGTCGTTCTGTTGTAGAAGAGTGCAGGTGGGAGATGACGTGTGTGGATAAGTGAGAGAGGAGAGATGAGCGTGTGGTTCAGTGGTGTGTGAGTGTATGAGAAATTGTGGCCACCTATTTTGAATACTTTACCTTTTTACGGTCAGTTGTACACTTGGCCAATTAGTTCTAGAAAGTGGGAATAAAAGAAAGAAATGAAGGTGGGTTGACCTAGTGACCTGTGAACCTGGGCTTGTTTTTAATTAAGGGAAACAACATGCTAATTGTAGATTAATTACTCTGACCCATTAGTTTTTAAGAATTATAATAAAGCCCTGATTATTTTCATTAACCCAAATTAGATTCTTGAATTATTTTGGAGAGGAGAATTATTTGGGGTAGGGACCCATTGACCATCCAAAGAGACTCCATTGATGTGCCAAGCACGAGTCAACGGTGTGGCTCAACCTTGACTTATGGGGCCGCTAACTAGGGTCTAGGGTCTAGATTTAATGTCGATTTAATCCTTAAATGTTGTCGAAGATGCCCGTAACTTCAGAAGTACTAAATACAGTATCTTTGGCATCTGAAACTTCATTTAGGGACCTGGACCTGAATGTGAGCCATTACTTAGGATTTGACCTTGATATTCCCTTTGATTCAATAACTTGGAGTTTATTTCACTTATTACATTACAGTCACTTTTATGTCCTTGTTCTTGCTTTATACCTGTTAATTAAATGAAAAATGAAGGACCTGAACCTAGGACTTCCTAGAGGTGACCTGGCGATGTAGTTTGAAGGAATTTGACATGTGTCTGTGTTTAGGCGGGCTCTCATACGACCTAAGTTGTATGTGGGAACCCTAGGATGGAGAGGTGGTTGTGCTTAGACTTGTAACTCATTTTAGATGAGTATGAATTGTTTGATGTTGGATTGAGATTGGTAATCTCTCCTGAACTATTTAGACTAAGGCCATGGCTTGGTGGGCCCAATAATTGATACTTGGACCTCTTAGGGATTTGCTAGAACCTTGCTCGCGCAAGGCAAGCCTAGACAAACACAGACCTGTACATTTGTTTCCTGAGTCGGCACGAACATTCACTCAGTTGTTCTAAACTCAGCCTGTTGACTGATCATCACTGGTAGGAGCTATTTATGAGTGTTGAGTGGGCTATTATGATGAGCTGTGTTTTATACGGACGGTGTGATACCGGGTCTGGTCTCTTGAGTAATGAGTGTTTGAGATTGATGAGTGATTTGCAGGGTTAGTTATCCTTAGCACTAGTGAGATTTCCCCACCGCGACTATGTTCAGTATGGAAGGGCCGCAGCATAATATCCCACGGTATCTAGTTTGTGTAAATGTGCCATGTTGTGTAGATAGATTGGCTTATCTTATTTTCCTGACTCTAAATGTTTATCTTGCTCAACTGCCTAGCATTTGTACCTTGGATATTCTTATTGATCTTATTACTGTCTCTACTCTTTTGATGCATACATCCTATGTTATTTGTATACTGTAACTTGCCAGATACTTAGATCTGACCCATTTTTGGTGTTTAGATGTTGACCTCGATTATGAGAACAACGCGCTCGTCGAGGCGCCCATAGCCGGAGACTATGGATGGGATGGGGACCAGCCGACCAGGGGATCGAGCTGGAGGATGGAGCGCCTGTATTAGGGGCTTGAGTGATTATCTCTTTTTTTTTTTTTGGTTTAAGTGTCTTTATGAGGTGAGCAGGGAGTTAGTCTGATATATTTATAAACATGTTCTTAATTATACTTTAAGATTAGGTTGGACTTCAGCCCTGCTAGACTTGTTATATCTCTGTGATACCTTATGCTTCCGCTTTGCTCTTTACACTTCTACAAATTTTAACCATTGATTATATGTCGGTCAAAAAGTTTTAAATTAGACATCACTGCGGACCTACGATCTTGGAAGTTCCCGGATTTTCCGGGAAGTAGCGCACCAAATTCGGGTACCTTGACGGTTTTTTCGGTATTCGGAATTGGGGCGTTACACATTCAATTGCCCTCAAAACAAAACGCCCATTCTATCAATCATTCAAGGCAGTAAGGAAAGCTTAAAATGAACAAAATCACCCAATGAAGTGCTTGTTCATCAATCCAAACCCCATATACATTGTCATTGATTTCACCACATAGCACAAAACCCAACTAAACAAAACCAGCACTGATGGATTGAAACCATAGATCTGTTCTTATTTCTTTATTACATCCTAGATTATCGGTTGCAAGTTTGAAATCAACAATTCATCTTGATTTCTTGAAATGATAGGGGATATAGACTGTGTTAGTATATAAATGCCAAACCTAATTGCTAAAGAAAGTTCCTTGTGCCAGTTTCAAGATAACTAATGGTGTAGAGCCATTGAAACTCTAATAATCTATTTGGTTAGTGAGGTGATGATTGGTTGATGAAGCTTTGAGTGTTAAATGCTGTAGTGTAATTCTTTTAGAGATGGTGGGTACTGTAGTTCAAATGGGTCATCAATTCATATTCAACATGTTGTGTGCAATATTCAGGTCATGTGAGGAGATGACATGGTTCGATCACTCATGTGGATGTGCTTTTTTGAATAGGGATCCTTCTTCTTCTTTTTTTTTTTTTTTCACATATGAATTGATGTATTACAGGATGTAGTTGCTAATGGTCCATCTATCTCTTATTATGAAGAGATTTTGAGAGGCTAATCCTAACATATGAACTCATTCACATTGTTAAAATGAAGAAACACAAAAAGGAATATATGAACCACTAGTGGCATTTGACCGTATACAACATCCTCAAGTTTGGAAAACAAAAATAACTCATTGAAACTTCTCTGGAAGTGTTAAAACAACACACTAATCTTCCATCGTCCTTTTCAACTGAAAATACCATAAATTTAGAATCTACAACCCTAATCAATGCAAACAAACAATGTACAAATTGAATACGACATTGAAGATAACAAACCATGCACTTCGATATCATATGCGAGATGGCGGGAAAACAAAATGGAGGGAAAATACGAAAACATTGACAAGGATTCAAAAACGGAAGGAGATAGATACCTTGGAGTGTCGGTAGAAATCACGAACGATGGAAGCAAAGAGAAGTAGTTGAGGAATTCAGTTTGAAGGCTGGTGGTTATGGAAATGGAAGCAACCGCTCTTTGTCACTCGTCCAAGGTCAGTTTCGACGGTAGGCTGGAAGAGAGGAAAGAAAAATGAGAAGAAACAAGGATGAGCCCTAATTATGTTAGCGGACAGGGTCATTACCGACCTTATTCAGTGTAAATAAGGTTGGCATAGACGATGTGCCAAATAGGTAAAATAAAATGAAAATCGGGCCTAATTGCTCTAATTGGTGCCCCACTTGCTAAAGTGCTTGATTGCATAACATGTGCGGATAAAGTGATTTTTCCGGTTAAATCTCCTTTTTACTTTGCCTTGTTTTTATTTTTTCACTTTCCTCTCTTAGCACAAGGTGTGGGCTTTATTAGATGTACGAGTTTTGTATCGTCTATTGCACCTATTACACAGGATCTGTGTGTTACATATACATGGAAATCTATGAAGATAGAGATAATCCTGACTGTTTAAGATGATTTTCATCCCCTCCCGTGATCTATCCTTACATCTCGTCCAATTGATGGAAACGTGACTGACACCACATAGCAGCGATGCCATGTTAGCACTGAGTCACGCTGTCATCATAGAGCTCAATTGGAAGGTGGGACTCACTCATTTTGTACTGAAACGGTATATAAGTGAAAGAGATAAGACTTATCTTAAACAATTTGGATTATCTCAATGTATGCCCCATATTGGAGTTTTAGGCACGTGTTACATGATTCTCCTATAATCATGATAACAGACTAATAGTGGATCTAAACTCTAGAGGTACTTCTTGTTATTTTTTCTCCTTTTTCCTTCTGAATTTGCCTTTCCCTTCTTACTGGCAAAGCAGTTAGGATTTTCTTGTATGGTGACAAGCAATGGCATGCTGATTGAATTAATTTTGCCTCTTCTTTTTTACTGATAATGAAAGAATAAAAGAGAATTTGACAATATGCCTGGAATTGAATTGGAATGAAATTTCTCAAAAAAGTTAAAAAGAATGATATAAGTTTTTGGGATTATAATAATACAAAGAAAGAGCAGATTTTCTTAAGGCAACATATTTTTATTAAGCCCTCCCTTTTCACATTTTTTACGGTGAGGGTCAACATTTAACAAATCCTAGCCCTTCACACTAACCCATTCAACAAGTTGGCACTCCTTAAAACCATTGATCCCAATGTTCGCCGTTGATAGATCCAACAACTAAAATAAACACATTTAGATTAATAGATTAAAGTTTGCATCATCCTAATTAGGTTTTCAGATAATATTAAACAAATTGATATACATATGTTTTTGAATCATTGGTGAGTGCTTTGGTATTGAGTCGGAATACTTGAGAATTTTTTTATTCTGATTGTAAGTGTACCATTCATGATAAGCCACGTTTGGCCACAAAGGCATGGATGCAAAGGCTGCCTAGGGGATGCGGTGGACCGTGATCTCTTGGTATCACGGTCCTTCACATGCAATGCATCTAACACTTTACTGGAAAAATGCATCTCTTTCAATGAGTGCTAAAAGACAGATGGTGACGGCCAAAATGGGGTCTCTGAAGTGGAGCAAGTACAGATTCTGGACTCCCATTTAATCTTGAATTAGCTGCTCAGATGATCCAAAGAAGCTCCGATTCTCTTCCATGAGAATGACAGGGGCCTTATTCCGTTAAAGCATAGAAGAGAGACGGAATCAATCATCTCTACTTGTTTGGTTTCAATGCAGGCGACGGCAGCTGCTACAGTCCTTCCACCATCTCTACCTCTGGGGATCCTTTCCAACTCCAGGCCATCATCATCACCCCCACCCCAAAAACTGAAACGTTTGGCTACTTGTTTCATCCAAACAACTTCACCTTCCAGAAGCTTTCACTTCCATGTCTCTGCACAGAAAAAATGGCCATCGTCCGAACTTTCTGGTTCCGACTCTCAAATCCCCCGTCCCAATCCACAATCCCCACTTTTATCACCTCTTGGTAAGCACCCAAATTCTCTTTTTCTTTCTTTCTCTCTTTTTTCCATCTGGGTCTTTCATTAATATTATTTGTTTGTGTGTTGTGTGTGTGTGTGTGTTGTGGGTCTCTGTTTGGCAGATGGAAATGAAAGTGATGATGAAAGTAAAGATGGGGATGGAAAGGGCGTTGATTTGGGTTGGTTGCGTGCTTTCCCGCATGTGCTCACAGCATCCCTGGCCAATTTCATTTTTGGCTATCATATTGGGTGTGTTCCTTTCCTCTCTTTACTATTTTTTTTTTCTAGAATTTCATGCCATGTCAATTGCCTTCCATCCAACTCCTTTTTTTATTTATATATATATATATATATTAAATTTATTAAATTGTTTGCTTACTTAGGTCTGGTACCATCAAACATTAAATGGGTGCATGGTCAAAAACTCAAATTCATGTTGCTATCATCAAGTCCTTGCAGTGTTAATAAAATAGAAAAGTGCATCAAATGTTAATAAAAATCGCTATTGTAAGGATAATTGTTCAGGTTTGACTAGTTTTGTATAGTCCATTGCCAATCAACATGTGCACATTTGTAAATATAGTGTCATGTGCCTGTCTCAAATGCTATGTATCAATTTATGTGTTTTAATCTAGAAAATACAAATTTCTCTAAATTACAATTGATAATAATATGTTTGCTCAAGCAGTGTTAATTGGTTTTAAAATAACCAGTCTATATGGGTCAGCAGGAAAGCTGCACATGATTTGTATCAACATGTGTGCGTGTATTTATGCAATCCAGAAAAGAAATTTCTCTCCAAATTGTAATCGTTGCAACTGTATACAACTTCTAACATAATTCTGTCCTTCAATTTAATGCAACATGCATGGAAGAAACCATGGATTTGAACTTAGACTAAGCCCAAAGAAAACCTTGGATCCATTCAACAAGGACAATATAAGCACATAACTTGTAAAAAATGTCTCGGAATTATTGGAAAGGTGAAATCTTGCAATGGTTCAACCAATCTATATGTCGTCGTTGTCATCATCATCAAAGGCTTGTCCTAACTATATTGGGGTTGATACGTGAATTCTATTTTGTCATTCTAGTATATCTTGGGTAAATCCTTGGATAGGTTGCCCTTTTTTGGATCTATCCTTATTACTTCCACCTATGTCTTCTTTGGCTTACTCATTTTCCTTGAGAGGTGTCACGCCCCGGATCTAATTAAGCACAAAACCAGGTCTTGGGGCGTGGGATTCGGGGAGAATTAAAATTTTTCCAACAATTACTCAATAATGGCCCCCAATCAATGATGATAAGGATCCAAGCCCGCGGTAAGGTTAGTGAATTTTATAGGTAATTAAATGCTCCTCTCTCTTTTTAAAGTAGGTTTATTACAAGGTCAAATACCAATGCAAATTCCAAGATAGTGCCTCCCAACTCATTTCTTTCTCCAAATTTTGTCCTCCATGCACTTTCTCATATCTTCTGCTATCATTTCCTATATGCCCATCTAAGTCCACTCCTAGGAAAATCTTTCATTAATTGGAATTTCTTGTATTAAACCATTGATCTCCTCCCAAAATCCTCTCTTAACACTTTTATTTGATCCTACTTGGGTTACATGAGTACTAATAGTATGAATTATATATCTTTCTCTTACATTAATTTAATTGCTATAAGTCTATATCACCCAATCTCCTTGCCCCACAATCTGTTCTTTCAAATCCTTATCTACTACTAGTCCTATTCCATTTTTGGCATTGTTCTTTTTTGTGCAGTAGAGGATGTAGCCACCAGGCAGCTCCTCAGGTTAATCCCCTTTCCTCTTTGTTTCCTGCAGACAAGCTATATTGACTTTTCTTTTTATTGTATCACACAATTCCATGCTCTTGCCTATCAATGTTCCTACATTCCAAGTAGCAAATTGAATCTCTCTCTCCTTTTGCACTAAGTTCTTTACCTGTACTCTTCCAGATTGGTGAAGTAGTGCTTGCCTGCTTTTCATGGCAATTGGGCACTGTTGCAGTATGTCCCTCATAGTAGGGAATCCCCTAGCAAAGTGTATATCTAAGATCCAAAATCCTGTTACTTCTAAAAGAAATCTAAAATTGAATTTTCTTTTACATCCTAACTACTAAATCTGAAAATTGAAAATCTATAAGTAACATTAGCAAACTATAAATCCTGTTATTGAAATAACTAAAATTAAAAGATTTGTTTGCCCCATAGTCTAAAACCAGTTTGGCTGGGCCTGTTGGGCCTGGTGAACCGGATTGGAAGTAAATGCGTTTGGCTTAACAAGGCTTGACATGCCTGGGCTTGGACTGAGCTAGTCCTGGCTCTCTTGTTATAGACTTTGATCAGTTTATGGGCTGAATTTTTCTATGAACTTGATATCTTTCATTGAGCGGGAAACCATGTATTTATGGATAACAATAAGAGATCAGTCCTAACTTAATATAGTTCTTAATTGATAAAGCGAATCCTAAGATATAGATGAACTTAGTATCTTTCATTAAGAGAGAAACCTGTAGGTTCCTTCTTTTGTACTCATTCCTAACTTTATCTTAGCTTTTAACTTCAAATATCCATCTTAGCCTGTGCATCATCACATGCACCGCTTCTTCCCTCTTCTTCCTTGCATGGCATTTACTTCCATGATGTAGAGCTAGCTTAACCGGCTATTGTAAAGATGACCTTTTGAATGATGTGATACTTGATGATTCATTAACATTGCACTAACGTTTCTTCTATGTTAAAATTTATCTGGAGCAGCCAAGTTTCTATGAAGCAAATCATGGCCTAGCATGTGGGGTCCATTTGTATGAGTTTTCATCATCTGAGTGTTACGATGATTGGATGCCTACATTATCTCACAACCTTATGCTGTACATGTGCCTTTACATTCTGCCCCCTTATTTGCATGAATCGTCCTTTGCGTCATACTTTGGGCTTCCTCTACTTCAATTAATCTTGGGGTCGCATGAATGGGTCCTTGGAGTCACACCAAGGGTTGCATTGAGTCACACCACCCAAGGATGAAGAAAGTGGGACCTGTGTCACTGAAAAAAATCAGGGGTCTATTATTGAATTGGTCAAATTTCATATATTAGAAAAATTGGTCAAAGCTTTATTAGATGTTAATAGTAGCATTCATGGTTCAAAATAGCGGCCGCTACGCTTTATCGGCCTAACGGTTGAGTCCACTACGCTATTTTAAAAATAACGGCGTTATGGTCTAAAACCTAATAAAGCCAAGTTGTTTTAATTTAAAACATTGTTGTTCCTATTTCATCTCTTCAATAGCCTTCCTAAAGTTGTCTCTACCCCCTTTTTTTTTTTTTAGTCACTAAAAAACATAAGATTGGTTGTTACATAAGATTCGAACTCTTTTGACAACTTAAAAAACTCACACCGCTACATATCGCCGCGACCGCAATGTATCACTTGCTAAGTAGCGTTTTGGCTACTGACCGATCCTTGGTAGCATTACACTTTTGAAAAAGGGGCAGAACTCCTAATGCTGATCCTAAATTTGATGGGATAAGGCTTAAATGATGATGTTCAAATTTTGTAGGCCCTATAATTGAATGTGCAAATTTTGGGCAGAATTAGGTGTTATCTAATGGTTAGGATTTAACAACTATGAGGCACTAAAAAGAGTACCTCCTTTGATGGGATAGTTCCCATTTTTTGCACACAACTGGTCATATGGAAACCTTTATACCCCTACCCCACCCATGATTGTCACGCTTCCAAGTGGACTACTCCTATTGCTTCAGTTCAGCTTCAACGTTTTACTCGTCTCTCCAAGCCTCCAGATAAATATGGGTTCACACAAACATCTTTCCTTGCTACTCTCTCTTCTATTGCTATTCCTAACTCTTACTCATAGGCGGTGAAGCATGATTGTTGGCAAAAGGCTATGCAAGAAGAATTAGCTGCACTGTAGGATAATAATACTTGGGATCTCGTTCCATGTCCATCCTCTGCAAAGCCTATCGGCTGCAAATGGGTTTTTTCAGTCAAACTTAAGGTAGATGGCTCGTTGGATCACTATAAGGCACGGTTAGTCGCACTGGGCAACCGCCAGGAATACGGTATTGACTATGATGAAGCGTTTGCCCCAGTTGCTAAAATGATAGCAGTCAGTACAGTTCTTGCCATTGCCGCCTCTCATTCCTGGCCTCTTTACCAATTTGATGTCAAGAGTGCATTTCTTCATGGTGATCTCAAAGAAGAAGTCTATATGCGACTTCCCCAAGGAATTAATGGTGCCTTGGCAGGAGATATTGCTCGCGTAAGACACTTTCTATATGGTCTTAAGCAAGCCCCAGATGCTTGGTTTGAAAAATTTAGGGATGCTCTCCTTCATCTTAAATTTATTCAAAGTGCCTCTGATCCTTTTATGTTCCTGCATTGCTCCTCGAACGGCATTACTGTCCTCTTGGTTTACGTGGATGACATCATTATATCTGGGACAAATTCAGACATGATCAACCATCTACAAGCATCCCTACGTGAGTCCTTTCATATGAAAGACTTAGGGCCAATCACATATTTCTTAGGCATTGAGGTTCATCAGTCAGAGAAAGGTCTCATCCTTGATCAACACAAATATGCTCTGGATCTCATTGAGATGGCCGGTCTTCAACACTCCACTCCTGTAGATACACCGGTTGAGGTTCATATTCAGCTCGCACACGATATTGGTGATCTTCTTCCTGATGCCACATTGTATCGATGTTTGGTCAACATCTTAATCTACTTGACCATCACTCGGCTTGATATCTCATGTGGTGAATTTGGTTAGTCAGTTCATGACACAACCACGCCATCTCCACCTTGTTGCTATTTGGCGTATTCTTTCGATGTCCTTAGTACACCATCTCGTGGCCTTTTCTTTCATGTGGGAAATTCGACTTCTCTCTCATTCCTTACTTAGATTCTGACTGGGCTGGTTGTCCTGATAGTTGACGGTCTACCACGGGTTGGTGCATGTTCTTAGTGGACTCATTGATTTCCTAGAAGTGTAAGAAACAAGATAAAGTTTCCAAATCATTTACAGAAGCAGAATATCATGCTATGTCTGCCGCCACCTCTGAAATTGTCTGGCTTCGGCGTCTCCTTTATGAGCTTGGACTTCCACAATCTGACTCTACACCTCTATATGCTGATAATACTAGTGCCATACAGATTACTGAAAATCCTGTCTTCCATGAACGCACAAAGCATATTGAAGTGGCATGTCATTACATTTGTGATGAATTTGTGCGTAAAGCTATTACTTTTCCTCATGTTCCTACCGGACTTCAAATTGCAGATATATTTACCGAGGGACTTCCTCGGCCACGACACCAATTCTTAGTTGGTAAATTGATGCTGGTTGATTAAACCGCATCAATTTGAGGGGGGGTGTTAAATGGGTCAGTGGGTCACAACCTATGGCAAATAAAGCCCAACTTGTGGGCAAATCATCTCACGTGTGTACAGCTATGTAACTTTTATCTTTGCCTTATTAGGAGATATGATTAGATTATAATTAGATTAGAATGGCTATAATCTAGATGATTGCTACAATCACTGTAACATGTGTAGCAACTATATTTCTATATAAAGGAGCATCGTGACCCTCAAAGGGAATAAGGGATCATCGAATTCACAACATTGTTTCTCTCCTACTTGCTGGCTTTGACATGTTCCACCTCAAAAATCAATCTATATATTGCAAAATAATAAACAATCCTTGCCACAAGGGATCCAAACTTGTGGTAGACTCAAAATAGTTGAGTGGTGCTTGACTCAAGGAATCACAAAGGTCGGCGGTGTCTGGCTAGGCTCCCCCTTGCATGAGAAAACAGGGAAACTACTATGTAGTCATCAAATCCATCAGAGCATATCCATCAAAACTTCACATTCATTTCCGTAAGTAGCCCCTCCCAAACGTGCCATCGAATAGCCACCTAGCCTCAGACACGTGTATACCACATATTACATCATATAAGACAAGACCAGACATATAGAGTCTAGACCCATTCTAGGTCTTTATTATAATATCCACAATTGATAAGACAATAAACAACGAATGATATATGTAAAAATCATGTAATAAGAGGTCAATCAAATATACAAGGCAACATCAATTATCAAATTAAGTACGAGTCAAAGAACGAATCATAGGAGCCAATCTTAGGTCCTTAATTGCCGTTTGTGTGTGAGCACCTACCATTCAACACAATGGTCAAATGAGGTTTCGGATGTGGCATTCAAAGGCCTCAAATTCACCATATCCTTGACTTGGCTTCATCTCTCACACATTACTACGGACCACTCATAAGCGAATAATATGCGCGGACATCAGCTTACCGAAAGTCATATTTCAAGGCCATTAGATAAGGGTAAGGGTCCCAATCATAGTCCAAGAGTCCTAGGGTCAAGACTCTCCACCATGGAAGAACTTGGCTTACGGTTAGCCTTAAGGTGGTTACAGCTAGTAGTGGGTGTGCTACGGTTAGCCTTACGTTTCACAGTGGGTAGCCCTACTGCTGGCCGTGAGGTAGTCGTAGAGTAATTCTTGCATATTCAGCTCGCTGGAAAATATAACCGTAGAGCACACATGGTTAGCTACCTAGAAGTCTAGCGTTAGTCGTAAATGAGTCACGACTAGACGTAGCTTCTTAGAAACTTCAGCCGAGTGCGGAATTTATTTGATTCCATGGGAAATGGTCTCTTCTTTCACTTGAGCATGAAGAACACATCAATTAGGGTATTCCAAGCCTCCAACAACTATTTAATTATCAGATCTAAGGTCTTCCATCTCCAAAAGGGTTCCCAATCGCATGCATAAGGTCTAATTACAACAAAATGAGCTTAAAAATTGGGGATCTAGAGTAATTCATCTAGATCTAGAGTAATTCATTGCAAGAATCAAGAGATCTAACATGCATTCTATGTAATTCATATATTGTTACTCGCCTTTGTCTTCAATTAGGGAAAAACTACTCCGAATACCAAATCCCCACGCCAAACCCCTCCTAGAAATCCAAATCTCACAATCCACCCAAATTTAAAGATCCTACAAGCAAATCCAAGGGAGAATAGGGGATTGAATTCCACATCAGATCTCAGAAGAAAAGCCTATAAGGAAACTAGAGAGAATTTCACCTCGATTTGGGGGGTGGGGGGGTGGTGGGGGAAGGAAAGGAGATCCAAGGAGAGATGACGAAGGAGAAGATGGGGTTCTCATCGGCGGTGATGATCGATGGCGGTGGAGCCAACGACAAGGAAGTAGGAAGAGCTTGTTGCTTGAAGTGCGGGAGAATGAGAGATGCAGAGAGAAAAATGGAGAGGGAGGAAGGAGAATGAGAGAATTAAGAAAAAAAAGATTGGAAATGTGGGTTGATTGTTGGTTTTGTTTCTAAAGAAGGAATGTTGCAAATGACCACAATGCCCTTCTCACTAAATAGGCTCAAGTAGGACTTACTAGGGGTACTCTTGGGTTTCAAAAGAGTCTCTTCCTTTCACCAGAATCTCCCACAACAGTAACCTCTATCCAATAAACTCTATATTGCTATATTTTTGCGTCCAACCCATCAAAATCTCTCAAAATTACCAATAGCTTTTCATATCTACCCAACTAGTTCCAAAAGCTACCAAACCACTTAAAGAGTAAATCTAACACCTAAACCTAGTTAATTACCAAATAATCACCATATAATTATCACTAAACACCATTAATTAATAGTCACAATTAATCATGACTGGGATCTACAAGAACTGTCTTCAAAAGTGTTTCGCTTGGTATCCAACTTTCTTCAAATACATCAATTTTCCCACCGTCACTTACTACCCTGGCCAAGTGTTGGAAAATGATGTCCCTATGTTGAAGGACTTTCCAGTTTCCACATGTGTGAATCCGTTGGCTTGGGTTGGCATGGTTGAAGATTTGTATTTCACAAATATTTCATTGTGAGACATTGAGCCCATAAGGTTTGTGGATACCTGATAAATCTCAGGTTTGTGGATACCTGATAAATCTCCATAATGTATGGGTTATGGATGCCTTTGATTGAAAGTCAGCTCTATGTAAACCCAACCCACCCCATGAACAAGGTTGTGTACAAGTTTTCGCTAATGGGAGTGAGGTGTTGGTCCCAGGTGCTACGACTAGTCCATAAAAACTGACGGTTAAACTTGGTCATTAAAGTGGACATTTGATTAGTGAGGGGGTCAATAGAAAACCAGTAAGTTGGAATCAAGGAAGTGACGGAGTGAATGAGAATGGTCCCAACAGCTGGGGAGAGGATTTTTTAACCCATTGATTGAGTCAATTGGTAATGTGATTAAGCGGCCTTTTCCATATATCTTGCAACGGATGACCCATATTGATTGTTGCTCCCAAGTATTGAATGGATGTAGTGGAATTAAAAATTTGGACAGTATTCTTGGTGTTTTGGATGTCAATCGGCTTATCTCCTTTTGGAAACAATACTTTGGATTTCTCCTTGTTAATGAGCTGCCCTGCCCTACCTTTCTACCAAAAGTCTCTAAAATATTGGAAAGAGTATGAAGAATCTGAGTGGTGGGGTGGACAAAAAGGTGAAGATCATCCGCAAGTTGGAGCAATGGGATAGAAATTCCCTTATGAGCAATCCGAGGAGCAACAGGTTGTTTCGGAAGTTGAGAAAAATTCACCAATCGGTACAATGCCTCTCCACATAAAATATAAGGATATGGTGAAAGGGGGTCGCCTTGTCTGATCCCTTGTTGAGGTGAAAAGGGTTCAGTTAGGGATCCATTAAGACAAACTCGGTAACAGACAGTGAATGCACGTCATAGCAGACGAAAACATGATGAAACCCAAAAGCTTGTTGTGTGGAGTGTATGAAAGGCCATTGTAAATTGCCATAAACTTTGGTGATGTCAAGTTTGATTGCGGCTATAGGTCGTCGACGTTAAGGTTGGGCCATTATGTGAACCAGTTCTTTAGCCAAGACGTTGTTACAAGAGTTTTGTCTTCCTTGAATAAAAGCAGCTTGGGGGGCATAATTAATTTGAGGGAGCAAAGGCCTAAGGCAGTGAACTAGGATCTTGGCTATGATCTTGCATTCCACGTTGCAAAGGCTAATGCGTTGAAATGGTCCATACATGTGGCACTATCTTTTTTAGAAATTAAGATGATCTGGGTGAGTCCGAGATTCTGGGGAGTTGATTACGTTGGAAGAAGTTTGTTATCATGGTATGAAGTTCCTCCTTGACTGTGTCCCAAAAATGTTTTAAAAAAAAGCTCCATTAAAGCCATAGGGACCAGGTGCTTTGTCTGCATGAGTAGAGAAAGTTGCATTTTTTATTTTGAGCAGGGAAGTAGGCTCAATTGAAGTCATGTTTTCAACATACCATCTGGATCCGAAGTGAAAGTACCATCTTCCTTTTGCAACTTTAGAATCTGAATCTGATGCTGTTGTTTTTTGCTACTTAGTGAAAAAAAAAAAAAATTTGTATTTTTGTCACCCTGTTGCAGCCACTGTACTCAAGATCTTTGTGCCCAAAAAGTTTCGAACTGTTGTTGTTTAACTTGATATTCCCTTGTCAGAATGTTTTCTAAATTTTGTAGGAAAAGGGTTGAGTGATAATTGGGGCGATGATTGAATACCCTGGATTCGATTTCTGAGAAATCTGTTAAGCTAAACGTTACATCACCGAAATGATCCTGGCTCCATTTGTGTGTGTGTGTGTGTGTGTGTGTGTAGGGGGTCTTAGGGGGTTTGGATGTAATGTATCATAAAGTTGGCCCTACTATGTTGTCCCTCACCATAATAGGGTGAGGGATGGATGCACATGAATATTTCCCATATATGTATATATTTCAATTTAACTGTTCCTTTACTCTGTTGCATAGTTCTAAAATAAAATGAAATACATAGTTAACTTTGTTGACTGAATGCTGTGAGTGGTAAAAAAAGCAGCTTATACTAATAATGACTTGTAAATTGACTTGGATTGTGTAAAGACTTTGCAATTAAACATTGAATGACAACTAGGGTCCTAAAGTAATGAACAAGGAGGGAAAAATACGTGAAAAGCATTTGACTAAGTGGTGTTTACACAACAGAAAAACCTCTTTTCATCCAACATGTGTGACCCAATGATTGAATGTGGGCTGCAGGCCGCTTCTATATCCCAGAGCCCCTTGAAACATCCAAGTGTTCTGCTTAATAGCGACCAGGTCACTCTGGATAAAATACATGTTTATATGTATTCGTTCTTTACTTTTCATATATATTGACAGTTACAAATAATATTTATGGTGTGCTTCTGATAATATTATTGTGTTACTTTAAAATAATATTCTATTTTATATTGATGTCTGTAGGATCTTGATTTCCTTTGTCAGATGTATTCTTAGTTTTTTTATTTTTATTATTATTTTTTTTTATTTTATTTTTTTTTGAAATCTTAAATAAAGTTTGTTTACCCTTTAAATTTTTTTTTTTTTGAGGCACTTAATAGTCATCGAACATGCTTTTTGTAGGGTGATGAATGGTCCTATAATATCTATCGCACGAGAGCTTGGCTTTGAAGGGAATCCCCTTCTTGAGGGTCTTGTCGTGAGCATATTTATAGCTGGTGCATTTATTGGAAGCGTAAGTTGTGGCTCATTAGTTGATAGTCTTGGTTGTCGACGCACGCTTCAGATAGATGCAATACCATTGATTCTTGGGGCACTTTTGAGGTCGGTAAAATTCACTTAATACGATTTAAAATCTGATGTCCTTAATATTTTCCTTCCTTTTTGAGTTACATACATTTTTCTCTTGTTGTTCTCATTTAGAACCTCAATCCATCATCTAAAGAAGAACGTATGGTCTTTTTTTTTTTTTTAATCTTGGCATGCATTATACTATGAGAGATTGTAGTCAGCCACTTCCACAATTTTTTTGGATCTATTTGCACACAGCTGTACCAGCTGCTCATTTTGTCATGTTTCCAAATATTTTTGTAGTGATGCTTTACTATTGTATTTGCTAAAACCGGAGAATTGCCTTTACTACTATTTCAAGTTCTAGAATCTTTTTGTTTTTGATAATATGACTCGAATTCACACCTTGTCAATTAACACATTATTGGTTCATTGATAAATTAGGGTCATTTCTTTGGTGCAATGGTAATATCTCGGGTGCCATGCGTGATAGCACAGGTTCGAAACCTGCGAGCAGCCACTTTGTGCAAAATTGCCAAAGATTAGGTCTGTCTCCAGTCTAGACCCTCCCAGGACCCTGCTTCGGCGGGACCGCACTGGGTGATGACCCTTTGGTTCATTGATAAATTCTTATTCTAAGACATTTTATACACTATGAATAGCAATGCACTAAGCTTGACTAGCAAAAAGAAATTGAAGACTAGAGGAAGGATTTTAGGAAGGAATCTTGCAAGAAGAAATAGGGAAAGCAACAACATTAAGGTTTTCTCTAATGTATAATTCAAATCATAAATTCTACATTACAGCAAACTAGAAGATATTTTATAAAAATAATAAAAAAAGATCTACAAACATCAACCTTAAGAAGATCTGGTAACTCTTAGTCCTACATCCTTGCTTTTGAGTGTTGCTAACAAGATGATCTCATCCGAGACAAATAGACGAATTTGTCAAAAATGGACTTGTGTGTTGACATACTAACTGAAATTGAGGGTGTCTTTTTCATCACCTTATAGCTGGATTTTTGTGTCATTCCTATGCACTACCCTACTTAGAAGGACTTACTGAAAACACATTGTATGACTCAAACGCATAAATTCCGCATTCTTCTTCCCTTTGGTTTCTCTAATCCTCTCCAAATACCTAGATCAGCAACCATATAAGTCAACTTGGTATTGTAGGTATCTAGCTGACATTGATCTTTTGTGGGATTCACTTGTATAGTTTTGTATACTGACAGCATTGTCTATGTGGATCAAGGGATTCTATGTGAGGAAGTTCTTTGTCTTGAAAGCTCTTGATTTATAGTGATCTCTTGGAGATTTACTGATGACATTATTTTGATTTTTCTTTTTTGGATTTAGAGGAAAGCTGAAAATATAATTTGACCTTGTCTGTATATTTTATTTATTTATTTATTTTAATTTCTTTCCCCCTACTTTGAAACCCCCACTCTCCACCACCCTTTAAAATTTTTTTTGTCTATATGCGTCTCTATAATATTTGTCTTTTAAAAGAGATTTGGAGGGAGTTCCAAGGGTATATTTAGGTATTTAGATGAAGTCTTTCTAAATTATATTGTCAATTTGGCGCTTTTCATTTTTCAAGGTTGTTTTTTGTGTTCTTAGCTTGCCTGAAGTATACTTCTGTGTGAACCAGTGGTTCACTTTTTTGAAGGTAACTACAGTCTTCTAATGTTGATCTTGAAATAATATGAAATAGCATGGAGAGAGACAGAGGAAGAGAAAGAGTTTGTACGTAATAGTCGTGTATCCATTGAGGATCGACCAACCATCTTTTCTAATGATATTTACCCTTATCACATGCTATCAATCAACATCAATTACAATCAGAAGTAATGAATAAAAGAATCCTAATCTCTATACATAGAAGTATATCCATAAGACAGGCTGTATAATGCTTAACCCAGACCCACACGTGGGATATTCTACATGGGCCTAGATTAGTGTACATGGGCCTTTTTATTTCATGAGTTATCTTCAACACTCCCCCTCAAATTGATGTGAGAAGATACAAAACATCAATTTGCTAGTAAGATCATCATGCCGTGGTTTGGGAAGAGCTTTTGTGAAGATATCCGCCAATTGATGATGGGTAGAAACATGAGGCAAAGTGATTTTCTCAGTAACAACATGCTGACGAATGAAGTGACAATCAATTTCAATGTGCTTTGTCCTTTTATGAAAAATTGGATTGTTTGCGATTCGGGTGGCACTGGTATTGTCCCCATACAGAGGTGTAGAAGTTCCAACAAGGACACCCAATTCACAAAGAAGACGTCGTAGCCAAATGATTTCAGCACTAGCAGATGACATGTCGCGATATTTTGCCTCAGCAGAGGATCTTGAAACCGTGGTTTACTTGTTGTATTTCCAGGAAATTAGGGATTCCCCAAGAAACATGCACTAGTCAGTGGTAGTTCTCTGAGTATCCGGACAGCCAGCCCAGTCAGCACCAGCATAAGCGGTTAAGTGTAGAGAAGCCCCAGAGGGGTAGAAAATACCATGATTCAGAGTGCCTTTAACATAACGGAGTATGCGCAAAGTAGCAGTAAGATGAGGCTTGTGGGGATTGCTAACAAATTGACTAACAATATGAACCGCATGAGAAATATCCGGCATGGTCATAGTCAAATAGAGTAGACTCCCCACTATGCGGCGGAAAATGGAATGATCAGCCAGGGCAGAGCCATCATCTGTGCAGATTTTGCTGTTCAATTAGGTGTAGCAAAGATGTTAGCATCATCAAGTTGAGCCGAAGTGACCAAATTTGTAGCATACTTACGTTGATGAACCCGAATGCCAGATTTGTCCCGAACAGACTCAAGCTCCAGGAAGTGAGAGGACCAAGATCCTTCATTCGGAAATGGCGAGTAATGTTTCTGATGGGCCTTATGCAAGGTAAGGGCGTAAGCTCTACATATAATCCCATTCACTTTCCTCTCTATAGTCGATGTGGGATTCCGGAGCGTCACAATCCACCCTCTTTAAGGCTATACGTCCTTGTGCAGTAGCTTGCCAGCCCTTTTGGCCCGCCCACATCGAAATCCGCCTACTTGCACCAGACCACGACAGGGACCCACACTCGAACTAGTCAAGAGTCGGCTCTGATACCATGAAATAATATGAAATAGCATGGAGAGAGACAGAGGAAGAGAAAGAGTTTGTAGGCAATAGTTGTGTATCCATTGAGGATCAACCAGCCATCTTTTATAATGATATTTACCCTAACCACATGCTATCAATCAGCAGTAATTACAATCAGAATTAAAGAATAAAAGAATCCTACTTTCTATACGTAGAAGTACATCCATAAGACAGGCTGTATAATGCTTAACCCGGTCCCACATGTGGGATATTCTACGTGGGCCTAGATTAGTGTATGGGCCTTTTTATTTCATGAGTTATCTTCTACAGATCTATGATCTATGAAGCCCATATAAAAATAGGGTCGCAGATACACATACAGGGATCGGGGATATGACTGTACTTTCTAAATTATAGGAAATTAATATGGGTTCGTTCATCCTATTTAAAACAAGAAATCTCATATTCCGTCTATTGATATTATATGAAGTATTACTTACATATATTACATCTCCAAATTATTGAAATTGACACTATTTACTGTCCTTTTTAACATTTGTTATGTTCAGAAGTAGAAAGCTAAATAACTTAGAAATGATAGAGTAAGATACACCGAAGCTCTATCCTGCAAGTATTGTTGTCACGAACCGAAATCTAGGGCCCACGAATCCTGCGCTGTGAATAACGAGTATCTCATTCACATTCATATGTCAACTAAGAGTGCATAAAACTTTTTGGGCATTTACTTAAGTAAATAAGAAATCTTTATTTAAACAGCTAAATCCTACAATAATGAATAAATGCAGCATAACTAACTGAAATTCAAACGTATCCATCTAGAAGTCTTAATGTTCAGAGAATAAATAACGGAACGACCAATGAGGGACCAAAATGCAATTGACCACAAGGGTCCTTAATCATCAGAATGGTACCACAAAATCAAATTCTCCTAAAGACTGACTGAAGTCCATAAACCTTCCAAAGTTGGTCATTTGATGGGGACGTCACTCTTCCCATACAGTGCTAGCGGTCTAGAGGTGCGCGAAGGTTTCCTCCAAACAATTAAGTCATTCCTAGATTAACATGTTCGCCAAAATTCCACATTCATAACTTCAGGTTCATAAACAGATCTCATTGACATTGACGATCTCCATAGTGGGTTGGTTTTTGTAACCAGTCCCTGCACACCTTCGAGATTTTTAGTTTCCCCCAAACTGTATTGTTACAGGTATCTGATGTGCATGTAAGTTTGGTTACATAAACAACTCCTACAGACTTGAGGTGTTATTATACTTATATAAGTGGCATAACTAATGCACAAACAAATCACATGATCTATCAATCGAATGCACCACAACAACCTTGTTTCTTTATATGAAATCCCTAAATAACGATGACACGTAGCTGTTTCTCCACTTTTCCAGTGACGACATGGGAAATGCCATTGTTGAAAATGAAAAGCATTTACAAAAGAGGAAGTGCTTGACCTAATATTTAAGGGAAACACAAAATGAGAATATATTTTTCATTGCATTTCAATTTTCAAGTACAAAATTTGAGTTTTACAGGTGATTGTGGGACTCGACATTTAGGCTCATATCCGATGGGTCATTTATAGAACACATGACCCTCCTGTCCATCCTTTGATATCTTAAGATTACATTTGCTCTAAATTTACAATACGTGATAGAGAAAGGTGCAAAAATATAAAAGGAATGGCTGAGTTACCATTTTCAGGTCCCCAAGACCATAACGTGCATAGAAATTAAATTCCTTCATCTTTTCTGTTTTCAATGTCCATTTCGGGTTTAGCCATGTGCATCTCCCTTGGGTAGTTGGAGTTTTGGTCCGATCATGACCCCTTTTGTCAAGTCACGTAGGCCATTTTATGGTAGCCTGTTGAAAGTATGGTTTTCATGATGGGATTTTGGTCTGGAGTCGTGTTGGTCCCTATTCGGACAAAGAGGCAGAAAATTAAGGTGAAAAGAAAGGAATTCAACTACATTGAGAGGGTTGAAATCCCCTCTAGAGGTTCCCAATATGTTAGGGTCATGGGAGGCTTGAGTAACAAGAGTTGCAAAGCTTTTTTCTTCCTTTTTGAGCTTCAAGTAGTTTTTCTCTCCTTTAAAATGATCTGGATTTCCACTAATTTTCCGACCCTTTTCTTGTCATGAAAGGGCCTATTTATAGGCTTGGAAGGCTTGAAAATGGTTTTGGCATGTTTCCCCATTACTTCCTCCACTTTCTCCATCAAACTGGCAGTTCTAGAAGGTGCAGTCACAAGGTGTGTGCAGGGGGTCGCAGGAGCCATTCATTCTGCCTAGGGGGGTTGTGGGAGCCTATTTAGTGACCCATGATGTGGATTGTGGTATGATCGCTTCTAACTGTCAAGTAATGGCTGGGAATCTTGAGGGGGTTGTGGAGAAGTGGTCCACATTGGTGCCACATGTCAATTTTTGATTTGTGACACGTCATGCGTTTTTGGCATTTTCATGAATTTGATTGGATCAAATTCGAGTGCCACATGTCACTCATAGGCTTGGACACATGTGATGATGACTTGGTAGCTTGTGGGACCCATTTGAAGTGAGAAAATGACCACGTGTCTCAAAATACCAAAGGGCTCGCAGAGATTCCATTCGTAACAAGTGGTGTGGTACATGATGCCTGGGAGGAGATTTCAACGTAATCAGGAACCCCGAAGAAAGAATAGGAGGTGCCGTGTATCAGTAGAATTGAAGAAGTTTTCTGATTGGATTAATTCGCATGCCCTACAGGATTTGCAGCTCCATGGGGCTAAGTATACATGGTCAAATCACAAACAGAATCCAATTTTGTATAGATTAGACAGATTTCTCCTATTTGGAGACTGGTTGGACATATACCCAGACACAATGCAGAAAGCTCTTTCTAAACCAACATTTGATCATTGCCCAATTCTCCTGGACTCTAGGAAAGATTGGTGGGGACTGCCACTTTTCAGATTTGAACTCATGTGGCTTGAGGATAATTCCTTTCCTCTTTTAATTCGTGATTGGTGGAAGGAAACTTTGGTGGCTGGTTGGGCAGGATACAAAATTGTGACAAAACTTAAGGAACTTACGCTTTTTATCAAGGTTTGGGCTGCTCAAAATTTTCGAAGCATGGATCACTCTACGGCCTGCCTTCTGCAAGAAATTCAAGAGATGGATACAAAAGAGGAAATGGGTAATCCCTGCTCTGAGGAATTTCTTATGAGGCTTCAGCTGAAAAATTCTTATCAGAAAAAAGTAATAGGGGAGGAGATTAAATGGAGACAGATCTAGAGTCAAATGGATTATGGATGGGGACAGAAATTCCAAAATTTTCCATAGTTTTGCCTCCTTCAGGATAAGGAGTAACAAGATTGTCATATTGAGGGACGGGGACAGATGCATCGAAGATAAAAACATGATATCCGACCACATTATTCATTTCGTCAAGGCTCTATAATCTAAAGAATATTGGAATCGGCCCATCTTGGATAATCTGCCTTTCAATGTGCTTGGTTATGATGTAGCTTCTTCCCTAGAAAAGGAGTTCCTAGAAGAAGAGATAAAAGCTGCGGTTTTTGAATTGGGGGATGATAGGGCTCCTAGTCCCGATGGATTTCCATTGGCTTTCTTTCAAAGGTCCTGGGAAGTTATCAAAGAAGATTTGCTAGATTTTATGAAAGAATTCCATGCTACAGGTAAACTCCCTAGGCACTTAGGAGCCAATTTCATTACACTTATTGCTAAGAAGTCTGGAGCTATTTGTATCAAAGACTTCCACCCCATTAGTTTGATTGGGTCTATTTATAAGATCCTTGCAAAGGTTTTAGCTAATCGTCTTCAGAAGGCGCTGCCCAATTCGATCTCCATAAACCGAGGAGCCTTCGTCTAGGGGAGACAGCTTTTGGATGGGGTCCTCATTGCTAACGAGTGCATTCACTCTAGGAACCTTGAGAAGAAACCAGGCCTAATTTGCAAGTTGGATCTTAAAAAGGCATATGACATGGTGGATTGGGAATCCCTTCAATATCTCATGTGTCGGATGAGTTTTGGTCAGAGATGGAGGATGTGGATTATGGAATGTGTTCAATCCGCCCATTACTCTATTTTGGTAAATGGGTCTCCAAGAGGTTTTTTTCGAGGCCTGCGCCAAGAGGTCCCCCTTTCACCTTTCTTGTTTGTTATGGTGGATGAGACATTCAGTCGTATGATTGAAACAATAGCCAATGGGAAGTGGGAACCTTATTAGAGGGTTTAGGTCTTGCATTAATGGCCCAACAGTCAGCCATTTGTAGTTCGATGCTGACATGCTACTCTTCTGTGATGCTGATGAGGAGGAAATCAAGAATGTTAAGGCCACTTTGTTATGCTTTGAGGCGGTATCGGGGCTCAAGATTAATTTCTTCAAAAGTGAATTGATTGGTGTAAGCATGCCTTAAAGGCGTCCCTAGCCTTGGCAGGGCTTATGTGTTGTAAGGTGGGTGTGCTTCCCTCAACCTATTTGGGGTTGCCTCTTTGCATTGGTTCTCCACCTAATCATGTTTGGTTTCCTGTGGTTGAAAGGTTAGAAAAGAGACTCGCTCTATGGAAGGCTAACTATCTATCCCTGCGAGGAAGAATTGTAGAAAATAAGGTGGCCTAGGCCCACTAGGCCCAGCCCAGCCCTAATAGGTCCAGCCCATCAAGTGTATATATAAAATCCCACGTGTGGGATCTTTCTTAGATTGTGTAGATTGTATCACTGATTTATCTCTTATTTACTTCCTTGTATAGATTAGGAGATTGATTCTGATTGTACTGATTATGATAATTAGAGCCCTTGATTAGGGTATAATGTGATTATAAATATACTGACGATCCTCCTATTGAGGTATCAAGTTTTCTCCAAGCTCTTATCTCTCTCTTCATTCTCTATTTCACATTATTACATGGTATCAGAGCTCTGGTTATGATCAATCATCTTCTATCATTGATCAATCTTCTTCTCTCATTGATCCACTGAGTCTCTCTGGCGTGGATCTTCTTCCTAAGGTGAACAATGCTTATTTACTTTCTTTGTTTAAACTTGGTTGTTTAGAATCCACTATTGATAATAAAATGATGTCCTCTTTACTTCAATCAAAGTGTGAAACGTGGTGTTTGAGTAAGAGTCATATTTTGCCGTTTCCTATTCATCGTTCTCGTGCATTATCATCTTTTGATATTATTCACACTAATGTTTGGGGAATTGCACCCACATTGAGTAGGACAGGGTTTAAATATTATGTGACTTTTATTGACGATCATTCTCGATTCACTTGGATTTATTTCATGCGTTTCAAATCTGAAGTATTTTCTCTTTTCCAAAAATTTTATAATATGGTTCAAACCCAATTCCAGAAAAATATAAAAATTCTTCGGTCTGACTCCGGTGGAGAATATGTCCCATGATTTTTCTGCCTTCCTTTCTGATAAAGGCATTCTTCACCAAAAATCCTGCCCACATACTCCACAACAAAATGGTGTTGCAGAGAGGAAGAACAGGCATATTCTTGAAACTGTTCGTACTCTCCTGCTTGCATCGTTAGTTCCTCCAAATTTTTGGTATGATGCTGCACAGACTGCTGTGTATCTCTTTAATCGTCATCCTAGCTCCGTTCTAGGAAAGACTACTCCATATGAAGCTCTCTTTGGTCATACCCCTTCATATTCTCACTTACGTGTTTTTGGTTGCTTGTGCTTTGTCCATCTTCCCTCTACAGAGCATACTAAGTTGTCACCACAAGCTGCCAAATGTATCTTCCTAGGATACAGTACTGAACACAAGGGATTTCTGTGTTATGAACACTCCGAGAAACGCATGCGAATTTCTCGTAATGTGATTTTCTTGGAACACATTCCTTTCTTTTCTTTGCGTTTAGATACTCATCATATTGCTGTGTCTTATCTGCCACAATTCCCTGTAGCCACTTCTCCACCACCTATTACCAATGTCTATGTTCGGCGTAACACAGTTCCTCTTGTGGGGCCTCCTTCTTCCGATCATATCCCAATGCTGCCTCCTGCACCCTCAGGTGTTAATACTTCCTCTACTGATACTGTCATACCCTTGCGACGCTCTAGTCGCCCTTCTGTTGCTCCTGACAGATATGGCTTTCCTGCTCTTTTCACTTCTTTGCATAGTGCTCCTATACCCACCTCTTATTCACAGGCTTCGAAGATTGCATACTGGCAGGATGCTATGACTGAGGAGTTGCTTGCTCTTGAAGCGAACAACACGTGGGACTTGGTACCGACTCCTGAAGGAGCCTCTGTGATTGGCAGCAAATGGATCTATTCTGTCAAAGTTCACTCTGATGGGAGTCTTGATCGCTACAAAGCCAGATTGGTTGCTCAAGGTTACAAGCAGGAGTATGGCATTGACTATGAGGAGACATTTGCACCAGTGACTAAAATGACCACCGTTTGAACTCTTCTTTGTGTTGCTGCAGCCCGCAACTGGCCTCTATGGCAAATGGATGTAAAAAATGCCTTTCTTCATGGTGATTTGAAAGAGACTGTCTACTTGAAACCTCCTTTGGGATATGCTTGTCCTCCTCAGCATGTTTGCAAGTTGCGTAAATCTCTTTATGGACTTAAGCAGGCTCCCAGGGCTTGGTTTGATAAATTCCGGGCAGCAATTCTTCAAGTTGGGTTTCATCAGAGTCATTCTGACAGTTCACTATTTCTTCGCTGGGCATCAAAGGGCTACACATTCCTTTTAGTCTATGTTGATGATATGATCATCAGTGGCAATGATATTTCCGGCATTACGGCTCTCAAGGACCATCTCACTCACCACTTCAAAATGAAGGATCTTGGTCCTCTCACCTACTTTCTGGGCCTTGAGTTTTCGCGTACCAAATCAGGCATTCGGGACCATCAGCGTAAATATGCTACCGATTTAATCACCTCAGCGAGACTTGATGATGCTCACACTTTTGATACGCCGATGGAATTTAACACCAAACTCAGTACGGAGGATGGCCCTCCCTTGGATGATCCCTCTATTTTTCGGCGGATAGTTGGTAGTTTGCTCTACTTAACTATGACTCGACCTGATATTTCTCATGCAGTTCATATAGTTAGCCAATTTGTGAGCAATCCTCACAAACCCCACCTTGCTGCTGCTTTGCGCATTCTCCGTTATGTTAAAGGCACTCTTTCTCATGGTCTATTCTACCCTTTTAATACTTCTCTGCGATTATCAGCGTATGCCGATGCCGACTGGGCTGGTTGCCCTGATTCTCGGCGATCTACTACTGGCTGGTGTATGTTTCTTGGCGACTCTCTGATTTCGTGGAAATGCAAGAAGCAAACCACTGTGTCAAAGTCTTCTGCTGAGGCCGAATATCGGGCAATGTCATCTGCAAGTGCTGAAATCATCTGGCTCCGCCGTCTTCTTTGTGAATTAGGTATCATTGTTGGTGGTTCTACGCCTCTTCATGGGGACAATACCAGTGCTACTAGAATTGCTAATAATCCAGTTTTTCATGAACGGACGAAGCACATTGAGATTGATTGTCATTTCATTCGTCAGCATGTTGTCACTGAGAAGATAACCTTGCCTCATGTCTGTACTCACTACCAGTTGGCGGATATCTTCACCAATGCCCTTCCCAAACCATGCCATCATGATCTTACTAGTAAATTGCTGTTTACTGCATTACCACATCAATTTGGGGGGGAGTGTAGAAGATAAGGTGGCCTAGGCCCACTAGGCCCAGCTCAGCCCTAATAGGTCCAGCCCATCAAGTGTATATATAAAATCCCACGTGTGGGATCTTTCTTAGATTGTGTAGATTGTATCACTGATTTATCTCTTATTTACTTCCTTGTATAGATTAGGAGATTGATTCTGATTGTACTGATTATGATAATTAGAGCCCTTGATTAGGGTATAATGTGATTATAAATATACTGACGATCCTCCTATTGAGGTATCAAGTTTTCTCCAAGCTCTTATCTCTCTCTTCATTCTCCATTTCACATTATTACAAGAATCATTGTAACGCCCCACCCATACCCATGCATAATATTGTCCGCTTTGGCCCACGGGCCTCACGGTTTTGCTTTTGATGGGTCTCAACCCATCAAAAGGCCTCATGCAAGGTAAGGGTGTAAGCTCTACATATAACCCCATTCACTTTCCTCTCTATAGTCGATGTGGGACTCCGGGGCGTCACAATCCACCACCCTTAAGGCTGCACGTCCCTGTGCAGTAGCCTGCCAGACTCGGTAGCCTGCCAGCCATCGATGTGGAATTCTGTTTTCAGCTGGTTTGATGTAAGTGGGGTTTTTCCCTCTACTCTATCTCATCTCTTCGAAGCATGGAAATTGGGAGTTGGGTCTTGTCGAGGTTGGATAATGTGGAAATCTTCGTTTGTGGCTACGTTATGGGTGATTTGGAAGGACGGAAAGAATCGATGTTTTCAAGATAAAGTTACCAACGAGACTCTCCTTATGGACAAGATAAAATATTTGGTAGCTTCCTGGGTCTCTCCACTTGCCACCTCCTTTTAAGATTTTACATTGGATATGATTCAAAGGAACTGGAAAGTGGTGTCGAGCTCGTCTCCGGCAATCGTCAGTGCTAGTCATAGATGGCACCCCCCCTCGCCTAAAAACATTTTGAAACTAAACTTTGATGGAAGTGCCTGTGGAAGCCCTGGTGTGGCTGTGGTGGGAGGCATTATTCGAAAATGATGCAGGCAATCCCATTCTCTCGTTCTCAGGGCCCTGTTGGTATCAATTCATCAAATGTCGCAGAATTACTAGCTATTACAACCGGGATTAGAGAGGCAAAGAGATTGAACATTCAGAATTTGATTGTTGAAGGGGACTCCTTCTGTGCAATCTAGTAGGCTTCTGGAGTTGCAAAACCACCTTTGGAAGGTGGATGGTGTGGTTGGGGAGTTTTTTGATTTAGCGAAAGGCATCCAAGCCTCCTTCTCTCTTATTGATTTTAGCGCTAACTCAGAAGCTGATTTTCTAGCAAAAGAGGGTGTTGCTCGCCATGATTTGATGTTATTTTGTATCCCTTGTAATTTTTTCTTTTCCTCCTTTTTTTTTTTTTAAGAAGTGTTGGAAGAGCTACTTCTACAAGTTATTTAATGAAAGTAGTAGTAGTGACATATAATTGGGGCAGCTTACCATTTCTAGAGAAGAATCGAATCATATGTTCTGTAGGAGAATCAATAGGGAAGAAGTTAAAAGAAGTATTGAAAAGGATGAAGAATGGGAAAGCGGTTGGGCCAGATGGTATCCCTATTGAGGTCTGGAGGTGCTTGGGGGAGGATGGTATGAGTTGGTTGACAAAGCTTTTTAATGTAGTGCTAAAGAGCAAGAAGATGCCTGATGCATGGAGGAAAAGTATTCTTATACCCATATACAAGAACAAAGGAGATATTCAGAACTGTGCGAACTACTGCGGGATTAAATTGATGAGCCATACGATGAAATTATGGGAGAGAGGTATTGAGAGAAGACTAAGAAGAACAACAAATGTTTCAGAGAATCAATTTGGTTTCATGCCTGGGAGATCAACCATGGAGGCTATCTTTCTCCTGAGAAGGTTAATGGAACAGTATGGAGAAGGTCAGAGAGATTTACATATGGTGTTCATTGACTTGGAGAAGGCTTATGACAGGGTTCCTAGGGAGATTCTATGGAGAGTGCTGGAAAAGAAAAGAGTGTGTCGCATATATTGAGGCGATAAAGGATATGTATGATAGAGTCGTGACATGACATCTATAAGAACGACTGGCGGAGAGACTAAAGAGTTTCCTATCACGATTGGTCTACACCAAGGCTTAGCGTTAAGCCCGTACTTGCTTGCCCTAGTTATGGATGAGATTACAGGACATATCCAGGATGAGGTGCCGTGGTGTATGCTATTTGCAGATGACATTGTTTTAGTGGATGAGACGAGAGAAGGAGTGAATGCTAAGCTAGAATTGTGGCGGAAAACGTTAGAGACTAAAGGGTTTAGGCTAATCGATGCAAGACGGAATATATGGAATGCAAGTTTGGTCAAAGTAGGACACCTGGTAACACAGAAGTTAGTTTGGGCACACAAAAGATTATAGAGAAAGAAAACTTTAGATACCTTGGATCTATGGTGCAGCAGGATGGAGGGATTTATACTGATGTAAGTCACAGGATTCAAGCCGGGTGGACCAAATGGAGGAGTGCTTCGGGCGTCTTGTGTGATCGGAAAGTCCCCCTCAAGGTTAAAGGAAAGTATTATAAGGTGGCGGTACGCTCGGCGTTGGTATATGGATCAGAGTGTTGGGCAGTAAAGCATAATCATATTAAGAAGATGGAAGTTGCGGAGATGAGAATGTTAAGATGGATGTGCGGGATCACAAGGAGAGATAGGATTTGGAACGAGGAGATTATGGACAAAGTAGGAATAGCACCGATTGAAGATAAAATGAGAGAAACTCGACTGAGATGGTTCGGCCATGTTAGAAGGCGTCCAACGGAGGCACCTGTTAAAAGGTGTGAAAGCATGGAGATTGCCGGAGTAGGAGAGGGAGAGGGAGACCGAAGAGAAGTTGGAAAGAAACTATTAAACATGACCTTGCCTACATGGATCTAACGAAGGACATGGCCCTAAACAGATTTGATTGACGTCGTCAAATCCATATTGCCTACCCCACCTAGTGGGAAAAGGCTTGGTTTGGTTTGGTTTGGTTTTGTATTTTTGGGGCTTGGGTCCTTACTTTTGTTTGGGCCTTGCTTTTCAGCTATCTTTTGTTTAGCTGCTGTCTTGTTTTCTTTGGGCTGGGGTTTTGGTGCTCCTGTTTTTTGAGGGCTTACCTTCTTGCCCTTTTTGGTTACAGGATACCTCTCCTATGCTGTATAGTGTTCTTTTATAAATACGATCACTTTTTCAAAAAAGAAAACAAAAAAAAAAAAAAAAAAAAAAGGTCTTTACTGCCCCTTTCTATTTTTTGGGGTGAGGGGAGGTTGTCATGGGTCATATGGACCTGCGACCCCTCCCTTTTTTTATTGTATTTCCTCTATTTTAGCCCCGTTTGCCCTAAATTTTTGTGGGAATGTTATTCCATGTTTCTTGATGATTTTGAGTTGGTTTTGGAGGCTTTGCATTGCTTGATCATCATGGAATGGGGCCCACCAAATGTGCACTGTTTTGGCTTCCAATGTCTTTTAATTCACTTGATTTTTGTTCCTTGAGCTGGGACATGATCCAGCTTCATTTGGATGACTCTTGCTTGTTCTTTTGAATGGTTGGCTTGATCATTTGATGGCCAAAGTGAATTTTGACCTCTAATTTGGCTTCATAGGTCTCGTGTATGACCCAATCTTCTGAAACTTAACTTTTTATGTGTTAACAGTAGCATGATTACTAGTCCACGAACAATATTTATATATGTAACGTGCTTCAAATCTCAATAATATCAAGTAATAGGGTAGCTATAATAATAATCAACATACAAGAATCCAGATTTCAGCTACATTAACTCGTACATTTCAATCTGAATTTTGTAGTGTGTCATTATACTACCACAGATAATCCTCAAAAGGAATCCATCTTATCTTCGGCCAAGGTTTAGTTCCTTACTGGGGTTCGGCCATGGTTAAATTCCTAGAGTGGAGTTACCGAGTTAGGCCAAGGCCATGTGCAATACTGTCTTATTTTTCATTACATTCTTGGACTGCTTCTCAATGTTAACAATTCAACCCTAAGATTCAGATCTTAGGCACATGTTAAATTCCTATTAGATCACCAATTAGATTAGAATCAACAAAGATCAATCAACATAGCAAGGTAGTGTGAAGATCCTCATAACCCAACGTGTTAGAATGTGACTCAATACAGAATGTAATAAAATTAACTCACCAGACCCAAAACCTAAATACATTGGGTTCAGTCACTCTAAGATCCCAGATTGGGGCTCGGCCCTAGCCCCAAACCCACCAAACTGGGTTCTACTCACCTAGTATAGGCTAGAGTTGCTTGATTAACTTGTGGAAAGGCGTAGGTCATCAACACAACTTCGGATCTACAAACTTTCTCCTTTTCCTCCTTGTTTCATTTTGATCAGTTGATCTTGAGTTGAGGTCTAGGCTTAGGGCTCTAAATTGAAGAGAGGCAAGAGAAAGGAAGAAGAGAAGATATCAACTAGAGGATTTTGAGAGCAATAGAAAGGTTCGCTGGCCTATATAGACTTGAGCGCATGAATTAGAGTTATAGTAGAAGTTGTGCGGGTCTTGCACAAGTCTTATTAGGTCTCGGGATGCATGTGCTCCCTCCTAGAGTTCTCGGGATTTGTGTGCAAACCACAAATCTGACTTCTTTACTTATTTTCTATAACACAGGTCATGGCTCCCATTCTCATAAGGCATTCTAACTAAACCCTAATAGTTCACACCTGAGGGGTTCTATCAAGTAGCAATTTAAAACTAATCATAAGCTAAACATTCTATCTCTATTATATAATTATCAAGGAGGGTCCCTATGGTTTCGAAATATGTAAAATATGGGTCAGGCCACGGGGTCCTTGTTGAGGGAGACGGAAGAGAGAAATTGAGAACACAATGTAAACTTGTTTATTGCATTCTATTGAATTCAATTACATTCACCAATATATAAAGGAAAGCCTTGAGTACACCTGCTAAATAAAGTCCTAATCTAAATAGGAAACGCAACTACACTAAGGGCTTGTTTGGTATCTCTACTCTTTTTTTTATAGATCCATCTAAAATAGAGCCATTAAAAAAAGAGCCACAAAAAAGAGAGGATAGAATTAAAAAAAACGTGTGTTGGTAACGCATGAATCTATTTTAAATACCTCGCATCTATATTTTAAGACTCAAAAGCTCTATTTCTCATTTGCGCACTTTTGGAGCATTTGGATTTTAGAGGATTTGCCTCTAAATGTCTAAACTGAACAGAGTTTAGAATCTTGTGCCAAACGCTCTAATTGTTCAAACCTCTGTCTGATTTAGACATTTAGAGAAATAGAGGCTTGAAATAGAGATGCCAAACATGGACTAAGAAAACAATATTCCTAATAATATCGTAACCTACATAGCATTACCGGCACAACCCCTCCAGTGCACGTGCTGAGTCAGTGATGACTTCAACACTCTCCTCAGTGCTGACTCCCAGCATCATTATGCTAAGTTTCCATAGAAATTTATGAAAAATCTTCCTTGTTTGCTGTGCTAGCTTTTGTTGGTCCTCAAAACCATGTGGTTTCTCCAAGTAGATCCCCATGTCAACTCCCCTATGCTGAAAAGCTTATTTGACTTTCATCTGCTTGAATTTCTAGCCTTTGCTAGCTGCGATAGCAATCTACATATGTACAGTTTTGAACTTCACCGCCGGACCATAGGTTACATCAAGATCAAACTCGTACGGCTGGTTGAACCCCTTTGCTTCCAACCATGCCATGTTACAATATGCAGTCCCATCGAATTGACTTTTCCGATTGTCGACCCACATGCATCCGACTGTCTTCACTCTATTTGGACATGGTACCATCTCCCATGTTTCATGCTTAATCAAGGTTGCAGTCTTCGCACCCATTGCGTCTTGCCACTTCTCGATCTCTTGTGTGATCAGTTCAGTATCTCCGTGAGTCTTAGAAACATTTCAAGGACTCACTTCCTCAATTGTTTCATTAACCATCTGTTGAAGCATCTCGAGGATCTGATCCAGTCCTAGACTGATCATCCTCCCTCTCTTCCGATTTCTTCTCCTTGAAACAATCTGGCACATGATCTTTATGTAAGATAACAGGCCCTAGGCCAAGCTCAACAAGGCCCATGTACAGCCTCCCACACGTGGGATTTAGTCTAGATTGTATATAGCTGATTTCTCTCATCTTCATTCCTTGTTTAGACTAGGAGATATTCTTTCTATTCTTTCTTTATTCTAATTTGTATTCTTAACATGTTTAGAGCCTTGATTAAGGCATAATGAGATTATAAATACAACAGTCGATCCTCTATGTATGGACGACCTTCTCTCCTGTCTTCTTCTTCTTCTTCTTCTTCCTTCTTCTTCCATATATGCTAACATGGTATCAGAGCCATAAAATCTTGGAGGTCTCATCTACATCATCAAAACATCTTGGAAGAAACACAGATCAAGAATCTGTGATTTTAGAAGCAAATCGTGGGTGACAACCTACTGTTCTCTCATTGTGATCAATAGTGGCCCACCTGCCATCATCACATAGTCCACAAGTCTCACTCCAGCCTTGGTGGACTATCTCTCCTCGTCTTTATGGAGAACTTTTCAGCATTTTTCGGAGATCAGAGGTAGGCCTTTTGATCTGTCTTGCGATTATCCAACTTTTTGAAATAGTTTTCATCACAGCCGCACAAAATCCTGTTCCTGAATGGATCTTGATGAGACTTGTACTGCTGGAAAAGGAATTTGATACTGGTCTCTGGCTTCTAATCTGATTCTCAATCAGATCTATCTGTGGGTTCCACACAGGGATCCTGCCTCCACAATTCAGTTCGTCTGGGACTGGTTTTTGCCAAAACTGCACCTTTTTGTGCTGTTTTCTGTTGGAAGCTTCATCAACTAGTATTTACTGCTGTTTTTTTTGATCCGCGGGCTATTTTATTTCTTTAAAACTGTTGATTTTGCATGCTACTGCTCTTTGTTGTCCTTCTTTCGTCTGCATTTTGCAATGGACAAGTATGATGTTATCCCAATTAAATTTAATGGGCATAATTATATGTCCTGGTCCTTCCATTTAAAGAACTTTGTAGAAGGACAAGGGCTTTTTGGTTATTTTGATAGATCAATCACTAAGCCTCCGACTCCAAGTACTACTAACTCAAAAATCTTAGCCACCTGGTCTAAGGAAAATGCTAAAGTCGTCACTTGGATCCTTAACTCTATTGATCTCTCTCTTGCTGTTGCTCTTCAAGCCTACACTTCAACAGTTGATATATGGGCACTTCTCAAGAAAGTCTACCATCAAACCAGTAAAGCCCGGAAGTTTCACTTGGATAATGAAATTGCTAAATATAATCAAGGGGATAAATCTATGCAGGAATACTTCAATGGTTTCCTCACCTTATGGACTAAAAGGGATTCCATGTTGATCAAAACAGTCTCTTATGGATTTCTATCCGAGGGTTTCAAATTACAAGAAGAAACTCACATTAGCCAGTTTCTTATGAATCTACGACCAGAATTTGAATCTGTTCGGTCTCCCCTCATGAATAGAGAAATGTCTACTAATCTTGATACCTGCTTTCAAGAAGTCCTTTGCGAAGAACTTCGTCTCACCTCACAGCGTGTTATTCTTAAAGAACCAAAAGCCTTCCCTGCGCCTCTTCCTGCCGACTCTGCTCTGTGGCAACCCAAAATCCGAAGCTGACTCAATGTTATGAATGCAAAGGGTTCGGTCATATTGTCAAAAATTGTCGCAATAATTTGGTTTGCCTATATTGTAAACGCTCTGGTCATCTTATTGATGACTGTCGCAGCCTACAACGAAGGAATGAGACACAACCTAAGAAGCCTCCTTCCAATATGTCAAGACAGAATATTCCAAGTACATTTCAGGCTCAAGCACCCTTATCTAATACAGGAAGCACTTCCTCCGGGGCTATATCCATGACACTCCTGCTCAGATTCAAGTACTGATTCAAAACACGATTACCTCAGCATATGCATCTATGGGCTTTACTGGTTGTCGGTACTCGGTATCAAACTCATTCTCCTACAAATTTTCCTGCAATTCGTTTTTCCGCATCTCTTTCTTCTCCTATCACCTCATCCACATGGTTTTTGTATTTAGGAGCCTCAAGTCACATGACATCTGTACAACATAGCTTTATAGATTCCCACCCTTACCTTAGTACAGTAAAAATAACCACTGCTAATAGAGATCAACTACTCATTTGTGGAGTTGGTACCATTACTTTATCTAGTGTGTCTTGCCAATCAATTACCCTTCCCAATGTCTATTTTGTTCCAAAATTATCAGCCAATGTACTTTCTATAGGACAACTTATTGATGATGGATATATTGTTCACTTTTCTTCCTCTAGTTGTGTCATACAGGGGCAACAAATTGGGAAGGTGATTGCAACGGGGAGTAAACATGGGTGTCTGTTTTTACAAGACATTGGACATCATTCCTTCTTTGCTGCTGCTTCTAATAATTTTAATAAATTGTGGGCCGCTTGGCATCAACACCTTGGTCATGTGAACAATGCTCATCTAATTTCCTTGTTTATGATTGGTTGTTTGAAATCTACTATTGATAATAAAATGATGTCTTCTTTATCTCAATCAAAGTGTGAAACTTGTTGCGTAAGTAAGAGTCACATTTTGCCCTTTTCTATTCATTATTCTCGTGCATTGGCATCTTTTGACATTATTCACACTGATGTTTGGGGAATTGCTCCTACCTTAAGTACGACGGATTTAAGTACTGTGACATTTATTGATGATCATTCCGTTATATTTGGATTTATTTTCATGCGCTTGAAATCTGAAGTATTTTCTATTTTTCAAAGCTTTTATAACATGGTCAAAACCCAATTTAAGAAAGCAATTAAGATTCTTAGATTAGATTTTGGTGGAGAATACACATCTCATGAATTCTCTGCCTTCCTTTCTGATAAAGGCATTCTTCACCAAAAATCTTGTCTGCATACTCAGCAAAATGGAATTGCGAAAAGAAAGAACAAACACATTCTTGAAACTGTTCGTACTCTTTTAATTGCATCATTAGTTCCACCCACTTTTTGGTGTGATACTACACAGACTGCTGTGTATCTTATCAGTCGTCTTCCTAGTATCGTTCTAGGCAAGACTACTCCTTACAGAGTTCTCTTTGGTCATACCCCTTCATACTCTCACTTGCGTGTTTTTAGCTGTTTGTGCTTTGTTCATCTTCCACCTACTGAGCGCACTAAGTTATCACCTCAGGCTGCCAAATGCATCTTTCTTGGCTACAGTAATGAGCACAAATGGTTTGTGTTATGATCAATTCGAAAAATGCATGTGAATATCTCATAATGTGATTTTCTTGGAACAGATTCTATTCTTTTCGTTACGTTTAGACAGTCATCCTATCGCTGTGTCCTATTTGCCACAATTCCCGGAGTCTGCTAACCATCAACTGTTCCAAAAGTCTATGTCCGGCGTAATACGGTCCCTTCTATGGTGCCTCCCTTTCCTAATCATTTCCCAGTGCCGCCTACTGAACTTTCAGGTAATAATGCTTCGTCTGATAGCATCTCTTCTCTGCAATGCTCTAGTCGTCTTTCCGTTGCTCCTAACCGTTATGAATTTCCTACTCTTTTTACTTCCTTGGATGGTGCTCCTAAACCCACCTCATATTCACAGGCATCGAAGATCGCTTACTGACAGGATGCTATGAATAAGGAATTGCTTGCTCTTGAAGCAAACCAAACATGGGACTTGGTACCGACCCATGAAGGAGCATTTGTGATTGGTAGTGAATTGATCTATTCCATCACAGTTCACTCTGATGGGAGTCTTGATCGTTACAAAGCCAGATTGGTTGCGCAGGGTTATAAGCAGGAATATTGAAACGACTATGAGGAGACATTTGCACTAGTGGCTAAAATGACCACCGTTCGTACTCTTTTTTGTGTCGCGGCCATCCACAACTAGCTCTTATGGCAAATGGATGTCAAAAATGCATTTCTTCATGGGGACTTGCGAGAGATTGTTTACTCAAAACCTCCTCCGGGATATGCTTGTCCTTCAAAGCATGTTTGTAAGTTGTGGAAATCTCTTTATGGACTTAAACAGGCTCCCAGGGATTGGTTCGATAAGTTCCGTTCAGCAATACTTCAAGCCGGATTTCGTCAGAGTCATTCTGATAGTTCCCTATTTTTGAGATGGACACCGAAGGGCTACACATTCCTTTTAGTCTATGTGGATGATATGATTATCATTGGCATTGATATTGCTGCCATTACGGATCTCAAACACCATCTTACTTGTCATTTCAGAATGAAGGATCTTAGTCCTCTCACCTACTTTCAGGGGCTTGAGTTTTTGCGTAACAAATCCGGCATCAGGGTCCATCAGCGTAAATATGCTACATATTTGATCACTTCAGTAAGGCTTGATGATGCTCACACTTTTGATACACCTATGGAATTGAACAGCAAAATCAGCATGGATGATGGCCCTCCCCTGGATGATCCCTCTGTTTTCCGACGGATAGTTGGTAGTTTGCTCTACTTAACTATGACTCGGCCAGGTAATTCTCATGTAGTTCATATGGTTAGCCAGTTTGTTAGCAATCCCCACAAAAAACACTTTGCTGCTGCTTTGTGCATACTCTGCTATGTTAAAAGCACGCTTAACCATGGTCTCTTTTACCCTTCTGGTACTTCTTTGTGCTTATCAGCTTATGTGGATGCCGACTGGGCTGGTTGCCCAGATTCTCGTCGATCTACCACTGGTGGTGTATGTTTCTTGGGGAATCTTTGATTTCGTGGGAGTGCAAGAAGCAAACCACTGTTTCAAAGTCTTCTGCTGGGGCAGAGTATCGGGCAATGTCATCCGCTAGTATTGAAATCATCTGGCTACATCGTCTTCTTTGTGAATTTGATGTCATTGTTGGTAGTTTTACACCTCTTCATGGGGACAACACTAGTGCTACCAGAATTGCCAACAATCCGATCTTTCATGAAAGGGCGAAGCACATTGAGATTAATTGTCACTTCATTCGTCAGCACGTTGTTACTGAGAAGATAACTTTGCCTCATGTCTCTACTCTTAACGAGTTGGTGGATATATTCACAAAAGCTCTTCCCAAAACGCGTTATTATGATCTCACTGGCAAATTAATGTTTTCTGCCTTGCCATATCAATTTGAGGGGGAGTGTAGAAGATAACATGACTGTAAGATAACAAGCCCTAGGCCCAACCTTACAAGGCTCATGTACAGCCTCCCACACGTGGGATTTAGTCTAAATTGTATATAGCTGATTTATCTCATCTTCATTCCTTGTATAGACTAGGAGATAGTTTTTCTATTCTTTCTTTATTCTAATTAGTATTCTTAACATGTTTAGGGCCTTGATTAAGGCATACTGAGATTATAAATACAACAATCGATCCTCTATGTATGGACGACCTTCTCTCCAGTCTTCTACTTCTTCCTTTTTGTCAAACCCCAACCCAGGATTAACCCAATAGTGTTTGCTTAGTGTGTGCTTAGTCTTGATCGGGTTTAGTTATCGTGGGTTAGAGTGTGATTAGTTTTTAGTCATGGTTTTTAGTTTTGGGGAGTTCGAGAACGTTTAGTGTTTACTAGGCTCACTCAGGAAGGCCTGGGTGTACGTGCAAGCGTGGGAAGATCGTGTTTGGTTTTGTGTTAATCGTGATTTTCATTTCATTTGATTGGTTTTATGATTATGTGCAACTTTCATGTTTAGCCCATTTGTGTTTGAAGCCCAGAAACTCAAGTTTTGGACCAAAAGGGTAATATAGCCTTTTCACACTCAAATCTGGACACAATTTTCGAGATCCCAAAATCATGTCAAAAATATACTTTTTGGAAACTAGATATTTCAAGGATCGTTTTATCCTTCTTCGTCGACTTCATTTGAGGCCCACAAGACCATGTTTTGACTCATGCAAGATTGGCACTAAGAGGGAAGCACTTAAGCTACTTTCCCTCTTTCTTTCCCCATTCCACAAAAATCCTGCACTTTTTCTTGACCTAGGGCTGAAAACCCCTTTCTTTTTCCCCTCTTCTTCTCTTCTTGAATGCTTGAGCTAGGAGACTCCAAATGGAATTCTAAAACCATCATCTTCTTCCTCTCAAGACAAGCTTTCCATTGATACCATTTTCTTGAGGTTTCTTGGTGGGAAAGATCTCCATTTCCTTCTTCACATCTTGTTTGGGCACCTCTAGGTAAGAGCTTTCAACCATCTCTTCAATAGAGTTCTTTCTACTTCCAAAGATCTTGTTTTTCTAACTTGTAGCAACCATTATGAAATGGGTTGTTTGGTTGCATTTTTGGGTGAGTTTTGAATGGATTTCATGGGATTTTTGTAGTTCTTGGCTTGGCATTTGGTTTGGAGTGCTAGAAGAAGAATCTTGTTTTCATTTGGCTAAGGCAAGTAATCTATTTAGGTTGTTTATGTATGTGGATCTATGGATTTGTTATTTTGTATTAATGTTTTGATTTACTAGGTTTTCATGATTGTGATCTTACTTTGGAAAATGCAAGCATGCCTAATCGCTTTCCAAACTTTCAGATTTCATTACTTTTAATTAAGTCTTGCTTTTGTTGAAGTTTGGATTTGTTTTGATAAGAAAGGGTTTCAAGGATTATGAAATGGGTTTCTATGTTAATGACTTGTTTAAGTATGAAATATATGCCCCAATGTGAGCCTTGATAGCATGTACATTCATGTATTTAAATTGCTAATTAGGATGGAAAGATTGTAGAAAGGAAAGGAAGGAAAGGTTGGACCAGTGCACTGCAGAAATCAGAACTGGGTTCTGATTTCCGCAGTTCACGCGGTCGACTGGCCAAGGGGCGCGGTCGACCGGGGACACTGGGATTGGTCCCAGTTGGATGACCTGCTGCACTGCGGGAATGACTGTTCCCCAGTTCACGCGGTCGACCGGCCAAGGGCGCGGTCGACCGGCGACACAGGGTCAGGTCCTCTGGAGCCTGACCAAAACACTGTTCATTGAATTAAAGTTACAACTCTGAGTCGACCGGGACTTGGCCGGTCGACCGGGCTCACAGTGTACGCGGTCGACCGGCCAAGGGCCAGGTCGACCGGGCACACTGGAATTTCCCCTGTTTAAGCAGATTTTTGCCCATTTGTATTTTCTTTTAAAATTTGAAAACTAGGCTATATTAAGGACTTTAACTTGACATTGTGTGAATGGAACTCCATGCTATATACCAACTTCGGGGACACCAATCCTTGTATTTTAAATATAGAGTTCCAATCACCCAAGGGTCAATGAATAGCCTAAGTATGTACTTGATAAAATTATCGTGTTTTGAACTTTGATTATCCCCGCAAGTTGTATCGTGTACTCGTTTTGAAGTCAAGTATTTAAGCTCGTTCTAAGATGTGTTTCAAGTATAAAGTGGGGATCACTTATAAGTTGTGAGCATATATATTATGCATTTTGCTAGTCGTGCCTTGTCTTGCCGTGACAAGTGATTTCCCCTACTATTTTCGATATGTTTGAATCGTGTTTCGCGTATTTTGTGCATTCATGAACTTAAGTGAACACCACAGAGCTTGGACTGCCCTTTCAGTCTGATCCACTGTCTGGGGGTCCTTAAACATGTGAACTAACTGCAGATTAGTCGTGTATTTATTACACATCGTGCGTGTCCGGTTCCGCGGCCGGAATCTCGTATTTGTGGGAATCGTGTCGTGTTATATTATGTATATTCGTGCTTGTCGTGCGTGCTTACTCTTTTCATTATAAATGATAGAGGAAGGATGGGCTCTTTGTGGATTTACGATTCATGATATATATGTTATGCATTCATGTTAGTTTGTCTTTGATTTAGAAAAGTGTTCGTAAGTACTTGTTTTACGTTCAGTAAAGTATTTCCTTATGTTCTCGATTAAACATTGTTTTACGTGCTTTCACTTAAAATGATTTCTTGCCAAACCGTCGTGTTTGATGCTTGTATTTTGGTGACCAGGTGCAGGAGGCCATCCCTTTGAGGAGGAGTGCCAAGAGGAGGCTGTTGAGCCTACCCTAGTTCGTGAGTGGCAACCCGACGACGTCATCTAGACGTCGGGACGGGTCATGAGAATGGATGGATCACATTTTGGGTTTTATATTACTTTTGGTATTGTATTGGCCTTTGTTGGCCTCTTATTTTGGGAATTGTAATAACTTAACATACTTGTTAACTTTGTAACTTGAATTATTATGGGAACGCCTCGTTATGTCTTCATTCTGATATTTATGTCTCGATGAAATATATGTTTATATTATGACATGATCTAATGAGATGTGATTTGCCACGCGCTTCCGCATACTTGATCGTGTGAGTTGGTTGTTCCTTGTGTTTGTTTTGGAACCCTCACTGCGGGAACCTGTGGGAGGTTTAATCATCTTTCAAATAATCTTACAAATCAGCCGCGGCCTCGGTCCGGGGCCGCGACACTTCTTCTTCCATATATGCTAACACTTTAAGCCCCTTGGAATCTGGCATCATAGGAAAACTTGATCCAATCCCCGAGTGATCAACCTCCTACGCTGTTGATTCCTCTTCCTTGAAATCATATTGTGCTTGATTTTCAAGCTCTAACGGATATGAAGACACAACATCATCAATATCATAATCTTTTTAATGTTTGTGCATACTCACAAATTTCAACGATTTCGACAGTGGTGGTCGTGAAATTCACCTTTGGGTCCCAGCAATCCTCATCACTGGCGCTCCTATGCTCATTAGATTCCCCTTTCCTCGAGTCCTCCGTGGCTGAATTTCCCTCAATGACTACCATCATCACTTTGCAATCCCGTGCAATGTGTCCTGGTTTTCCACATTGGCAACACACCTTGTCCTCTATGGCTTCGGCTTCTTGGCAACCATGCTTGCAAACATATCCCATCATTCCTTTGGAGTTTGAACATCCAATAGATGATAAAGCATGTCATCATCTAATGACATCTTGATTGCAAATAGAGCCTTTGCACCTGTTACAATCAACTTTCTCTTTCGGGATGCCTCTTTTGGTGGTGTTGTTTCTCCCGCACACGCTATATCCTATAACCCGTCACTCATTGGGTAAGATTCCGTCGGTTTTCTCCAGAAGTTTCAATTTGCCTTGTTATGGAGTATCATTGGAAAAGAGAAACCCATTCCGAAGTCCATCGCTACTGATCTGGTCTGATATGCTTCAATACCTACACCATCGTGTAGATCTCATCACAACGAGCACACAGGGGGAAACAAATCTCAAATCCGAGTTCGTATGGCCCTGTTATTGCCAATTGAGTCTTAGCCCTCAAATTTGTTCAAACCCCTTTGACATGGCTGCTGATGTGTAATGACGTTAGCATCTGCTTATCTTAGCCAATGATGTCATAGATGACGTCACTGCTATTGTTGTTGGATTGGGGGCTTCTAAGTCGAGTTTGCCTAACCGGAACCTTAGCCCGAACTTGACCTGGGACTTGCTCGTCCTGTGTTCAGATCGGTCTCGGTCGCAGCAATGTCAGCCCCATGTTTTTCTTCTTCGTCATTGGGTCACTAGTAGCGACCTCCTCCTATCATGGCAATGACATTACACGGTGGAACTCCAAGGCGGCAACCCCTCTGTTCTTTTTCTCCTGTGGGCAAGGATGCAAATAGCGGCCGCTACGTAGCGTAGCGGCCGATAAATCGGGCGTAGCGGCCATGACCGCTACGCTAAACATGAAATATCGCTGTTCACAACCGTATCGGTGTGTATCGGCCGCTATTTACCCGTAGCGGCCGATACGCACCGATACGTTGCGTATCGGGCGCAACTAGGGTATGAAAGTCAAAAGAAAAAACAGATTTTCTGTTTACTGGAGGAAGAAGAAGATTAAAATAAAAAAAAGGAAGAAGAGGAAAAAAGTTACAGAGAAGAGATGAAGGAAACATACCTGTCCCGCAGGCAGCTGCAGCGGCAGCGGATGGCGGCGGCAGCAGTGGACAGACGCTGCAGCAGAGGCAGCAATGGGTGGCAGCAGCAGAAGATGGACACAGCAAGCAGCGGCAGCAGCAGCAGAGGCGGAGGCGGCAGAGGCAGAGGCTGCTTCCTGCTCTTCTTCTTCTTCTCCTTCTCCTCTTTTCTTTTCTTTTCTTTTCTTCTTTCTTCTCTTCCTCTCCCTTCTCTGCTGCCGCCGCCGCCTGCTCTTCTTCTTTCTTCTTCTCCTTCTCCTCTTTTCTTTTCTTTTCTTCTTTCCTCTCTTCCTCTCCCCTTCTCTACTGCTGCCGCTGCCTGCTCTTCTTCTCCTTCTCCCTCTCCTCTTTGCATTTTTTTTCTTCTTTCTTCTCTTCCTCTCCCCTTCTTGATTTTTGTTTATCGTTGTGTAGGGAAACGCAAGAGGCACCAACCCTATTCAATTTAAGCCTCGCTTTTAATTTACTGGTGTCTGTGGGGCCTCAGTTTTAATTCACTGAGAAGGCGGGTGGGGCTCTAGACAAAAATTAAATTCATCTGGGGTCACTAAAAGAGCCCTATTGAAGTTCTAAATAAAAATTAAATTCATTTGAGAGCACTTAATGGGCCCTATTGAAGTTCTAAAAAAAAATTAAATTCATTTGGGGCACTTAAAGGGGCCCTATTGAAGTTCTAAACAAAAATTAAATTCATTTGGGAGCACTTAATGGGCCCTATTGAAGTTCTAAACAGAAATTTAATTCATTTGGGGGCACTTAATGGGCCCTATTGAAGTTGTAAACAAAAATTAAATGGAGCCCTTCTTTTATTTCTCGATTTGTGTGTGTCAACCCTCTAAACCTAATTAATTTTGGCCCTGATTTTAATTCATTAAGGGGCACTTAATGGGCCCTATTTAAGTTCTGAACAAAAATTAGATGGAGCCCCTTTTATTTTTAGATTTGTGTGTCAAACCCTCTTTTATTGAATCATTAGAGAGCACTTATGGACAGTTTGAAAGGCATAAATAAAAATTAAATGGACCCCCTCTTTTATTTCATTAGAGGCCACTTATGGGAACTTTGAAAGGTATAAATAAAATTTAAATGAACCCTCTAGAAAAATAAAACCTGAACCACCTAATGCCTTTTAACCATTGGTAGGATCCACAATGGGGCCTAAATATAAAAATAAAAAAGCCATGCCTTAGCCAAATATTACTTAATTGAAATCAAGACCTTAGCCAAATTCCACTCTACTTGAAAATAGAACTCTATCAAATTTCACTCTAGTTAGAAATAGGGACCAATCAAATTTCACTCTAACTGGAAATAGGGCCATGGCCAACTTTCACACTAATTGAAAATAAAGTCTAATAAATTTCACACTAATTGAAGATAGGCTCTAGCAAAATTTTACTCTAATAGGAAATAGGGCTCAACCAAATTTCGTTTTAATAGAAAATAGGACCCTAACCGAATTACAATCTAATAGGAAATAGGCCCTCATCAAATTTTTTTTTGTTTACAGGAAATTTTAAACTATATATATATACATTTCAAAATACAGCTAAGAAATGTGATTTTCTAAGCAAAGATGGTAATAATATTTGGATGACACTATTTGATTACAAACATGAATACATGTGAAAAAAATGATTATTACTATTATTTTTTATCCATACAGCGATAGAAGACCTCATACAATGAGGGGACCACTACGCCCCCTTATCTTAGTTACTTTTGCAAAAAAATTTTCTATCATTTTCCAATATTCTGGATTTTCTAAAAAAATTTCAGAATTTTTTGACCTTTTTTTCAAAACGCACCGCCACGCCGCTACGTAGCACCGCTACGCTACGTAGCACCCGCTTCGTAGCATTTTGGTGGCGGGCCGCTACGCCCGCCGCTACCGCTATTTTCATCCTTGCCTGTGGGTCACTGGGCCGACTTCTACACAAATCAAGGCCGAGCTGATCCTCTTTCCGGTTCCATGCACACCATCCCTACTACTTTAGAACCGAGGGATTCAGATCTGTCCCTCTCTACATAGTGATCTTCTAGCCCACCAGTGACCTCAGCTGAACCTCTCCCCTAGAAGCACGAACTGAACCTTGTTTTCTGCAAACCAATTGTCATAGCCCTACCCAACTTAGGATTGTTGGAAGTTTACACTAAAAACATACTTTTATGTATTTGTCTTTGACTGATTCACTTATTAGTATATTTTGTCTTCTCATCTAACTGAGATTTTATATGGCCAAATGGTTGCATTATTAATTATTATGCATGTATGTGTTTTTTATTCTATAAATTAGACAAGGTGGTGTGTAGAGTTCTACTTATACACGGAAGACTTATTTGTCAGTTCTTATAGAATATAAGTTGTTCACAATCTAGATGGATTTGGACACACCATCGGTACGATTGTAGCATGATGTTTTAGCAGGCTTGTCTTGGTTGCGGAAAATGGTGTAGTTTCGACTCATTATGCTAGTACTCTTTGTGTGTATTGAACATGACCGTTTTTGGGTTAATTGTCTTTATACTGACCATATTAGATGAATAACATCCAAATGGTTATTATGAGTGCTTGTACTCTTAATCCCGATATAAATGATAGACACATACATTAAGTGTTGGACATTTTGATTGATGAAGGAGTGAGATCTTTTATGGGTCAATAATCTCAATAAATTGGATGACTACACTACGTGTTTGGTGCATATTAGTTTATTGACGGAATCCACATCCCATAATAAGGATTGATGATATCCCCTTGATAAAGCTTTTAAGTTTTGATTATGTCAAACCCTGTAGGCGGACTTTATGTCCGACATATCAAATATGTCAAGTGTAAGGTCTCAAGGAATTATAAAGATATCGATTAAATATAGATGTTAGTAATTATTTAATCGATGGATATTTGAAATCTTAACGTGGGGAGATTAATAAGCATTTAATAACAAGAAGCTCGAAATATTATTTTGAGAATAAGGACAGGAGTGCATTTATAATTCTTTATTGGACTGAATTGTAATTTATGGAACTAAGATTCTAATTTGGGTCGAATTAGGGTTTTCTGTTTCCATAAGAAGTCTATCCTTATTTCCTTCTTAAGGTCCCTATTGTAGCCTATAAATATGCGTTATTGCTCTCTAGGTAAATAGTACAAGAGAAATCTCGTTTTGGAGAGCAAAGAGAATTCGCAGGAGAGGCCCACACCTTGGTGCGAGTTCAAGCATAGATGATTTTCGGGTTGCTGTAAGACTGAGATCAAATCAGAGAGATCTCGTAGGTATGGTTTTTAATCATATTCGTCTATAGTTATTTCCGTAGTGATCTGTACACAATATCTAGGGTTCCTGGCGGCTGCCCTTCTCTAACAAGGATGATATTGTCTGCCTTGGCCCATGTGCGCACCCAAGGACTTCCTAGTCAATCACCTATCTTGGTACCCCTCTCGTCCAGGCATGCTTAACTTCGGAGTTCTTATGGGATCTGGGGCCACATGACTTTAAAACGCGTCATGTCGAGTTAAGATGGGGTATGACTTATAAGCCCGGGGTCAAGACTTGGATATTTTCGATATGGGACTTAGACAAAGCCTCATGGTTCTAACTGAAGCACTCCACGCTTACCCTTGAGGATTTCCCTTTCTTGACTCGCAGGATCACTTGACTTGATCTTGCCTCAAGGGATTACCTAGGTGGATTGGGGTCTCACACTCTCCCCCACCGGAAATAGAGTCGTCCTTGGCAGTATACCAATTGTCACAGCCTGCCCAACTCAGTATGATATTGCCCGCTTTAGCCCACGTGCGCTCGCGAGGACTTCTCTGGTGGTCACCCATTCTAGTACTGCTCCCTCTCGAGCACGCTTAGGAGTTCTTATGGGATTCAGGGTTGCACAACCTTAAAATGTGCTATGTCGAGTTAAGACGGGGTTTGACTTATAAGCCCAGGGTCAGGGCTTGGATATTTCCGATGTGGGACTTGGACCAAACCTCATGGTGTTAATTGAAGCACTCCACCCTTACCCCAGCAGATTCCCCTTTCTTATCTCACAAGGTCACTTGGCCTGATCCTGCCTTAAGGGATTACCCAGGCGGATTGGGGTTTCACACTCTTCAGCCCCCCCACCCCCCCGACCTGATCCTGCCTTAAGGGATTACCAAGGCGGATTGGAGTTTAACACTCTTCAGCACACCCACACCCCCCGCAACTCAGCATGGATATTATCTGGTTTGGCCCACATGCACATGCAAGGACTTCGTGAGCGGTCACCCATCTTGGTATTGCTCCCCCGCTTGAGCACGCTTAACTTTAGAGTTCTTTTGGGATTAGGGGCTACACAGCTTTAAAACATGTCATGTTGAGTGAAGATAGGGTTTTGACTTATAAGCCCCGAGTCAAGAGTTGGATATTTCCAATGTGGGACTTAGACAAAGCCTCCCGATACTAATCGAAGCACTCCACCCTTACCCTGTGGATTCCCCCCCACCCCGGCTCATAGGATTACTCGACTTGGTCTTGCCTCAAGGGATTACCCAAGCCGATTGGGGTCTCACGATCCGACTTCAAACCCTCAATGATTTGAACCAAGGATGAAAATAACGGTAGCGACCCGCTGCCAAAACGCTATGAAGCGGCGATATGTAGCGGTGTAGCGGCGCGTTTTGAAAAAAGCATAAAAAAAATTTGAAAAATTTCTAGAAAATCCAGAATATTGGAAAATGATGGAAAATGTGTTCTTTTTGCAAAAGTAACTAAGATAAGGGGGCGTAGCAGTCCCTTCATTGTATGAGGTTTTGTATCGCTGACACTGAATAAATAGAGTGAACAATAAGAGTTAGGTCATAGGAATTTAATAGCAAACAATAAAAATGAACTTTGGTGGTAAATGACCCATTTTGTTATTTCGTTAGGGCCCTATTTCCTATTAATTAGAGTGAGCTTTGGTTGGGCCCTATGTCCTATTACTATAGCCTATGTTTAATTAGTATGAAATTTGGTTGCGCTTTATTTTAAATAGGTTTGAAAGTTGGCTATAACACTATTCCCAATTAGAGTGAAATTTGACTTAGGTGTCAATTTCAATTAAGTAATATTTAGCTACGATATAACTTTTTTATTTTAACATTGATGCTATATTGTGGAGCCCACTATTGTTTATATCAGGTTCTTCAATTTTTATTGTTTTGGATGTCCACATTTAATTTTTTGAATTTTTTTTAGTGAATGGATTTTACGTTTAATTTTTTGAATCTATTATATTTTGGTGGATGGATTTTTAATGGTTTTTGAATGGCCCATGTAATTTTCATTTCATTTGTGCCCTTCATTAGGTGGGCCTATCGTGGGCCCATGAATTACCTAACGATTAAAAAGAAGAGGACGATGTGGGCAGCCCGATAAGCATGGATGAAAATAGTGGCCGCTACGCTACGGGCCGCTACAACCGCTACGGGGCCACTACGGGGTGAGAAAAATTCCTACTTTCCAAATTTTTTTAAAATGCATAATAAGACTTATTTTTTTTCTTCTTCTCTCTAAATAACATTTCTACACAACTCTTCTACTCTTTTATGTTTAAAAGAACACCAAAAAGCACATGATCTTGCCGAATTACAGTCGATACAAAGAGTTCTTCTCAATGATTCTTCTCTAAGTACATCCTATTAGACACCCCCTTTGGTAGATGTATTATTTTCTCTAGTTACTCTTAAGTCTTGACTTCATGACATAGTTTTTTCTTTTATAAGCTTTTCATTAGTTTCTAAGTTAGCATAACTAAGCAACATGAACACATGTGAAAAAATGATCATTACTATTATTTTCTATTTATACAGCGATACAGGACCTTATACAGTGAGAGGACTGCTACGCCCCCTTACCTTAGTTACTTTTGCAAAAAAAATACATTTTCTCTCATTTTCCAATATTCTAGATTTTCTAGAATTTTTTCATATTTTTTTGACGATTTTTTCAAATCGCACCGCTACGCTACGTAGCCTTTTGGCGGCAAGCCGATACGCCCGCCGCTACCGCTATTTTCATCCTTGCCGGTAAGGGCATTTGCTGCCCTAGCTTCATCTGAAATAAAAAGAGGGAAACGAAAGAGAAAGGAGGGAAAGAGAAGGAGGAGGAGGAGAAGAAGCAGCCGCCAATGCTGCCTGCCGCTGCTGCTGCCGCCATTGCTGCTCTGCCGTTGCGACCCTGCTGCTGCTGTGACATTGTGACCCTGTTGCCGCTGCCGCCTCCTCCACGCATCAGGTATTTCTTTTGCAACTCATCTTTTTTTTTTCTTCTTTCCTTTCTTTCTTTGTTTCCTTTTTTTTTTTTTTTTATCCTTTTTCCGTCATTTGTTTAATGAGCGATTCAGTGGAGCAAACGGGGGCAGACCGCAATGTAGCGGCTGCTACGACAATGTATCGGTCGTAGCGGTCGCTACGGTAATTTATCGGCCGCTACAGGCTGATACGATTGCGATATCCGATAATTTCAAAGAGGGCCGCCACGCCCGATTTATCGGCCGATGCATAGCTTTTTTCATCCTTGATATGGACTGCCCACAACCTAAACCCAATTCTTTTTTGTTTCCCCCTATCTCCGTAACCTACCCATAAGATATCCGTCGATCCGATCACATATTCGAACCTTTTCAGATTTTGATTTGACGGTGCCTTGACGCCTCCGCTGATCCGCACCCTATCCCGGCCTAGGGATCTGTGTACGATCTCCAAGATCCACCGAACGTGAGTAATCAGTCAAGACTCAAGATTGCAGGCCTCGGCTCACTTGATCTTCCCAGAATCGGTGACCTGCTTTGATAGCTCTTGTTGAGGGAGAAGGGAAGAGATAAATTGAGAAACAATGTAAACTTGTTTATTGCATTCTATTGAACTCAATTACGTTCACCAATATATAAAGAAAAGCCCTAAGCACACCTACTAATTTAAGTCCTAACCTAAATAGGAAACACAACCACAATAAGAAAAAGAATATTCATAATAATATCCTAGATCACCAGCCCAACCCCTTTGGTGCATGTGCTGAGTCAGTGATGACTTCAACATCCCCAACCCAGGATGGTACCCACTAGAAAGAAAATCATTTGTGCAGATGGTTCCCTTGGGACTACCCCAGGACAAGTCTAATATTACAATGAGTTCAAGAAAAATAAAAAATTTAAATATATACATTATTGTTCAATATTCTGCCCCCTGTTACAGGGTCTGGGGTATTACAATTGTTTTATCCAATACCACTATGAGTATTGTATCCTTTTGATACATGTACATGAAGCATATATAAGTATCTTAGAATCATAGTCTATTATACTGTCAGGTTGTGTGGGCCTTGGGTTGTCTGTCTGTTAGAATATGAGACTAACTTTATGTGCACAAAATCAGTACACTTGTAGGTTCTCTCACGTGTGAAGGTCTATACAAAATACATTTGCATGCTGATTATCATATATGGGAAAATCACTTCGGAGAGTATTGCATGCCCCCTATCATCCTAACTCCCCTTTTTTTTTTTTTGATAAGAGATAAAATCATCCAAACTCCTCTTAAACTGCACTGCACCATCACATCACTCTTGCATTATGCTCAAACTATTACATGCCCCATATCCATAAGTTGTATGGAATACTCCTATGGGTCCCAATCCTTTGACATAAGAGCACTTTCATCCACTTTCCCCATCTAAAACTTGTGACTGATACAATCAAGGTCCAGATGTTGGATTTAATCAAACTTCATCTACAGTATCAAAATATTTTACAGAAAAGGTCTGATTTGCGTAAAAATATTTAAATATTATTTTGGAAACATTTTCACTTGTAATTGGACTTTCAATGTTTGTGGATGATCCAATGGATCTGTCGATACTAATAAGTTCCTTGGCGTCCATGTTTATCCCATCTTGAATTGCCTTGGATTTTCTTGACATCCTTGTGGTATAGACCCAATAACACCTGTGTGTCAACTATCCCGTGGTCTCCTAAAGGCTAACAGTGTTGCATTATTTGGATCCTTAAAGCTTCCCCATCTTTAGGATAAACCCAAGATAGAGCACAATCAGTCGAATATATGCCTATATGGATTCAGTAACCGATGTATTTTATCCACCTATAATATAGATACAACATCATCATTCTTCTGTAGGGACGATAAATCACTTCTGATGGTGCCAATAATTTATCCCTTAATTGTCATAACATGCCAATCTGGTCCAACCATAAAACATCTTTTCGTCATTTGAGATGCTCTAGGCTCGTGTTATTAAGGTTTTGGATAATTTTCAGGTCTAAGTGTAATTGGAGGGAGCATTTTTTTTTTTTTCAAAAGAAGAGTCAGGCAAAGGTATCCAAACTTACTCTGATAGTAATTTGTTGCAATCAAGATTCATCTTGACCAATTTCTCTGCATCTTAGACCAATCCAACTGAAGCCTAACCTAGCCAAATGCACTCAAATTTGCTCTGATACTAAATTAATGCAAGTCAGGAGTAGGAATCCCTACATTTTCGTGTGGCTTTCGCTCCCAGCGGCTTTGAATATAATCGATGTAGAAATCTCAGCTGTTTAAACAAAATTTCCAATAATAACATCACTAAATCTTGTTGATCGACTCTTCAGACAAAATCCTTTCAGTGTTGTGTTGAAAAAATAGTTTCAAATTAGGCGTAACTTGCACAATGGGCTCAAGAAGTTTTGGTACTCTCCAAATAGTCTCAATTTCAAATCCCATATCTTTTATGAAGTTATCCAAAGCGCTAAATTTTGCATAATAAAACTGAGCAATCACTCTTTCATTTGGAAAATTTCAAAAAAGTATAAAATTTTTGCTCATTTTCAATAAAGTACGTGAAGATTTGAATATTTCAACTTAGTATGAAAGTTTTCCACAATTCTTTCAATCAAGTCCTCTCCATAACAAAATTCTGAGAAATGACAAAAATACCCTTATGTTATTTTTCAAATCTTCTTTTTAATAAATCAATTTAGAGAATTGATCAAGTCCAACCCAAATGACCTAGTGGGGCCCACTTCAACTGCCTTTATGCATGGATGGTTAAAAAATGGGGTTACCAAATGACAAAAAAACTAGCTTCATTAAATGGTTATGATCATCAAAATCAAAATGGCCATTTTTGGGGAGGAAAGGGGTTAAGAAAAGACAAAAACTTGTCATAATGTAGGGGTATTTTTGTCATTTCTCAAAAAATTTATGGAGAGGACTTGATTGAAGGAATTGTGGAAAACTTTTAAACTTTTTTGAAATATTCAAATCTTCGTGTACTTTTTTAAAAATGAGCCAAAAGCTTTATACCTTTCTGAAAATTTACCCTCTTTCATATGGTAGTTTGCTGTGGAGAAACCATAAACAAGTTAAAACCCGATTTTTAAACTTTAATATGATCAGCCAACAAGGCTTGCATGCATTACTAATCATAGCAATTCGAAGGTGCAAAATCAACCCTAAAGTTGAATCAATTGCACCAATAAGAATAGGTGTATAAGCCAGTTGATTGGCATGGATGAGAGAGTTTCCTGCTTTTATTTTGACGAAAGTCAACAAAATTCCTTCAGAAACCTGTTTTCATTGAAGCTTATAAAAGGAAAAACAATTGAAAGTCCCAGATGAATCTAGATAGCTTGAATCACTAATCCATATCTCATGTCCTTAGATGTCTAACTTTGGCCATTATGACTGAAAACCAATAATACCAAAATACCCGAAAGACTGTACCAACTTTGAATCTAACATAAGTTTTGAAAATATCTTAACAATCACAACTTATTTTTTCCCGTCAGTACCTGGTAATAAGTAATAACTCCCCCAATACTTGTTGATATTGCACAAGCTTGGTCTTGTTGGAAAGATGATTGAATAATTGAACATTGTTTCATTCATGTAATGTGTTCTATATTGTAATGTGTTCTATATTGAGAATAACACTGAAAAACAACTGTGATGTTGTTAATTTATTTGGCATGAACGCAATGCTCCCACAGTTGGAGTGGCCCCTGTGATGTCTTGGTTCACCATCTATGATTCCGAAATCGTGATTAAATCTTCTCTGACCATGTGATTATTGAAAATCTATGGTCTGTATCCTTTTTCTCTTTACCATGATCTTTTGGGATTTCTTTAATTCTGATCCATAAAAGATTAGCATGTTTTAATAATGCTTATAAAGAGTATTAATATTAAATTGTATGATTTTTATGTCAAAGGTTGAAAGTTCATACGTAGAGGTACAATTATTAGTGACTATTTGTCCTTACCTTTTAATTTCAGTCATTGATATGATTTTTCGCTTGCTATTTTAGGTTTTATTTCTTCTCCTATTTTTTAATAGCACTTATGTTTCCTATTGACTTTTGACGTCTGATCGTCCCTTCAATCCATGACAGTGCACAAGCACACTCCTTGGATGAAATACTCTGGGGAAGATTTTTTGTTGGCCTTGGCATTGGTGTGAACACTGTCCTTGTTCCAATTTATATTTCAGAGGTACAAGTTCATGTTAATGTGTTAAAAGTTTCAAATGTCTTCTGATTAAATATTTAGTTTGGTTTTTTAGCATAATTTTTGTCTACTCTATGGAGAAATAATGTAGGCCAAGAGGAAGCCCGCCATGTTGCTTGGGCACACATGCCAAGCCCACTTCAGGTGCAAGCACTAGACCCTCTCCATCTAGGATTTTCTTATATTTCTGGAGCTCTGGGGTTGCATGGGTAGAGATCTTAGATTGAAATTCAGCAATGACTTGCCTTGATGGAATTAGTGAAGATTTCATGAATATGAATATGGACTATGGGGACAAGATTAGTAAAAAGTGGAAACTTATAGAAGGGAGATTAAGCAGAATGAACCTACTCTGTTTGGAGGTGGGTGGGTTTACAAGGGCCACTTAATCTATCGATCTACCATTTATTAGATCAATGTTGTCCACTGAGCTAAGCTGCGTGCTTGATTAAGTAGGAGATGCCAACCAGCTTGAAGAGATATGAAGAGAATAGTAATAATTAACCAAAAGCCTTTTGTCATAAAACTGTAGTTATATTTAAAAATGCTTACTAACCTAAAGAGAAACTGAAGAATGTCCCAATTGATCTGAAAAATGGACAATTCACAGCATGTTGTGAAGGTGGAGAGGGAAGGAGAGAAGAGCGGGGAGAAAGCATATTTGGTGACCATGGAAATGAAGCAGATTTGGCGACCATGGAAATGACAATCACAAGTGGGAATGGAGGCTGAAAACTGTCTTGGAGAGAGGATAATGACATGGACATTATTCTGAGAGGAATGGGAACAAGGGAGGAGGAAGCTCATGACGACTTGTCACGACCCGAATTCCGGGGCCTGCTGGATTCCAGGTGGTGACTAATAGGCAATATTCACCATGCATAAATCAAATAAGTTCACATAAGGTATTTGGCGTTTCCTACTAAATAACTAGAACTTGTATTAAAGTAAAATCCACCTTTTGTTCATCAAAACAATTCACTATGTTTGAATAAAATAAACCATTACAATCTTTAAGTTATCTAACTGAACTAAACTAAATCAATAAAATGGAAAATTATTTCTCTTCAATCTTCTAGATGCTCCCGTCCTCTCAAGTATGCACGCCAAAGCCTATCTCCTAGTCATTACTATTTTCCTCGGTCTCTAAGTTCTGGTTACCTGGAACTGGAAGGGGCAATCCGGGAATCAGTGGAAACTGAGTGAATAAACATACAACTCCATTTATAGACATAAACATCATCAGAACATAAAAGCACAATTCAATTAAGTAGGTTCATCCACATAAGAGATGCGTGCAATTACAATATCCTGATTATGGTCCACACCAACGGTCAAGGTCTCATCTGAACACAACCTACTAGCCAGCAAGTAGCACAGGCCAACAAGGATCAAGTACCTTAATGTTCAGGATCAACAGGGCACCTTTTTTTTTTTTTTTTGGATAGTTAAGAGTTTGTATTTCCAAAGAGAGATTACAAAGAACAAAAGAATGTGAGATATCTCCAAGATCGTTTACCTACTCTTGACAGAGACGAGCAAAAGAGGAGCTAACTACCAAAAATCCAAACCGGCTGCAAGATCCCACCCACAACCCCGCCAGCTAAAAACAGGAAACTCGACCCGATGTGCAGCCATACAAGGAGGCAAAGGGAGAGGGCAAAAATATCAGAAAGACCAAAGAAACACAGCAACAATGTGAGTGAAATGGGCAGAACATAGCAGGCTTAGTTAGCTAATCCAGTTGATTGGCCATTACTTCTGTAGCTACTGGCTCTACAAGAAAGATGGGTCCCAGCTGCAGAAAATTTACTAAAGACCTCAACTTTCAGGTTCTTGATTAGAGCATTTAATGTTCTAGCGTTGAATCTCTGCTGCCAAGGAGATATGGATGGATCCAAAACTGCTTCTCTGAGTTTCTTCCAGTCTGAGTAGATGGTAAGATTTTGGCAGTGGTTGGCCACCTGAGAGATAATCGTGAAAGAGGCTTTGAACATGTCTTCATCCTCATTGATTAGAGTCCAAGTCGGGTTCTTTACTTCATCTGTCAGGAAGCCGACACCAACGGGGCACCTTCTTAACATTTATACGCACATATTCGAGGTGACCAACTATATCCAGGCAGTACCAAAGAATTTTAGTTCACCTGAGGCTGACCCTAAGTCGGACAGCATAATCTTGAGGCTGACTTGAAGTCGGACAATCATCTTTCTCACTAGGCTGACCTATGTCAGACATTATTATCATCACGAGGCTGACCTAAGCCAGACAATGTCATTCACAAAAAGCCTTTGTACCATACTTAGTGGTATAGGATGTCTGAAGGCAAATTCAGGTTGTGTCTAAATCCTTTGAACATCATTCCCATACTCTTTTAATTAACTGTTAAATTCAAATTTATTCCTTACACTTTTCCACATCTATAATTGTGTTTGCTTCTGTAATCAGCCCAATACACTAATATTTATATTTAAACTGCCACCACCAACTTCAGTATTGTTAGCCATGGTGCATGAGGGTAATCACATAACCATCTCTTGAGAGATGCAAGAACCAACCTTAATTAACATAGCACAACACAAAACATATGGCATCACCAGTTACCACGATCCACTGCATAATTACATCGTTGAACCAACTATGCACAGTCTCATCATAGATAATATAATATCCATAGCAACAAATAGTGATCACCATTCAATCATTCAACAGTTCTTTGGTGTCATAAAAGAGGAAGAATCATCACTATCTATTCAACATGATATATATTCATAAATAAAGTACATTCATAATACATGCATAAGAAACTCATAATTAGATCTTTGAATCAGACATCACAATTACTTTATTGGTAACACGTTAGGCAAGAACATTCAGCTATCGTTGATCACATGAAATCCAAGTACCAATCAGTTCTATCATAAGAAGAAAAACACCAGCATGGCTTCATCACAGTGTGCATATGTTCAAGATCAATATCTCAAAGTACTTTATTAAAACCCAAATCCCTATAGTTAGCTATTCTGTCTCCCAAGTACATGATACGGCTAAACCAAATTTCATAGTTTAGGGTTCAGTCCACAAGAAGAGGCATGGTGGTGGAGCGAGGCCGTCCAAGACAAGATAAGAGTTAAAAGAGAGTGCTTTAAAACTTGGCAAAAGGATCGAAATGGAGCGAACTTGGAGACGTATAAAGAAGCAAAAAGAGAAACCAAAAAGGCAGTTAGTGGGGCCAAGGCAAAGGCATTTGAGGAGCTATATAGGCGACTTGACACTAAGGAAGGCGAAAGAGAGATATTCAAGCTTGCTAAAGCCAGAGATAGGCTGACCAAGGACTAAAACCAAGTTAAATGCATTAAGGATGAGGCTGAAAAAGTATTAGTAAAGGAAGATGAGATAAAGGAGCATTGGAAGAGCTACTTCTACAAGTTACTTAACGAAAGTAGTAGTAGTGACATACAATTGAGGCAAGGGAAGAATTGAATCATAGGTTCTATAGGAGTATCAGTAGGGAAGAAGTTAAAGAAGTATTGAAATGGATGAAGAATGGGAAAGCGGTTGGGCCAGATGGTATCCCTATTGAGGTCTGGAGGTGCTTGGGGGAGGATGGCATAAGTTGGTTGACAAAGCTTTTTAATGTAGTGCTAAAGAGCAAGAAGATGCCTGATGCATGGAGGAAAAGTATTCTTATACCCATATACAAGAACAAAGGAGATATTCAGAACTGTGCGAACTACCGTGGGATTAAATTGATGAGCCATACGATGAAATTATGGGAGAGAGTTATTGAGAGAAGACTAAGAAGAACAACAAATGTTTCAGAGAATCAATTTGGTTTCATGCTTGGGAGATCAACCATGGAGGCTATCTTTCTCCTGAGAAGGTTAATGGAACGGTATAGAGAAGGTCAGAGAGATTTACATATGGTGTTTGTTGACTTGGAGAAGGCCTGTGACTGGGTTCCTAGGGAGATTCTATGGAGAGTACTGGAAAAGAAAAGAGTGTGTGTCGCATATATTGAGGCGATAAAGGATATGTATGATAGAGTCGTAACATCTATAAGAATGACTGGCGGAGAGACTAAAGAGTTTCCTATCACGATTGGTCTACACCAAAGCTCAGCGTTAAGCCCGTATTTGTTTGCCCTAGTTATGGATGAGATTACAAGACATCCATGATGAGGTGCCGTGGTGTATGCTATTTGCAGATGACATTGTTTTAGTGGATGAGACGAGAGGAGGAGTGAATGCTAAGTTAGAATTGTGGCGGAAAACGTTAGAGACTAAAGGGTTTAGGCTAAGTCGATGCAAGATGGAATATATGGAATGCAAGTTTAGTCAAAGTAGGACACCTGGTAACATAGAAGTAAGTTTGGGCACACAAAAGATTATAGAGAAAGAAAACTTTAGATACCTTGGATCTATGGTGCAGCAGGATGGAGGGATTGATACTGATGCAAGTCACAGGATTCAAGCCGGGTGGACCAAATGGAGGAGTGCTTCGGGCGTCTTGTGTGATCGGAAAGTCCCCCTCAAGGTTAAAGGAAAGTATTCTAAGGTGGCGTACCGTCCAGCGTTGTTATATGGATCAGAGTGTTAGGCGGTAAAGCATAATCATGTTAAGAAGATGGAAGTTGCGGAGATGAGAATGCTAAGATGGATGTGCGGGATCACAAGGAGAGATAGGATTAGGAACGAGGAGATTATGGACAAAGTAGGAATAGCACCGATTGAAGATAAAATGAGAGAAAATCGACTGAGATGGTTCGGCCATGTTAGAAGGCGTCCAACGGAGGTACCTGTTAAAATGTGTGAAAGCATGGAGATTGTCAGGAGTAGGAGAGGGAGATGGAGACCTAAGAGAAGTTGGAAAGAAACTATTAAACATGACCTTGCCTTCGTGGATCTAACGGAGACATGGCCCTAAACAGATTTGATTGGCGTCGTCAAATCCATATAGCCGACCCCACCTAGTTGAAAAAGGCTTGGTTTGGTTTGGTTTAGGGTTCAGTCCACAAGAAGGTCTCTTGTCCTAGGGTTCCATAATTCCCAAAACCTAAATAATGTTTCGACTGTACCTAAAATTTGAGTTTAGGGTTCAGCTGATCTCCAAACCTGAAATTTGGGGTTCAAGTGACCTGAAGGCTCCCCATGTGTGTCCAAAAATTAGGCATCAGTAACTATGCGTTATATGAGTGTCTAGATTAAACTCCTAGTCTCAAATTAACAATAGAATGAGAAAATCAATGTGAATTTGGGAAAAACTTAGGGCGTGTTTGGCATCGTGCCATTCGGATGTTCCCATGTTCCCACGAGATGAGGTTGTGGAAAACATGTTTGGTATGTGTAAATCACTATTCCAAATTTTGGTCTCATGGGAAGGAATCTCAAAATCTTAACCCGCGGGCATGAGAAAGTTGGAACGAAAAAACTTTATCTTTTTCTAAGAAACAACCCGTTGGCACAAGTGTATCATACTTATCTCTTACCATTTAAAGAATGTCATTTAAATATTTCAAATCCTCTCGCTTATCCTAAAGATAGGCCCCATGTTCATAATCTCAAATAAAGTCGCTCCACTTGGTAATTCCTAAAGGTGGGTCAATAGTCATAATCATAAAAGGTGGGGCCCATATTATAATCCCTATAATGGTGGGACCACATTATAAATCATATGAATGTGTGCCCCATGTTTCAATTTCTAAGGGCGGGCATCACGTTGTAATTTCTAAAGGTGGGCCCATATCATAATTTCTATAATGGTGGGATCACATTATAAATCCTATGGATGTGGGCTCCACCCCCATGTTCTAATTTTTAAAGGCGGGCACCACATTATAATTTTTAAAGGCATGTCCATTGTCCACAATCACAAAAAATGTGGCCGTACTTTGTAATTCCTAAGTGTGGGCCACATGGTTACGATCACAATAGGTGGACCCACATTGTAAATCCTATAAATGTAGGCCCCATATTCTAATTCCTAAAGCTGTGTACCACATTGTAATTTTTAGAGGTGGGTCCCATATTTACATTCACAAAAAGGTGGCCCCACATTATAATTCATACAAAAGTGGGCCCACATTGTAAATCCTATGAATATGGACCCCATATTTTAATTTTTAAATGTGGGTATCAAGTTGTGATTTTATAGGTGGGTCCCATGTAGGATAATAATAAAGTGTCGAAACAATAAAAGGTGGGTCTTACATTGTAAATCCTATGTCTGCTCCTTGGAACAAAACTTTTATAATGTTATCAAACAAAATTCTGTACAACATATTCTCAGCAGAGTAATTTAATATAATTTTACCAAACAAGTTATGCAGAGTATAGTCTCGGTACAATTTGATCTCAGCACAACCTGATCTGAGCACAAAATAGAGAACAACACGAGAACGATGCCAAACGGGCCCTTAGTTTAATCACAAAGAGATTCAGGAATCATGAAAGAAGAACATTCATATACTCTAATTACATCGAAAATTACAACCATGCACATTAGATCAAAGGATTGAGTCTCGGCTGAGGTTGGAACCCCTTATACGGAGTTCCTCTTAGGGCCAAAACCCATCCTTGGGTTTAGCCAATGGTCCAAACCCCTTTAGGGCTGGCCGACCAAGGATATTAGGTCTAGATGGTAATACATCTTTCCAAGGATGCAAATAGCGGCCGCTACGTAGCGTAGCGGCCGATAAATCGGGCGTAGCGGCCATGACCGCTACGCTAAACATGAAATATCGCTGTTCACAACCGTATCGGTGTGTATCGGCCGCTATTTACCCGTAGCGGCCGATACGCACCGATACGTTGCGTATCGGGCGCAACTAGGGTATGAAAGTCAAAAGAAAAAACAGATTTTCTGTTTACTGGAGGAAGAAGAAGATTAAAATAAAAAAAAGGAAGAAGAGGAAAAAAGTTACAGAGAAGAGATGAAGGAAACATACCTGTCCCGCAGGCAGCTGCAGCGGCAGCGGATGGCGGCGGCAGCAGTGGACAGACGCTGCAGCAGAGGCAGCAATGGGTGGCAGCAGCAGAAGATGGACACAGCAAGCAGCGGCAGCAGCAGCAGAGGCGGAGGCGGCAGAGGCAGAGGCTGCTTCCTGCTCTTCTTCTTCTTCTCCTTCTCCTCTTTTCTTTTCTTTTCTTTTCTTCTTTCTTCTCTTCCTCTCCCCTTCTCTGCTGCCGCCGCCGCCTGCTCTTCTTCTTCTTCTTCTCCTTCTCCTCTTTTCTTTTCTTTTCTTCTTTCCTCTCTTCCTCTCCCCTTCTCTACTGCTGCCGCGCTGCCTGCTCTTCTTCTCCTTCTCCCTCTCCTCTTTGCATTTTTTTTCTTCTTTCTTCTCTTCCTCTCCCCTTCTTGATTTTTGTTTATCGTTGTGTAGGGAAACGCAAGAGGCACCAACCCTATTCAATTTAAGCCTCGCTTTTAATTTACTGGTGTCTGTGGGGCCTCAGTTTTAATTCACTGAGAAGGCGGGTGGGGCTCTAGACAAAAATTAAATTCATCTGGGGTCACTAAAAGAGCCCTATTGAAGTTCTAAATAAAAATTAAATTCATTTGAGAGCACTTAATGGGCCCTATTGAAGTTCTAAAAAAAAATTAAATTCATTTGGGCACTTAAAGGGGCCCTATTGAAGTTCTAAACAAAAATTAAATTCATTTGGGAGCACTTAATGGGCCCTATTGAAGTTCTAAACAGAAATTTAATTCATTTGGGGGCACTTAATGGGCCCTATTGAAGTTGTAAACAAAAATTAAATGGAGCCCTTCTTTTATTTCTCGATTTGTGTGTGTCAACCCTCTAAACCTAATTAATTTTGGCCCTGATTTTAATTCATTAAGGGGCACTTAATGGGCCCTATTTAAGTTCTGAACAAAAATTAGATGGAGCCCCTTTTATTTTTAGATTTGTGTGTCAAACCCTCTTTTATTGAATCATTAGAGAGCACTTATGGACAGTTTGAAAGGCATAAATAAAAATTAAATGGACCCCCTCTTTTATTTCATTAGAGGCCACTTATGGGAACTTTGAAAGGTATAAATAAAATTTAAATGAACCCTCTAGAAAAATAAAACCTGAACCACCTAATGCCTTTAACCATTGGTAGGATCCACAATGGGGCCTAAATATAAAAATAAAAAAGCCATGCCTTAGCCAAATATTACTTAATTGAAATCAAGACCTTAGCCAAATTCCACTCTACTTGAAAATAGAACTCTATCAAATTTCACTCTAGTTAGAAATAGGGACCAATCAAATTTCACTCTAACTGGAAATAGGGCCATGGCCAACTTTCACACTAATTGAAAATAAAGTCTAATAAATTTCACACTAATTGAAGATAGGCTCTAGCAAAATTTTACTCTAATAGGAAATAGGGCTCAACCAAATTTCGTTTTAATAGAAAATAGGACCCTAACCGAATTACAATCTAATAGGAAATAGGCCCTCATCAAATTTTTTTTGTTTACAGGAAATTTTAAACTATATATATATATACATTTCAAAATACAGCTAAGAAATGTGATTTTCTAAGCAAAGATGGTAATAATATTTGGATGACACTATTTGATTACAAACATGAATACATGTGAAAAAAATGATTATTACTATTATTTTCTATCCATACAGCGATAGAAGACCTCATACAATGAGGGGACCGCTACGCCCCCTTATCTTAGTTACTTTTGCAAAAAAATTACATTTTCTATCATTTTCCAATATTCTGGATTTTCTAAAAAAATTTCAGAATTTTTTGACCTTTTTTTCAAAACGCACCGCCACGCCGCTACGTAGCACCGCTACGCTACGTAGCACCCGCTTCGTAGCATTTTGGTGGCGGGCCGCTACGCCCGCCGCTACCGCTATTTTCATCATTGCATCTTTCCCCCACCTTATTATCTTATCGTAACAAAATCACACAGTTTTCTCCAATCTTCAGATATCATCCATTAGAACCGTATAAGCTTAAGCAGATTTGCATGTCTACTCACCTTGTATACGTGATTGATGCTCGATTTACTTGAGGAAACAAGTATGTTATCCACCAAGCCAAAATCTGCTAAATCTTGCTCTACCTCCTCCTAGTTCTTCTTAGTTCTCCCTAGCAAGGATGAAAATAGCGGTAGCGGCGGGCGTAGCGGCCCGCCGCCAAAACGATACGAAGCGGGCGATACGTAGCGTAGCGGGGATACGTAGCGGCGTAGCGGTGCGATTTGAAAAAATCGCCAAAAAAATCTGAAAAAATTCCTGAAAATTCAGAAAATTGTAATGAAAGAAAATGTGGTTCTTTTGCAAAAGTAAGTAAGAAAAGGGGGCGTAGCGGTGCCCTCAATACATGAGGTCCTGTATCGCCGTATAAATAGAAAATAATAGTAATGATTTGTTTTTTCACATGTTATAGTACTTAGATGATCTCAAAGGTTAAAAGATTAGAAAAAAATCCAAAAGAAAAACATACCTAAAATAGATGGAATGGAAGCTTGGGCTTGGATCTTGTAGTTCTTTCCTTGGAATTTGATGTTGTATCTTGTATGTTAATGTTACTCACTTACTTAGTTACTTGTAATGTCATGTTACTCTTGTAGTTGAAACTTGAAAATGGGTTGAAATTTGAAATTTTGGAGTTTGGAGGCAACCACAACAGTTGTCTTGTGTCTTAAAAATATTAGGGCCGGCTGGAATGAAGAGGGGGGGTGCCTTTATAAAGGGTAGGCAATGTAGCGGCCGCTACGCATATGTAGTGGCCGTAGCGGCCGCTACATATGCGTAGCGGCCGCTACATTGACGTGGCGGTGCGATACACTTGTATCGCCGCTTTTTTCAATGTGGCGTGGCGGACTCGGCCGCCACGCCCGATATATCGGCCGCTACGCTACGTAGCGGCCGATATTTTCATCCTTGCTCCCTAGGGTTAGGGTTTTCCTCTTGAGAAATTGCAAGGTTTTGTAAAAGAGAAAAGGGAAGAGAGGAGTGATAGGGTTTGGGGGTCGAATGGCTTTTAAAGAAGCCAAGGTCGTGCGGTAGCGTTAGAATCCCATTGGGATTCGTGCGCAAGGCTTTGTTAAGCCTCAGGAGTTGTGCTCACTTCTCTTATGCATGAGAGGGTCCCATCTCTATTGGTTTGCTGTTCACTGAAGTTACAATGCAAAGGGTCCCATCCTACTTATTCTAAAAGTCTTTTATAACAAGTAAATGACCCTACCAAGTTCCTCTTGTTTTATCTCTTATTGTGATTGTAGTTTTTTCTTGCTGTCTCCATTGTAGCTTTCCCTCATCAGTAGTGGCAGGGGCTTCAGGCTTTCTGAAGTGGCGATGGTTTTTTGGTAGTGGGATGGTGGTGGGATTGGTTGTGGGCTTGGGATGATGAATGGAAGGGGTGGATAGTGATAATGGGATGGACGGATAGGGGTAATCATGCGAATCAATTGCGAGGATCGTTTGTCTGTGATTCCAATTGATGCAATCCTATGGTTAGGATCGTAGGTGCCGCAACACATTCAAGGTTTCCACATAAACAAACACACGATGAAGACACTCCCACGAGGAAAAATTCTATTAACTCAAATCTGAGATTATTAATCTCTACAATGCCATATATATAGTAAAAGAAACTTAGGGGCTAAGAAACAATCCTAATCAAATTAGGAAAGAAGATAAAAATCCTATCCAAATTAGAAACCTAATCCTAATTACAACTGTTAAATAAAATTAGAAAAATAATGAAATCTCTATAGTTTCTTGGGTCCCACATATGGCTCACAAGTCTGTCTCCAATGATATAACGGTGCTGCTGCATCACTCTTTTATTCCACTTCACTTTACTCAAAGTTACTCCCATAATATATAATAAAGTTCCTTTTACTCCATCCTCTTCATTTAGAACCTTTCATTATTTTACTTTACACTGACCATCCAAACACATGCAAAGTAACCCACTACTCATTTTATTTCAACCCACTCCTCTTTAACTTTATGCATAATGTGATACTCACTCCACTCTTACTCTTTCCCTCTTGCAAACAAACTGGCCCTGGAGCCTTGGGCTGGTTATGAATACATTATTCTTTTGTGTAGGCTGTATGATCTGCTTCCTGATGTTCAATATTATTTGACTAATTTCTGTTGTCAGTTTTATAAAAAAACTTGTTATTTGATGCTTAGTTATATGGTTTGCATCTGTATGAGTTTAATGTCTCTGCTAATAATTTTTTATCCTCTTTCCTCATATATGACTGTTGTGCTGCAGGTTTCTCCAACAAGATATAGAGGTTCACTGGGAACTTTATGTCAAATTGGAACGTGCATGGGGATAATTGTGTCACTGTTTCTAGGAATTCCTTCTGAAAATGATCCACATTGGTGAGCCTTTCTTCTTTTTAATAAGCTGGCATAAACCCATGGTTTACTGTTCAGTAATTTAGGTAGTTGGGCCACTAACACTAGAGAATGTCCAATGTTGAGAATTTCCATATTTATATAGTTTTCTTTGTGTGCGCTCTCTCTCTCTCTCTCTCTCTCTCTCTCTCTCTCTCTCTCTCTCTCTCTCTCTCTCTCTCTCTCTCTCTCTCCCCCAATATGTGTGTTTAAGTCCATGTTTTTTCTACTAAATTGGAAATCACACTTAGTGAACAACTTCAGTAAGTCCTTATCGTTTTTTCTTAATAGAAAACCCACCTTTATTTATTTCTTCATGTTGAATGCAGTGTTGTAGTAGTTATTTGCTGATTTGCAGTTTTCATCAAGGAGTCAATGCATCCGTGACTCTGTGACATAATCTAGAATTGAAGAGTTCCTACTTGGCAGTCCATACTCTGTTGGTGAACAAAAAGGTTCAAAATTTCAGCCCTGAAATGTTCAAAATCCATTGAACAAATCACCGAAAAACCTGCAGATGTGCATGCAGATAAGTGAGGTGACAGGTATTCACATGCAGTCGTGTGTTTACAGCGACAACTGACAAGTAAAAAATCCAGAATATTGGTCCAGATGCTGAAACTAAATCCAGTGGAGCTCAACCAGAAAGAAAAACCTGTTTCACACGAACAAGAAGAACCATAGTTACCTGATTCGCAGTTCGACCAATTCGGATTCGAATTTGCAGTTCGCAATTCGACAGTTACCCAAATTCGAAAATTCAATGGGGTAGGCTGAGTTAATTCGGTTTTCAATTCGCTTGATTCGCAATTCGAGTTCGATGAATTCACTAAGTTAATTCGAATATATAATTCGATATAGTTCGATATAATTCGCATTTCCATTCAATATATGCATAAACGTTTTTTTTTTAGTCATTTGATGCTTTAATAAGTATGAGCAAATAAATGATTAAAAGCATTTAATCAATAAACTATGAGAAAATAAATGTTTAAAAACAATCCATAACTTTTTTCTATTATTAATCAATAAACTTCAATCATTTAACTATCCATATAAGATAAATTAAATCCTAAACACAAAATAAAAATGATATAAAATATCAAACACCAAAACATAAATAAAAAGTAAGGTAAAATAAAAATTCATCAGAAATAAGAGTATGAAATAAAAGTCTTCATTTCCAATGCCTTTTCCCTTTGTCATGAGAAGATGGCAAACTGCATCTGTATGATGAAATACTTCTGTCTACTAGGTGGAAGTGATTGTAAAGAGGATTGGGTGACTGCAACATTTGATGTACCACTTGGTTGGGACTCCACTCTACTGTCATTACGATTTTGAAGTTGAGGCTCCTCATCGTTGTCTAGTGCTTTCCACCTTAGGTTTTCTAAATGTGCACTTGAATCTTCAATAACATCTGGCTCAGGATTAATGTCCCATTTTCTGAATGGTCCTTCATTATATCCCTCCTTCATGCATGATAAAAGGCGAAGATTTGAATGAATAAAGACAAGTTTCTCTGCACGTTTTGCGTTAAGCCTGTTTCTTTTGACATTATGGATAAATGAATATGTACTCCAATTCCTCTCTACAGACGATGAGCTTACGGGTTGTGCTAGAACTTTTATAGCTATCTTTGCTAGCTCTGGCGTCTCTGATCCATATGTTGACCACCATTTTATTGGTGGTGACATAGTGACTGCATCCACCGTTGCTGCAGGAAGCCCAAAAATGCCATCTTTAGAATGAAATATGGCATATTGAGCCCTCAAATTAGCCTCAGCTTCAGTGTCCTATTGAAAAAACAAATTGCAAAATATTGAATGTGTTAGGTACATATTAAAAACATAATAAATGAAATATCTATAAAAATTTAAATTGAAGATGCTTACATTAGTTAGTCTTTCAAATGCTTCCATCACTCCCGTTATGACCTCCTTATCTTGATTTGGGGGCTTTCTTTTCTCACCACTAGGTGCTAATTTAGTAAGATATGATGAATCATAAAACTGAGGTGTAAGTGCAAATCCAAGACAATGTAATGGGCTATGCATCATTTTCCACCTTTTTATTACAATATTTTCCATCATCTCATAAATCTCCTTAAAATTGGCAGAACCATTGAGACTATCTTTTATCTCACCGAGCATATTGTCCAGAACCATTGAGACTATCTTTTATCTCACCAAGCATATTGTCCATTCCTTCATATACCTCGCCCATCAATGGTCCATCTTTAACACAAAATTTAATCATTTTGAAAATGGGTTTGGTAATTTTTACCATTTACCTCACATTTGTCCAAAAAGTATCCTCATCATCAGTCACCCATCACTTTATGTTTTTTGCTATCTCTTGCATTTTTTTTAATTGCCATGTTTTGCCTATTCTTTCTGGTCATCAAGAACAACGGTAGTTTTAAGGGCCTGTCTCACATCTAAGAGTCGCTTCATCATGACATAATGTGAAGCAAATCGAGTCTTCGCAACTTTTAGAAGTTCTAATCGAGAATTGACTTCTAAATATTTCCAATGCATGTGTATGATTGATAATTTATGTCACAATTGTCTTGCACATGGTATAAAATTCTTCATATGATGGCCAATGCTTTGACAAATCTTTAAAGATCAGATTAATTGTGTGACAGGCGCAAGGAGACCAAAATATTTGACTATAAACCTTTTCGACTTCCTTACCTGGAGACCAAAATATTTGACTATAAACCTTTTCGACTTCCTTACCTGCCAGCTTGTAATTGGCTGCATTGTCTGTGATTATTTGAACAATATTAGATGGACCTACCTTAATTGCATCTATCAATAAGGATTTTATATAAGATCCAGTCTTTTCAACACCAGAGCACTCTACCGCATACAAAAACATCGCCCCATCCTTATTTGCTGCAAGCACATTAATCAGTGGCTGACTCTTTACGTTGGTCCATCCATCAAAGATGATAGACACACCATACATATGGCCATGTATCTTTAATTATTGCAATTTCATTCTCCACTTTTCTTTTCTCCTCATCTAACAAAGATGTTCTAGCCTTTTCAAATGAAGGCGCTTTTTATCCTTCAGACGCTTTATTTATAGCTGAAATCATTTCATGAAAAAATGGCGACCACAATATATTGAAGGGCACTCCACAAGCACATAACCATCTTACTATTGCACTGTCTCTTTCTACCTTCTTAAAGGACTCCATAATTGGGTTCTTTTGCTTAACTTGTTGTAGTGGGAGAAGTGTTGAGTGCTTTAACTGTGAATGAACTCCGGATTTCTTTGCTTTCTTTACCCTATCAATAATTTCTTGTAATAATTGAGGACCTTTAGGTTGCTTAAGCAATGCTTGACATCGGGTAATATCTGATTTTTTATTTGGCCCAGGCCCAAAAAAGTTTTGGTGAATTCTTGTGTAGGAACTTTTGAACTTATGCTTACACTGTGGACAAAGCAATAATTTACCAGTTTTCGCGTCCCCCAATATCTTCACTTCATCCCATAGTGTCTTTCCTTTAAAAATACTTTCTTTTCCTGATGGAATTTCATCTTGATTTCCATCTATATCTTTATCACTATTCTGGTTGATATACTGTTCAGCTTCTTCTTCAATACAAATGACATCATCATCTTCTTGTTGCTTTCTTTTTCTCTGTCCACTAAACATTATGCTGCACAAATTTGGATATATTAAGAAGAATATTTTTGTTACACAATAAACATTGTAATTCTATATCTAATTATTTGAAAATGTGGCATTTCTAGATTATAAGTGGGCCTTGTCAAGTTTTAGTCCAATGTAAAAGGTTTTTCAAATCTCCATTTTATATCATCATCAATTGTTAATATTTTGTATTGGGCTATCAATGAGCTGGTTACTAATCTTGATATATTTCTTCTTGACATTGGTATAAATCTAAATTAACGCTAATAAGAAATTATGCCTACATCTGACTCATCAAATAGGTATAAATAATCTTTTTTTTTTTTTTCTATTGTATTCACATATTTCATAATTGGTTGATCTTATGGTTTTTTTTATTACCGATAAAATAGGGAGTCATCTATTATGATTGAATTGGATTTTTAATAAGTAGGACCTACTTTGGAGTTTTAACAATTTTCATTAAGTTTTTAGTGAGTCGAGCTAGAAGGCAAATGAAATTAGATATAAAATCTATAATCAATCTAACAAGGTTTTGTCTCAATTTTTTGTGAAATTTCAATCATTAACAAAAACTTGATGAAGATTAATTATAGAACGGTTTGGATTTAATAAAAAAAAAAGAGCCATACATAGAAATAATGATGATGATGATGATGATAATTTAATGTTTGCATTCTGATTTATTGAATAATTTAATATAGCATGTGATTAGATTTCTCATAGGTTGGGACCAAGACCAACATCAAGTTTTACAAGATTTCATATCCAAAAGCCCAAGGCTCAACTCCCAGTTCTCCTCTATTGTCTAAAATTGTGGATTTTCTAAATGTATAAAACACTACTTGTGCCACTCATATTGGGACCCATATATAAAAAATCTAAGCTAGTAAAAATGAGTTTAGCATATTATTGATTACTTTTACACTTCATTAAGAGAGGGATCCTCTGTTGTTTATTTAGTATAAATAAGTAAATTCTTTTATAATATTTTATTCACATATCAAGTAAGTGACTAATCTTTCTTTTTTTGTATTTTATTTTAAAAGGAAATTTAATTAAATCCCACGCAAAGGGGGCCAATTATATTGATCAAGTGTTTGTCATAAGTGAGACCCACGTTGGGATTCACACATCCAAATTAAATATAAGATAAATCCAAATGTGGTGAACAAACAAAGAAACAGATAGATATGATATCCTAAGTTGTTGGTAAGTTGAATAGTCAAAACTCAAAATGTATGCAAGAGGAGGGAGAACAGATAACCTTTAATAGACATGAATGTGATCCTCTAACATTCTAACCAAGCGCAATCACGAGTTACTCCATAGTGGGCATTCACATATCAAAATCCAATCGGTTCAAAATACATGCCATATACCAACATAGGGTATCTTCAAATCTTACATCGATTAGAGCTTGATCAACTTTTAGATTGATTGCTTGATAAAAAAAAAAAAAATGTGACCAACACAAATTTTATGTATAATTATTTTAACAATTTTTTTCAAAAAGTCTATCCAATGGTGGATCAAACTCAGATTGATGAATAGTTTAAGAATAACCTATACACCTGCAGGATGATTATTGAATATGGTTTGAATTTCAATAGGTGGACCCCACTAATTTTTTCTCCTTTTAACTTGGGATTTCTCAAGATTTCTAGTGAAGATCCAACTGGATTTAATTTCCCACAAATCGAGTAGCAACGTTTGAAAAGGAGAAAGAGTATAGAAGGAGAGAAAATCCACTTTAATCACATCCATTCATCTTTATGGCCCACCAACAGTGTACCATTGAGATTGAGGAAGATGAGGATTATTCTCAGCATAATAAAAATTTCAAGTGTCTTGAGAACTACCAAAAAAATAATTATGCTATTGACTTTCCATTCTCAACGAAATTTCAGTGATTGAATGGATTGAGATGGAGAGAGAAAAGTCTCTTTTCCCCTTCCCCTTGTCATCTCCTTCGCTTCTGCAGACTGCAAGCCCCTTTCTCTGTTTTTCCCCTTAAAACTCTTTGCATGTTTGTGTGAAGAAGATGGCGATGAGATACATACCTGAAATCCTCCGTAGCATGCACTACATGGGAGAATACGAGGAGTCTGAGAACCAAAAATCTAGATTTAATTGCACAGGCCCGTGATTAAGCGATTGTGTCTGCAAGTATGCATACCAAGAGATTAAACAGGTATTTTACAATTTGAGTTCTACTCGATTTTTAAAATCAGTTTTGTTCTGATTCTTCTTCCGATTTAACTTTCTATTTTTAATTTTTAATGTTACTTTAATATAGATCCCTCCTCTCCTCTGTAACTCATATTTTTGGAGGGTTTTTCACTTCCATTACAACTCTCCACTCTCCAACGCCTTTCTTATATCATGAAATAAGATGTCGAACTGAATCAAATCCGGCATTTTGCAAACTCCGAAATTTCACCAAATCGAATGGCGATTTATTCATTGCGAACGGTTTGGGATTCGGAACCCAGAACATTGAATTAGGTAACTATGAGAAGAACACAGTACCAGCCCAGAACTTAAATAATTTTAGTGAACATAATTTCCTTTACGTGGTGCCAGCTTCTTATATCCCTATTTTCTCTTAGAGTTTGTCCTAGCTTTTGTTCTCAATACCTACTACTATGAGATCTAACAGTGTAATAATAATTGCTTACGATTGGTCCCCATTGTAATTAAATACAGTGATGGAAAAAAAAAATGAAGGTTAACTGCCACAGGTACTGCATTCTAACATGCTATTTGTTGTAGGCTGAGACAATCTGGGCCCCTATGATGCTGGGCCTGCTTAGCAGTTCGAGGCCTGGCTTGGTCTTGCGCTGGATCTGGGCCTGTGCCTGTGAACCCTAATTGGCTGGGCTGCATCGTTCCCTTGGGCTGGGAAGAACTCAGCACTGACTAGGTGTGTAACTTGTAAGCCTGCAGTCTGTCAGCTTATATCCATGATATCTCTTCCTTTGTGATCCATGTACTTTTTGAACCAAACCCTCCTCTACATTTCACACTGCTTTGATATCAATTCCTCATGCTTCTTCTCTACGACATCTGGCTGCTTGGTTGAAATCCCTGTTTCTACTCCCCACCCCCCAAAACGCCAACACCCCCACCCCCCCCGCCCCCCCACAATCCGTCGTCAGAATATTCATTGTTGGAGAAATTTCAAATGCCTGGGGAAGCTTAACCTCAGAAGAGTTGCCTCTTAATTTCTGCAAAAGTCTTGCATGGCCCATTTTCCTCAGTTTTAGTTTATTGTAAGTGCCTCCAAACAAGTGCACTATCACTTGACGCCAACCTCATACACTTTTGACCTTTTAGATGTGTCCACACTTGCTTTGTACCTATCATCACTAGCCTAAATCTTTTGTTAGATCTGCTTGTGAAGGCTGTGAATATAATCAGCTAATGCTTTGGCATCATTCTCACATCCCAAACCCTGGACCCACAGGTCCTGGACTATGACTAATGGGCAATCAAACCAACATAAATTGAATCCACCATATAAGCATACCGCTGGGCATTTATTTATTTCATCTAATATCCATTACTAAAGATCATGTATAAAGGAAGAAAAACTGTCTAAATACACAACATTAATAAAATCCAGTAGTCCAATCTAACTAATTTTTATTCATAAATTCAGAACTAAAATCCAAACGAGGCTAATCCTCATCGTCTGTGATGATATGCCTTGCCACCACGGATGTCAAAGTTAAGCGCTTGATCATCGCAGCTCGCACATGCTCCTACAATCTTGTTACCTGACAAGGACAAATAGGGAATTAGTAACCACTGAGTGAGGATAAACTCTACATAATTGGGTACAAGTGTGTGTAATCATATGTGACCAAAAGAGATGCATTACTAGTTATGAGAACAAACAAATAAACCTTTCGTAAATCATATGCTCCATCAAACTACTTATGTGAGACACCTTGACTAGCCTCAATTGAATACTAGCACTGGTTCGCAACAGATGTTTCACACACCACATTTCTGAGCTCGAATCACAACTCATGCCCCTCATCACACCATAAGACTCTCCCGCATCAGCCATGTCACAACAGTCCTCCCTCATTCTTATGACACTAATCCATCTCATAGACACAACAAAATAATTTGCAACACCAAGTCTCAATCCTCATCCATCAACCCCACAGCACAACTAGAAAGTCCCCCAGTAACACAACAAATCATATCATGTCCACAAATCAAACATATATTCAATTCTCTCTTCAACACACGCGCAAACCTTTAAAAATATATCTGAGTTTCAGAATTAAACTCCCAAATTGGCCCTTGTATATGAGTGTCCCTATACTGTTCTTGGCATTTGAGGGTGTCCAAAAGAGTAATACAACCAGCCAAATACTGAACAATTTTCTTTTATTAATTTATTAAATGATCAATATAGAAGTAAACCCTTTCGGTTTCTGCAGTGAACCACGCAACATTTCCTGGTTGGAATTTTCCCTTGCCAAAAGTTGGAATGGGTCATTATCATGTGCGTGATGTCACCACATCCAGCCCGTTATTAGTGTATAATATTTCTTAATTGTCACAATAATTTCAGAAGTATATATTTCTGATATGGGTCTCCTGTTACAGCATAAGTAACCAGATGTGCTTCCGAAAACAGAATGGGTATACAAAAACCATCCACCAATCTGTATACAGTTTTTTTAAAAACTGAATTGAACAGGTGTCTTACCAAGGAAATCAATCTTCCTACATCAAAACTGAGATCACAGATTATTTATTAATGTTCATTAAATGTAACCTGATACTAGCATACATACAACATCAAGGAATTAAATTTTCAAACACAATAGCATTCCAAGGAGGTCTACAGTTTGTAAAAATATAATTTAGCCTCAAATCAGAATTGAAATAATACAAGAAATATGCCTGAAATTCCAAACATAAGGTTGACCAGCCCTACATCTCATGATCTAGGGTTTGGCCATCACCATATAGCCCAAACTGATTTTGGCCAACCCTAGATCATCAGATCTAGGGTTTGGCCAGCATCTAAGGCCCAGATCTGATCTTGGCCAATTTCTCATGATGTCTGAGCATCTGCTCCTACTCCATTGTAAACCAATTCTGAAAAAAAAAAAAAAAAAAATAAATAAAAAAAAAATCCAATCCTACCAATATACAAATTAAAACAAACACCAAATACACAATCGGGCCGAATTTCCCTCATCTTTAATAGAATCTAGTTCCTTTGTTTACTTGTGGCAGGCTGTATGTCATCAAATTTGAGAGCTCCTCCTCGGTTCCCTTCTCCTTGATTTCCAAAGGTCTTAGATTAGGGTTCCTTCCCAAAGAGATACAGACTGAAGGTTAGAAGAAGAATACTAGGGAAGTAAGGGTAAAATAGGGTTTCTAAGAGAAAGAACCCTTAATGCTGTTGTGGGATACTAGTAGAGCCCCCTCTAGTGTGCGCAACTCCGAAAATGCCTCGGGAGATGTGCGCAAGTCCAAGTCAAGTCCCTTCTTTTATTTTTATTTTTTATTTTTTTGGCTTAAGTGTGGTGCCCTCTCACTAACTTAAAACACAATTCCTCATGTTGTGATAGGTTCCACCACTTAACTTATGAATGTAACACATAACCCAAGTCCAATGGGCCCTAAAAACTATACCAAAATTCTAATTATCCTAGGGCCCACTAGGCAAGCCAACAAAAATAAAACTTCTTATATATGGGCATATCAATTAGTATTTAGAAGACCCAAAAACATATGAGCCCCAAAAATTGGGTCATTACAATCATCACTTGATATAGTTTGTTGTAACCTTGATATACATTGTTACACTATTCTCTTTGAGCTTAAGCTTTTAGAGTAAGTTGTTGTCAGCATAGTATCAGAGTGGGAGGTCGAGTATTTGAATCCCTGGGGCTATTATGCCTTGTATTCTCCCACGTAGGGTGTGATTCCCGTGCAGAGCCCCTGTATTCTCCCATGGAGAGTGTAATTTCCATGAAGGAGCCCACACATGCCCGGGGGGGGGGGGGGGGGGGGGGGGGGGGGGGTGTTGTGTTGGGTTGGAAGTTGGTGTGGGCGACAATACTAGATATTGTAAACTCGATTTGAACTTTGTCCCTGCAAAGAAGATATAGAAAATCACTGCTTAATGGAATTATTATATGTGAACTTCACTTTTGGGAGAGCCCTGTTCTACTGCCTTGCATTAGATCCAGTAACACCTCTCAACCTAGGCTCTGTTTTGCATCCTTAGTTTCCCAGTTGTTTGAGGGTAATATGCTCTAGAGAATTGGAGCTGCAAACACCAATTGTTTCCACAAAGTGTGATGAAGTTGCTAAAGAACTGTGTTGTGATTGGGAATGAAAACAGGTCCATAGATACACAAATGCTTGAAGGATCCACATTGAAAAATTGGTTTTGGTCCAATATTTCAACCCATTTTTAATTCAGGTCCGGGTTTGGGTCCATTGCAAGGACCCAATAAAACCAGGGTCCAGTTCATGTCCATGAATTTCATACCCGAGGACCCTTGTTCCCAATACTATGACCATACATTATTATGTATATATAGTGTTCATGTATATCATATTGATATAAAAGTATTTTGGCCTCAATTTAGGCCAAGCTACAAGTTATTTTCTGGTTTAGGCCTGGGTTTGGGCCTTGAATTTAAATTGGGGTGCAGGTATGGTTCCTGTAACCTGAAGATGAATTGGTTATGGGTCCCATTTGGTAAATTTGGGTTCCAATCTGGGCATATTATGAGCGCGACTTGAACCTGATCTGTTTCCATCTCCAGTCATAATCAGATATAATGGGTTCAGGGTACCCCATGCGCAATTCCTTGAAGAAAAGATCAATGATTTGATATGCATCTGTAGTACGTTCATAGGCAAGGAAGTGTGCCTCCTTTGAAAACTTATATTTGGCAACAAATATGTAATAATACCCGTGTCATCTTCAGTAAGCCTAGCAGAAAATCTATGGAGATGTCAATTCACAGTGATGCTTACTGCATGTGCATTTTGTTGTTAACCTATAGTTCAATTTTTTACTTATTGATTCAACTTCACATGTGCCTTCTTCTACTAAGGATATCATCTCGCATCATAGATTGTTCTAGAGGGCAACTGTAGGGACTTTTGTCATTATTTTATTTTATTTTTTTGAATTTTCGTCTGTTTGAGAGTTTACTAAATCTTGGTTTACAGGTGGAGAATGATGCTGTATATTGCAAGTTTCCCTGCGTTTTTTCTTATTTTCGGTATGCAGTTTGCTGCCGAGAGTCCTCGCTGGCTATGTAAAGTATGATATACATACTCTATTTTTTTAAAATTTTATTAATGAATTTTCTTTTGAGAACTTTCTTTTTTCAAGTGCATGGTAAGGCTGCCACTGATACCATCTTTGTAGGTAGGGAGACTGGATGATGCCAAGAAAGTTATCTGCCACCTTTGGAGTGAGTCTGAGGTTTCAAGTTCAATTGAAGATATTCAGTCTGTTATCAGAAATGATGGCAGTGATATGGAAACTAGCTGGTTTGAACTCCTTGCTGAACCACACAACAAAGGTAGGTTTTGGCTATGAGATAGAGAGTACCGATCCCTTAGTTTAAGTTAGTCTTTAATTTTAAATGCAAAGAGAATTTTTCTTGTTTTGTCATTTCTCTTTAATTTACATTGTAATACCCTGGGCCCACTATAAGGGCTAGATTATTTTCTGATATTTAATATTTAATTATCTGGATTTTTCTTAGAATTATTGGGACCCATAGTTTGAAGGAGGAATTCGAGTGGGACTTGTGTTGGTTATTCCATAGACTTGTGGTAATGTTAGGAATAGGATTGGCATGTGAGTAGGAAATAATAAAATTAGGAAGAGGACTTTAGGAAGGATTCTAACTTCTAGCTTTTATATATTGATCGACCCCAAGCCTCTCTCAAGCTATTCTCTCTCTCTTTTCTACTTTCTTTTCCATCAAGCCATAACAGGTGAGTAGAAATTCTGATCTAATTGTATGGTTCTGAATTTTTGGCTTCGCTCTTGTGTATATTTTTATTTCTCTATTTTATGGTGAGTAGAATTCCACATACACACTTTGTGTTGTCTTTCCTATATGAAGATATGTGTATCGATTGTTGTTTTGCTATGTAAATTTGTACTGCTTGTTTTCCCAGAACTGTTTGAAGCATTAAATATGGATAAATTGAATTCTCCACAACAGATTACATGTTTGAGGACCAGAATGACAGTGTCGACAAACCCATATCATGGTTATGGGTCCGATGACATTCAAATTTTGTTGGTAGATCTGATGATTGTGGTTCCTATTATTTAGACTGTTTCCAGACCTTGTTGTATTGCTAAGATGATCAAATCACTTGGAGATGCTGTGCAGAATTTAGAAAATTCCAGTTACGGCACGACAGAAACCAGTTTGGGTTGACTGGGGCTGTGAGACCCCATGGCCCACTTGTGTTATAATATGAAAAGCAATAGAGAGAGAGTGACAGTCGTTTGGAGGAAAAAGTCATACCTCAATAGAGGATCGACCAACCATTTTATAATGAAATTTACCCTAATCACATGCTATCAATCAGCAGTAATTACAATCTAATTACAATAAGAATCAAGGAATAAAAGAAACCTAATCTCTATACATAGAAGTATATCCATAGACAGGCTGTATAATATTTAACCCAATCCCATACGTGGGATATTCTACATGGGCCATATTCTACATGGGCCTAGATTAGTGTACATGGGCCATTTTATTTCATGAGTTATCTTCTACACTCCCCCTCAAATTGATGTGGTAAGATAGAAAATAGCAATTTGCAAGTAAGATCATGATGACGTGTTTTGGGTAAAGCCTTGGTGAATATATCCGCCAACTGGTTAAGAGTAGAGACATGAGGAAGAAATATCTTCTCAGTAACAACATGCTGACGGATGAAGTGACAATCAATCTCAATGTGCTTCGTCCTTTCATGAAAGACCGGATTATTGGCAATTCTGGTAGCACTAGTGTTGTCACCGTGAAGAGGGGTAGAACGACCAAGAGGAACACCGAGTTCACAGAGAAGACGGCGGAGCCAGATGATTTCAGCACTAGCGGACGACATGGCCCGATATTCGGCCTCAGCAGAAGACTTCGAAACGGTGGTTTGCTTCTTGCACTTCCATGAAATTAGAGAATCCCCAAGAAACATACACCAGCCAGTGGTAGAGCGCCGAGAATCTGGACAACCAGCCCAGTCGGCATCAGCATAAGTAGATAAGCACAAAGAATTACCAGAAGGGTAGAAGAGACCATGGTGAAAAGTGCCTTTAACATAGCGGAGTATGCGTAACGCAGCAGCAAGGTGAGGTTTGTGGGGATTGCTAACAAACTGGCTAACTGTATGAACAGCATGAGAAATATCTGGCCGAGTCATAGTTAAGTAGAGCAAACTACCAACTATCCGCCGGAAAATAGAAGGATCATCCAGGGGAGGGCCATCATCCGAACTGAGTTTGTTGTTCAATTCCATAGGTGTATCGACAGTGTAAGCATCATCAAGTCTGGCCGAGGTAATTAAATCTGTAGCATATTTGTGCTGATGGACCCAAATGCCAGATATGGTACGCACAAACTCAAGCCCCAGAAAGTAAGTGAGAGGACCAAGATCCTTCATCCGAAAGTGGCGAGTAAGATGAAGTTTGAGATCCGTAATGCCAGTAATATCATTGCCACTAATAATCATATCATCAACATAGACTAGGAGAAATGTGTAGCCTTTTGGTGTCCATCGGAGGAAGAGGGAACTATCAGAGTGACTCTGGCGAAATCCAGCTTGAAGGATAGCGGTCCGAAATTTATCAAACCAAGCTCTGGGAGCCTGCTTAAGTCCGTAAAGAGCTTTCCTCAATTTACAAACATGCTGTGGAGGACAAACATAACCCGGAGGTGGTTTTAAATAAACAGTCTCATGCAAGTCGCCATGAAGAAAGGCGTTTTTGACATCCATTTGCCATAGGGGCCAATTGCGGGCTGCAGCTACACAAAGAAGGGTGCGAACAGTGGTCATTTTAACCACTGGTGCAAAGGTCTCCTCATAGTCAATCCCGTATTCCTGTTTGTAACCCTGAGCAACCAATCTGGCTCTGTAGCGGTCAAGACTCCCATCAGAATGAACTTTTATGGAATAGATCCATTTACTGCCGATTACAGAGGCGCCAACAGGGGCCGGTACCAATTCCCATGTTTTGTTTGCTTCAAGAGCAAGCAACTCCTCAGTCATAGCATCCTGCCAGTAAGGTATCTTCGAGGCCTGTGAATATGAGGTAGGGACAGGAGCACTATCTGTAAGACCCCGACCCGAGTGATCCCGATTAGTGCGTAGTTAGTTGCGTGTTAGTCTTGATTTGTCTTGTGGACTTTGGTTTGGTTTAGTTTAGAATAGCTTTGAAATAGCTTTGGGGATTTTGAGTACCTTTGGTATTAGTGGGGCCCTTTGGGGGTCCCTCGTTTATGGCTTTTTGTGTGCTTGTGATTTCATCTCGGTTTTCTTGATTTGTATTTCATCCCGATTTACTTGTTTTATTATTACCTTCAACTTTCATGTTGATCCCGTTCTCATTCGAAACCCCGAAACTTGACTTTTCTAGCTTCAAGGGCAAAACAGTACTTTTACACCAAATCTGTACCAAATTAGTGTTAATCCCGAAACCCGCGAAACATAAACTTTTTAGAAACTAGATATTTCGACGATCATTTCTTCCTTCTTCGTCGATTTCATCCGGAGCCCCGAAAACAACTATTTCAGCCCAACTAGGTTACTAGAAGATGGAGCCCACTTGGGTAGCTTATAAAAGAGAACCCTCCTCCCTCATTCTCTCTTTTCCAGCAACTTTTACTTGACCCTAGGGTTTCTCTTCTTCTTCTTGTTCTTCCATCATCAAGGAGCATCACTAAACTTGCACCATCATCTCAAAAGATTTCATGATCTCCTTCTCCACTTCAAGGGCTCTCCATTGACACCATTTTTGAAGGAATCCCATCTCTCCAAGACTTTCTTCTAGCTTGCATTGCTCATTTGGAGAACCTATTGGTAAGATCTTTTCCTAATCTTCTAGATTAGTGTTCTTCTAGCCTTAGAGAAGCTACATTTTCAATATTGAAAGCTCTCTCTTCTCCCTCATTGTTTTGACCCATTTTAGGGTTTGTTTTAGGGGTTTTTGGTAGAGCTTGTATCCTTGTCTTGCAAGAGTGCTAGGAGCTGTTTTCCATTGATTTAAGACTTGAGGCAAGTGGATGTTTTGACTCTTTTATCTTTGAATGAGTTTTAATGAAATGCATTTATGTTTTCACCTAATGTTTTGAGGCATTGATGACTTGTTTAGATTGGAAATAAATGCTCATTTTAGCTCTTGATAGCTTGTTTTAATCACATATGAGATTGCTAATCATGTATGGAGACAATGTAGAAAAGATAGAAAAAAATGGGAAGATCACTGAACTGCTGTAACAGAACCTGGGTTCTGTTACGCCGTTCACGCGGTCGACCAGCCAAGGGGCGCGGTCGACCGGCGACACTGGAACAGGCCCCCCTGTTGGGCAGCCTGCTGAACTGCGGGAGTCTCAGTTATGCAGAGCACGCGGTCGACCGGCCTAGGGCGCGGTCGACCGGCGACACAGAGGTCAGGCTCCAGAGAGCCTGACCAAAAGACTGTTCACCATTTTAAGTTACAACTCCCGGTCGACCTGGCCCTGGCCGGTCGACCGAGCCCCGGTGTACGCGGTCGACCGGCCATGGGGCAGGTCGACCGGCCCAGCTGGAAACCTGATGAAAAATGGACCTTTCTCCCGATGATTAAATGGACTTTAGATGGAACTTAGTGACCCTTTTGTGGACCCGTTGGACTTCTTTTGAGGATGGTTGAACCGACATTTCCTCACGGTTAATCCGGTTGTATCGGTACTTAACCTAGTTCAATCTTGAACGGCACGGAACGACGGGATATCCTTTCTTTTATCTAAATGCGAAATTGGTTTGTTGGATATCGCGAATCCGTTTTCTCTTCGATGAATGAGTAGGTTGTAAGGTACTACTAGATTAACATTGTGCTTAGGATCCCATCCCTATTAGGTTTGTTTAATTAAAATACGATTAGGGTTTGAATTCCTAAGGTGCATAAAGAACCCGGAATGTCTCTAAACTCAAGGAGTACCAAGTGATCATCACAATAGACATACGGGGTCCTTATTCACTTGATTTATATCGAATCCCGATAATTGTCCCGAATTTCAAGAAATGTGATTTATCATTCCCGAAAACATTGAATTTGAAACTAGAGCTTTTGCTAGCCCCGACATGCACTTCCCGTTTGAAAATGAAATTAGTGCTTTTGAGCACCCCGTCCCGCCCGTTTATTTAAGTGCATTATACATGATTTGTACATGTCTTGTTTTATACGATTTGACCTATGAGTCGGCACCACTAAGCTTGGCTTTCCTTGCCGGTTTGATCTACCGACTTGGAGACCCTTTCCCGTCCTGCCAGCTGCAGTCTTGGATCCCGCTACCCGGTTATCACCGTGGTCTTGTCCCGATACCCGGTTCGCTACCGTGGTCCCGTCCCGTATTGTATTATATTATGTATATGTTACTTATGTTGTATCTCCTCACTTCGGTGACTGAGACAACATCCCGATATGCTCTTGTCACTTCGGTGATAGAGGACTTAGCTATGTGTGGTTGCCATCTTGCTTGTTTTCCCGTTTCCTTGGATACCTTACATGTTTTATCTTGCATATGTATTTGAATAGACGTTTATCTTGTTTTATTAAACTATTGCTTTGACAGGTTTAAATGTTTTACAAGGTATTTTCTATATTGTTATGTCCTTTCACCCGTTTGCCAAACCGTCGTGTTTGACCCTTGTTTTTGGTACTCAGGTCCCGTTGTTGGTCTCCCCGAGGAGGAGCACGAGGAGGCGGTCGGTGAACCGCAACGATTAGTTGAGTGGCACGCTGATGATGTCATTTAGACATTCGGGTGCTGAGTGATGTAACATTTTGGGTTGTATCTAACCATTCTTTTTGGGGAAACTTGATACTGTATTCATTGGCCTTTGTTGGCCTCTATTTTTGGGAACAATGTAATTAATCTACTTTGTTGTAAACCTTAACTTTATTTTGGGGTTATAGCTTTAATGATCATTGCTCATTTTGATACTAGTATGAAACGTGCTTTAATCTTGTATCTTGGACATGAATGTATGAAATAGATTTGCTACACGCTTCCGCACATAAAAGAAATATTCATGTCGATGTGTTATCCTCACCGCGGACACCTGTGGGAAATCGCGTGTACGACTGGCATCCTTCTTGATGGACTCGTATACGTTTTGGTTTGGAGTTTGGAATTAATTCAATCATATGCACACCAACCCAATCATACATCATATAACACTTAGTCCCGATCCCGGATTAGGCCCGCCTTATTGTGGGGACCCGGTCCGGGGTTGCGACACTATCCAAAGAAGTGAAAAGAGCAGGAAAGCCATAACGGTCAGGGGCAATTGAAGGACGACTAGAGCGTCGCAGGGGTAGGACACTGTCAGAAGAAGCATTAATACCTGAGGGTGCAGTAGGTGGCACTGGTAGAGGATTAGGAGGAGGAGTCCCCACAGGAGGAACTGTGTTACGCCGGACATAGACATTGGTAATAGGTGGTGGAGAAGTCGCAGGGAAATGCGGCATATAAGACACAGCAACGGGGTGAGTATCCAAACGCAAAGAAAAGAAAGGAATGTGTTCCAAGAAGATCACATTTCGAGATACGCGCATCCGTTTTTCGGATTGATCATAACACAGAAATCCCTTGTGTTCAGTACTGTAACCTAGAAAGATACATTTGGCAGCCTGAGGAGACAACTTCGTGCGCTCAGTAGGTGGAAGATGAACAAAGCACAGGCAGCCAAAAACTCGTAAGTGAGAATATGAAGGGGCATGACCAAAGAGATTTTCATAAGGAGTAGTCTTTCCTAGAACAGAGCTAGGATGACGATTGAGGAGATATACAGCAGTCTGTGCAGCATCACACCAAAAGGTGGGAGGAACTAAGGATGCAAGGAGGAGAGAACGAACAATTTCAAGAATATGTCTGTTCTTCCTCTCCGCAACACCATTTTGCTGTGGAGTATGCGGGCATGAGTTTTGGTGAAGAATTCCTTTATCAGAAAGGAAGGCAGAAAAATTATGAGACGTATTCTCCACCGGAGTCAGACCTAAGAATTTTTATTTCTTTCTTAAATTGTGTTTGAACCATTTTGTAAAACTTTTGGAAAAGAGAAAAAACTTCAGATTTGAAGCGCATGAAATAAATCCAAGTGAAACGAGAATGATCATCTATAAATGTCACATAATACTTAAACCCAGTCCGACTCAATGTGGGTGCAATTCCCCAAACATCCGTGTGAATAATGTCAAAAGATGATAAAGCACGAGAATGATGAATAGGAAAAGGCAAAATGTGACTCTTACTCAAGCAACACGTTTCACACTTTGATTGAAGGAAAGAGGTAAGCATTTTATTATCAATTATATGTTCTAAACAACCAATTTTAAACAAAGAAAGTAAAGAGGCATTGTTTACATGACCAAGACGACTATGCCACACAGTCCATAATTTATTGAAATTAGGAGAAGAAGAAAAGAGAGAATGAAGGCCGATGTCCAGCAGAAACAGTCGACCATGTTTACTCCCCGTCGCGATCACCTTCCCAGTTTGCCGCCCCTGTATGACACAACCAGTGGAAGAAAAGTTAACATTGTACCCATCATCAATAAGTTGTCCTACAGAAAGTAAATTGGCTGATAATTTGGGAACAAAGTACACATTGGGAAGGCTGATAGACTGCCCAGAAATACTGGATAAAGTAATGGTACCAATACCATAAATGGATAATTGGTCGCCATTAGCAGTGGTGATTTTGTCTTTTCCAAGGTAAGGGTGAGAGGTTATAAAGCTACTTTCTACAGAAGTCATGTGGTTTGATGCTCCTGAATCTAGAAACCATGTGGATGCGGTGATAGATGAAGACTGAGAGACTGAAGAATGAAAAGCAGGAAATGCTAGAGGAGAATGAGTTTGATACCGACCACCATTAAAGCCCATAGATGCGTATGCCGAGGTAACCGTGTTCTGAATTAGATCTTGAATCTGGGCAGGAGTCATGGAGACAGATCCAGAAGAGGTGCTTCTTGTATCAGGGAAAGGTACTTGAACTTGGAACGCAGCTGGAGCATTTTGTCTAGGCAAGTTGGAAGGATTATGCTTTTGCTGGGGCCCATTCTTTCGCTGTAAGCTCCGACAGTCATCAATAAGATGACCAGAGCGTTTGCAATATCTGCACACCAGTTTCTTACGACAGTTCTTGGCAATGTGACCGAAGCCTTTGCATTCATAGCATTGAGTAGGCTTCTGATTGGGGGTTGCCAGGAGAGCAGAGTCAGCTGGAAGAGGAGCATGGAAAGCCTTTGGGTCTTCAACTATGGCACGCTGTGAGGTCAGGCGAAGTTCTTCTCGAAGGACCTCTTGGAAGCAGGTATCCAGGTTCGCGGATACTTCTTTATTCATGAGAGCAGACCGAACTGATTCGAATTCCGGTCCGAGGTTCATAAGGAACTGGCTGATGTGAGTTTCCTCTTGTAATTTGAGAGCCACAGACAGAAATCCAGAAGAAACAGTTTGAATGATCATAGCGTCCCTCTCAGTCCATAAGATGAGAAACCCATTAAAGTATTCTTGCACAGATTTATCTCCTTGATTGAATTTAGCAATTTCACTATCCAAGTGAAATTTGCGTGCTTTATTCGTTTGATGATAAATTTTCTTGAGATGGGCCCACATATCAGCAGCTGCAGTATATGCTTGAAGAGCAATGGCAAGAGAAGGATCAATGGAGTTAAGGATCCAAGTGATTACCTTAGCATTTTCTTTGGACCAGGTGGATAATGCTTTTGTATCAGTAGCGCTTGTAGTAGTAGGTTTAGTTATCGATCCATCAAGATAACCAAACAGTCCTTGGCCTTCCACAAAATTCTTGAGATCAAAAGACCAGGCCATATAATTATTCCCATTAAATTTAACTGGAATAACATCGTATTTTTCCATTGTTACCAGATGCAGTAGAGAGAACACACAAATCAGTGAGCCAGATAGAAGCAGGGAAGAACCAGCAGTAGAAACCACAAAGAAAACAGTAGTAGAGAAGAATACCAACAGTGAAAACAGTAACAGAGATGAACAGCAGCAGCAGAGGATCAATCACAATGGTGTAAGCTGCTATGATTTTCACTAACCAAGCATGACAGATGCTATCAGAGTTGATGATATATGAGTTCTATAGAAAACACCACAGAAAATACCAAACAAAGGAGCCAGACGAACTGGATTTTTAGGGCAGAAGTGATGCGGGGGTCCCACAATGTTGTCCAATCTCAGATCAGAGTATAGAATCCTGGAAGGGATCAAAAGTATGTCCTCTAGTCCAAGTTTGAGGAGATTTGGATAAAGATCCACAAATCTGGACGGTGGTGATGAAATCTTTTTGAGAAAAAGAACCCAAAACCGTCAGATGAAGAAGAGGTTGAACAGTACCTTAACCGATGAATAAAAAATCCAGAAAAATCTTCAAAAAACTCCTGAAGACTAGTCGATTATATCCATGTATGTTGCTAGCAACCAGTGATTGATCAGAGGTGGGCCACCTTGATCAGAGAACTCCAGGCAAAGTCAGCAGAGAGAAGGAAGAGGCGATGATACACCAGGGAGAAGCACTCAACGATATATTGATGAATCTCTCAAACTAATGTAGTAAATCTTCTCAGAACCTATGTCTCTGATACCATGTTATAATATGAAAAGCAATAGAGAGAGTGACAGTCGTTTGGAGGAAAAAGTCATACCTCAATAGAGGATCGACCAACCATTTTATAATGAAATTTACCCTAATCACATGCTATCAATCAGCAGTAATTACAATCTAATTACAATAAGAATCAAGGAATAAAAGAAACCTAATCTCTATACATAGAAGTATATCCATAGACAGGCTGTATAATATTTAACCCAATCCCATACGTGGGATATTCTACATGGGCCTAGATTAGTGTACATGGGCCATTTTATTTCATGAGTTATCTTCTACAACTTGATGATAGATCGGGACCATGGATCTGAATGTAGACTCATGGTCGACCGCTAAGGTCCAGGACCCATATGGAGTGGACCCCATGTGGCCCACTATCCAAGCATTCTAGTTTTTGCAAGCGGGAAGCCCTCCACCAGAACTGGGTTTCTGCGTGTTTTAGACTTGTACATGAAAAAGGTAAAAGAAGGTGTCGTTGACCTGGACACATTTTGAATAAGGGAGTACACATGTTCATAACATTAACTCTGTTAGAATTCTTACCTTTGCCCCTTAAGGTTCTAGAATTTAGACAAAAGGGCCTAATATTTATTGTTTTCATAGCTGGGCTTGTTTTGATTAATTTGAGACCATTCCTTGGATTTCAGACTTTATGAAATTACAAATAAGGGCTGATCAATTATGGTTATTATATTTATTGTTGGACTTGTTTTCTTAATTTCATTACTTGAGTAATTATGTTTTGAAGCATATTGTGGATTATGATACCCGTTGTGTGCAAGGATGAAAATAGCGGTGGCGGCGGGCGTAGCGGCCCGCCGCCAAAACGATACGAAGCGGGCGATACGTAGCGTAGCGGGGATACGTAGCGGCGTAGCGGTGCGATTTGAAAAAATCGCCAAAAAAATCTGAAAAAATTCCAGAAAATTCCAGAAATTGTAAAATGAAAGAAAATGTGGTTCTTTTGCAAAAGTAAGTAAGAAAAGGGGGCGTAGCGGTGCCCTCAATACATGAGGTCCTGTATCGCTGTATAAATAGAAAATAATAGTAATGATGAGTTTTTTTACATGTTTTCATTTTTCTTAGTCATGTTAACTTAAAAAGTAATGGAAAGCTCATAAAAAAAAAATAGAACATGAAATAAAGGCATAAGAATTAAGAAGACTTAAGAGTTAGGTTAGGTCATTAGTCATTAGTCATTACTCATTAATGAACATTAAACAATCAAATATAAATACTTCAACATTCAAGGTTCAAATTCAATCAAGTGGATGAACTATGAAGCATGAAGTGATCAACAATCAACGTTCAACGCCAATTTAGAAATGACAAAGAATAGAGTTAGTGAAGGAAATAAGAATACCTTAATCACCACCAAAACGAACGTCTACCAAGATTCAAGGGGCTATGACTATCCTCATCCCCATCATTGTTATCATTTCTAGTGGCACCATATGGAATTTGATATTGATGAGCATTGGGATCCACAAATCCAAAGAAGGCAGCCGCACCCACATCAAAAGAACTTGGAGGAGGTGGAGGAGGTGGATATCTACTATATTGGGTTTCACCATAGTCACCATATGAGTAGGACCCTGAAGTTGAAGACTGTTCTTCTCCTTGTTGTACTTGACCTGGCTGACCATATGGAAAATAGTTAAAATACTGTGAGGGTCCTTGTCCACTATAACCAGGGTTCCACGATTCAGCCCATGATGCTGCTTGTTGGCCTCCAATACCTCCACCTTGTTCATTACTACCTCCAGGAGCAGGTGGTCTCCGACGCCGTTGATAACCAATGGTTCCTTCCATTCTTTCCGGAAAGTCGTGTACCTCCTCTACAGGAATGACATCTTCCTGATCATGTTGGTAGTATTCACTAGTAGCACCTGTCCCACTAGTGTCTCCCGCTCCATCTCCCCCATCTCCTCCACCATGGCTACTCGAAGAGACGGTGGTACTCGTCTTCTCAGAAGATGACATAGCATGAGCATGTTCTTTCCCTCTTGGTTGTGGTTGCGGGCCTTGCGGCTGTGCACTTAAGCCTTCTCCTCCCAATGGGGCCCCATCTGCCCCGCCTATATCTTCATCAAGCAAATCTTTAACCTCCTCCTGAAAGTCCGGATCTGAATCTAGCAATGGATCCTCTATCTCGGCTATCCATGGGAGCAATGGATCGTCCTCTCTAAATATGTGATCCAAACTAATAGGACAATAGTTCGGATTATCCCTTGCCCTCCTTTCTCTTGTTCTGTTTCTCAACTTCAAATTGTAATGGCAATATACAAGCTTGTTGAGTTTTTGCATGGTAAGCCGATTCCTGGACTTTGTGTGGATCAAAGAGAAAGTGCTCCAGTTCCTTTCGCAGTTTGATGAAGTTGTAACTTGACTAAGGATGCGAACAGCCGCTTTCCTTAGCATTGGAGTGTCTTCTCCAAACTTCGTCCACCAATCAGCTGAAATTCAATGTAAACAAATAAAATTAGATATTCCTTAGGTCCTTCCAAGTTCCAAGTTCCAATCAATTGAAAGATAAATAACAAAAGCCTAATAGGTCTGGTGATTGGGTACCAGGTGGCATCTTTCCAATCGCCCTCATTGCAAGAGGGTCTGCGAAGCCTCCTCTCCTTTGTGTGTATGTAGATATCTACAATGTGAAAATTCGGAATAAATTAATAAACCATACATGTTTAAGACCTATCTCAAGCATATACATTTGTCATCTCAAGACTTAAATATAAAATTCCCAATCACGAACTCACCTCTTGGATGGCTTCGATTGAATCATCAACTCCCAACAATTTTTTCAACACTTCCCTTAATCCTACCCTCAACTCTGTGTCTATTGCATCGCTGTGCTGTTGGGCATTGGGGTAGTAGAATTCGGGATTAAGGAAATAACCTACATTGAAAACAGTTAAAATGCATAATGATTAATTGATTAAACGTCAATCAAAGAGAACTAGATTGATTTAAAAGCATTAAATAGTGATATTGTTATTGAGTACCTGCAGCATGCAATGGATGGTGCAGCTGGTCATTCCACCGGGCATCAATAATTTTTATATATTCTTCATGATATCTAACATTTTCCATGATAGCTTGCTTAGCCCGATCCATTGCTTCGTATATATATCCCATTGTTGGCTTGTCACCATCTACAAGCCGCAACACTTTAACTAAAGGCTCATAAACCTTTAATAAATTAGATACTTTTTTCCAAAATTTATTGTCCCTCATCAAGTTAGGGATCTCAAATTCCGGACCACTTGTTGCATTGCCCCATTTTGAACGAAGCCATTCCTCTGATGCAAACATCTGAATCAGCTCTGTTCTAAACCTTACAAGGCTCTCCATCGCAATGAAATGGGTGGCAAACCTAGTTGTTCCCGGACGTATCAAGGCATGGTTATTTGTGAATCTTTTCATCAAGCTCAAAAGCCATGAATGATCATAAATAAATCTGGTAATGCCTCTACATGCCTTGATAACTTCAGCAATTTTCTTCTTCTTTCCAATATCTTCCATAATGAGATCTATACAGTGTGCTGCACATGGAGTCCAAAACAGATGAGGTCTTTTATTCTCCAACATCCTACCGGCTGCCTTGAAATTGGCGCCATTATCTGTAACTATCTGTACAACATTCTCCTCTCCCACACTATCTACAACCTTATCCATAAGAGTGTATATATATTTAGCTGTCCGTCTATGTTCAGATGCATCTACGGACTTCACAAAGACACACCCAGCAACTGATTGTACCAAAAAGTTTATTAATTGTGTTTGTGTGCCGCTGGTCCACCCATCACACATAATAGTAACCCCATTCTGTTGCCACATGGGCCTAAAGTTCTCCACCCATACCTTTATTTCTTTATATTCTTCTTCGAGATACTTAGTGCCCACATCATAAACAGAGGGCGATTGTATTCCTCGGCCAGTTTCGGTGGCAACATCAAGAATTGTTTGAAAATATGGGGAATCTATTGCTGTAGGCGGTATGTTCTTGTGAATTAGCCATTTTGCTGTAGCTTTGGCTAATCTATCTCTTGCACCCTTCATCACCCCTTTCATAACACTTGATATATTTGGTTGTTTAGCCCCCTCTTTTCTATGTGCTAGAGGATCAATAGAGGGAGGAACTGCTTTTCTAGTAGAAATAATTTCTACATCAACATCCCTTTCCCGGGTGCTAAATGCCCTACGCATGGCCCCCGCAAGGCCCTTGCCCCTGCTTGGCACAACAGATGAGCCCCCTGCATCATAATATTTGCTGCTTCCAGCAAATGCACGACGTTCGTATTCTTCTTGGTGACTCATAAAGGACTCTCGGCGTGCAGCCTCCATCTGTGCATCCTCATCATCAAAACCTTCATCCCCAAATACATCATAACGGGCAGCATCAACATCTTGCTGCCTCTTTTCTTTTATCTCTATTTTTCTAGCTTTGTTTTGGCCAACCAAAGCTTTCATTTGTTCCCTGATTTCCCTTGGTACTTCGGTACAGCCCGTAACATTGCCAGAAATGTGGCCCAAATGGTGCTTGAATCTTGTAATGCCCCCATTGGTCACTTTCCCACAAAACTTGCATTTGATTTTCAACCTGTTGTTCTCAACTGCCTCACCATAGTTCCATGCGGGATCAATATCACGAGGCATTTTCAAAAATCAATTGGCAAACACAAATGCACAATAGAAGACTGAATACCTATAAATATGAACAAGTAGTATGTTAAAAATTAAAAAAACAGAAAAACATGTTAGAGGAAATATATATCTAACACTTAAGAATCATTCTCTTGACATTTGATTGGCATTCAATTACTAAAAATAATTTTTTTTTTACAAAAATAAAAAAATTCGAAAATAACAAAAATGAAAAAAAGTGAAAAACAAGCATTACATGTTGGAATGATCTATGGGAAACATAGAACTTTAATCTAGGAGCCCTTTTCAAGACATTTGATTGGCATTCAATTACTAAAAATAATTTTTTTTTATAAAAATAAAAAAATCCGAAAATAAAAAAATAAAAAAAATTGTAAAACAAGCATTACATGTTGGAATGATCTATGGGAAACATAGATCTATAATCTAGGAGCCCTTTTCAAGACATTTGAATGGCATTCTATTACTAAAAATAATTTTTTTTTACAAAAATAAAAAAATCCGAAAATAAAAAAAGGAAAAAAATTGTAAAACAAGCATTACATGTTGGAATGATCTATGGGAAACATAGATCTAATAATCTAGGAGCCCTTTTCAAGACATTTGAATGGCATTCTATTACTAAACATAATTTTTTTTTATAAAAATAAAAAAATCCGAAAATAAAAAAAGGAAAAAAATTGTAAAACAAGCATTACATGCTGGAATGATCTATGGGAAACATAGATCTATAATCTAGGAGCCCTTTTCAAGACATTTGAATGGCATTCAATTACTAAAAATATTTTTTTTTACAAAAAATAAAAAAATCCGAAAATAAAAAAAAGGAAAAAAATTGTAAAACAAGCATTACATGTTGGAATGATCTATGGGAAACATAGATCTATAATCTAGGAGCCCTTTTCAAGACATTTGAATGGCATTCAATTACTAAAAATATTTTTTTTTTACAAAAATAAAAAAATCCGAAAATAAAAAAAGGAAAAAATTGAAAAACAAGCACTACATGTTGGAATGATCTATGGGAAACATAGATCTAACAATATGAAGCTATTTTCAAGTTGTTTCATGAGTTTTCCAAAAGTGATAATGGTTTTTTTTTTTTAAAATAACATAAATCCGAAAATAAAAATAACAATATTGAAAAAAAACCAAAAGATATGCATGCAAGATCAAAAGGAAGCATGGATCTACAATAAAACAAGCCAATGATGCCATTATATTGTGATTCATAGTAGTTAGAGAGTGAAAATCTCAAAAGTTGAAAAAAAATTACATACCTAGATGAAGATTCTTATTTAGAATCTTTAAAATCCTTTGATTAGTTGTATGTTGTTGATTTGGAGACAAGAAATCTTGAAAAAATCCACTTAGGGGACACTTGGGACCACTTTGGAGGAAGAAATGGGGGAAAACAGCAAGTTGGGGAAGAAGAAATGGGTTTGAAACCCATTTTCGTCAAAAGGGGGGGTTTTTATAACCCCCCCGCCACGTATCGGCCGCCACTGTGCGTGGCGGCCCGTAGCGGCCGCTACGCAATCACGGCCGATATTTCGGCCGTGGCGTGGCGGTATCGCCCGCCACGGCCGATGTGTGGCGGCCGATATTTCAATCCATGGTTGTGTGCCATTGTTATTTGGGGATCTCATATGGTAGATTGTGTGGTTTATATATGTATAATTTGTGGTTGAGTTGGTACTTGAATATATCCCTCAAAACTATAAAGGGTGAGTTAGGTAATTGATCTCTTTCATCTCGTACACCGATTTTGATTCGGACTGGGGCAGATTAAATCCACATAATTTGAGAAGGGGTTGATAATGGAATTTGCCCATTACTAATGTTGAGGATATGCTAAATTTCATATTTTTGATGAGACATATTTGCTATTTGATTGGAACACTGAGATACGATGACTTTGTTTGGAGGAACCTTTTGGACACCCCTAGACCATGAGCATGTATGGCCGATTTTGTGAGGATCGTTGATGTTGGACGTTTTTGGGAAATGTCGGTTTTGTGGTACCAGTTTGTTGGTTTTGGACCTTGGTGGTTGGTTTTATTTTGGACCTTGGTGGTCGGTTTTATTTTCGACCTTCGTTGTCGGTTTTGGTTCGGATAGAAAAGAATGATTTTGAGATGTGCATGCATGAGTTTTGGGAACTCTGTGTACGTGTGAATATGTGATATCTTTGTGGAACATGAACTTTGGGCTGGTGATATCAGGTGGCTTAGAGGTTGTTGTTTGTTTGACCCGATTCCAACCTTGGCTTGAATAATACTTTGGATGTTACCTTAATTTGTTGTGTAATCTTATATTAGTATATGTTTAAATGCACAAATAGATTAGAATATCTATTCACTTAGTTGTACTGATATTTTGTGGATTTGCCCCAATCCAGGTAACCAGAACTTAGTGACTTAGGAAAATCTTAGTGACCAGGAGATAAACTTTGGGATGCGTACTTGAGCATCGAAGACACATAGATGAAGAAGAATTAGATTTAATAGATTGTTTAGATTATTTAATTTGGAAGACATTGCAATTATTTTATTTTATTCGTCAATGTTACATTTGTTTATTAGATTTGGACTTTCAATATAAGTTGTTTTAAGCTGGTAAATGCCTGTATCTTAAGTGATCTTTGATTTAATCGATGTGTGTGATGCTTATGAGTCTTGGCACGGAATTCGAAGGGCCTCGGATTCCGGGTCGTTTCATACTTCAAAGTAGTTGATCATACGCTCTCTCTCTCTTTCTCAGTCCACCCGTTCCCTCCCTCTCTCCCTCTATTCCTCCTTCAGACCATAATTGTCATAGCTTGTTATAGAAGTAAGGCCTGAGTGCTGCTCCCAATGTTCTGTTGCTCCACTCTTAGTGTCTGTACTGCTTGGGTTAGGGTTAGTGGTGAGACCTTATATGAACTCAATTGTCATCATTTGCCATGGTTTCCTATTGTTATTTTTCAGAATTCTTTGGAGATGTTTGAAGGGTGTTGGACGTCTTGACATTGATCATGAAGTTAATTTGATTGGACATTCAGGCACACTATGATCCCATCATCTGAAGTGATCTTTCAAATTTTGAGGTACTTTGGAGTGTGTTCCAAGAAAAGGTTTGTTGCATGGTATTCATATATGGATATTCCTGGGGATATTGTGATTCTGATTCGGCCAGATCTTTCAATGACAAGCTTTCTAGTGGTTATTGTACATTTGTAGGAAATCTAGTCTCATGAAAAACTAAAAAATGGTCATCTCAGGTGTCGAAGTAGAATACAAAATAATGGACTTTCATGTGTATTGATTTGGCAGTGCCATCTTCAAGAAATGCAAATTTTTTTTTTTTTTCGTTTTTGCTCATGATTTTACATTGCGATTATTATAGCCAGTTCACATTGTGTCTAATCCAGTGTTCCATGAGAGAACAAATAACATATGATGGATACTTTGGTGCAAGTAAAATTACAGTTATGATTTTTCCACACTGTTTGTCGATCTGGAGATTAGTTTTCTGATATTCTTACTAATGCTTCGAGTAATCCAGCATACATTAGACAACATCTAACTTTCTGAGATTTATGCTCTTTCTTAGGGGGCAGTGTAGAAAAATGGGGTTAGGGAGCTGAAAGTCCGGGATCAAACCCTGGAAGGGGGGGCGTTAGGGAGCTGAAAGTCCGGGATCAAACCCTAGAAAAATACAATTACTACTAATAATTAATAATGAATTCGTAAACTTCCTTGGGTCCCACATGTGGACCTTGATTATATGGCAACCGTGTGCTACCGCATCAATAGGGTGAGCTTAATTCTTGACCAATTTTAAATTCCTTTTACCAATTATGCTCAGGATATTTATGGAATCTTAAGTGCGGAAGGAAACATTCACCACGAAGATAATCATTCACCACAACAAAGCGATATATAGTGGTTCGGCCAAGTTGCCTACATCCACTCTTGGCTTGTGTTCTTGCACCCCACTGGTATTCCACTAATTCAATGGAGGTTTGCGGTTCACCTCAGACCTTACAACCACTTCTGCTTTTCAAAGGCTTACCAATAACCTTTACAATCAAAGATGTTATCTCTCTAAATTGTGTCTAACAATACACTAGTGGAGATACAATTGTGTAAAATAATGTGCCCTTTACATAGGCTGATGTGAAAGTGATTTTCCACTCAATGCATACACATGAAGATGATTTCAAGGATTGCAACTCAATGAATTTATGTATGCATGATACCTCTAATCATTTTAAAATAATGGTGTAAAGGTGAAGAGTAGACCCATTTACTTCCAATAATAGAAGCATCTGGAGGAGTTGGAACCAGATCCCAAGTCAAATTAGATTCAAGAGCTAATAACTCTTCTTTCACTGCATCACACCAGCAGGGTAATTTTGAGGCCTGTGAATAAGTAGTAGGAACTGGAATAGGATCTAAAGAGGTAAGGAGAGCAGAAAAACCATATCTGTCAGGTACTCAGGTGGCATAGGTGAACGACTAGAGCGTCGTATTTTAGGAAGAGAAGAAAGAGTTGTACCTGTGGATGTAGGAGCTGGCAATGGAGGTGGATCAAGTAATGGAGCAGCTGGCGGTGTAAGTTTTGGACGACGAGCACAGACCGTTGTAATAGGTGGAGAAAGAGATGTTGATTCTGGGAAATGCGGGAGATATGACACTTGAATTGGATGTTTGTCAGACCGTAGAGAGTAGAAGGGATTGTGTTCTAAGAACATGACATTGCATGATATCCAAAGTCTCTTATCACAAGGGTCATAGCACAAGAATCCCTTATGATCATCACTATATCCCAGAAACATGCATTTTGTTGCTTGAGGGGACAGCTTGTCCCTCTCAATGGATGGAAAGATGGACAAAGCAAAGACATCCAAAAAGACACTCATACGGAGATGTCTTTTGAAGACAGAGGAAGGTTGACGAATTTATGATGTGTATTTTGCTGTGTGGGTTGCTTCGCACCAAAATTGTGGGAGGTACAAGTGCCTCTCTAAGTAGGGTCGAACTGTTTCTAGGGAGATGCCTATTTTTTCCTTTCAGCTATAGCCAATTCTGTTGTGGTGTGTGCGACATGATTTCTGATGATATGCCCTTTCCGTTAGGAAAGAGAAGGCAAAGGAGTGCTATTCCCCCACAGAGTTAGGAACGAATCACTTTGATTTGGTGTTTTAGGATTGGTATTTATCATAGATGATAAAATTTTGTCAAGGTATTGAAACACATCAGATTTAGATTTTAAAAAATAAATCCATGTATATCAACCCAATGATCATCGATAAAGCTTCGGCATAATTTATTTATTTAACCATTCCCAACTTCCAACCACTGAGTCATTCACCCAACACTCGGTGTGAATAACATCAAAAAGGCTTAGTAGACCGTGAATAATGAATTGGAAAGGGCACACACATGACTTTTGCTTAAACAACTTGTTCACATTTAGAATTTGCAAAGTTGCAGATAATTTTATTGTTAAAGGTTTGTCTAGACATCCAGGTTTGAATAAAGAAATCAATCCATCATTATTCAGATGACCAAGGCGTTCGTGCCAAGTGGGTCCACACATTAATTAAAAGCATTGATAGAGGAAGTAAAGAGAGAATGATGTCCGTGTCCAGAAGAAACAGCCTGTCGTGTTACTACCTCGTCCCGATCACTTTCCCTGTTTGCCATTCCTGAATCACCAACCGTTAGGAGAAGTTAACAAGATATCCACAGTCAACAGTTGTTTCAACGAAAATTAGATTTGCGAAAGGTGTGGAACAAAATACATTTGAAGGGCAAATGACTCTTAGATGAGGTTAAATAATTCAAGGAACCTATGCCAGAAAATAGACGCGATAGTGTTGACCATTTGCTGTGGTTATAGTGTCATTATCGACATAAGTTTGATAATACTGTAGATTTTGTTCTATGACGGTCATATGGTTGGATGCCCCTGAGTCTATGAACCAAATAGATGGGTTACAGATGTAGACAAAGCAGATGAAAAGTAGTTAAAGCAGTATGAGGGAAAAGAACCATTAATACCATTGATGCAAAGGCTATTGACTGAAGAGTTTATCAGATCCCGAATCTGAGCATTCATCATGGTCACTTGTTCATATGACTACTTAGCAGTTTGCTGAATGTTGGAGTTGAGCTTGAAGAGCAGTGGGTCCACGCTTCGGAAGCTGTTCTGGTTTCTTTGAGGTCGTCTTGTACATTCAGAGATGACATGACCATGTTCTTTTGCAATAGTTGCAAAATAGTTTTTTGGCAACAATTACGGACTACATGCCGTGATTTCTTGCATTCATAACATTGGGGTTTCTGACCTTTAGCAGTAAGAAGAGCAATGTCATCAACTAGTGCAGGGCTCTTGACTAGTAGTAGAAAGATCTTCGGTTCACTAGTAATAGACTGTGCAGACTAATTCTGGTTTCTTCTCTAAGAACTTCCTCGACACAAGTGTTCAAGTCTGGAGATTTTTCGCGATTCATTAGAGCAGCGCGGACAGGCTCAAATTCTGAACGTAAGTTTCATAAGGAATTGGCTTACGTGTAATATCTTCTTGTAGTTTGAGAGCCTGGGGAAGAAATTCTGCATAAACTGACTGTAGGAGCATTTGGTCTCTCTCAGTCCATAAGGCAAGGAACCCACTGTAATATTGATGAACAGTTTTATCATTCTGACAATATTTGGCCAATTCGGTGTCCAAATGAAAGCGTCTTGCTTTGTTAGCCTGTTGGTACAGATTCTTGAGATGCACCCACATGTCAGAAGCCGTTGTATAGGCTTGAAGTGCCAAAGAGATAGATGGATCTACAGAATTGAGGATCCAAGTGACGACTTTCGCGTTGTTCTGGTTCCAGGTTGCAAGTGTTTTGGCACCAGAATCATCGGTTGCAGTCACTGCTTGGTGCTGGGTAGTTCCATCTAAATATCCTAGCAATCCCTGTCCTGTCACAAAGTTTTTGAGATGGAAGGACCAACTCATGTAGTTTGTTCCATCCAATTTAACAGGGATAATGTCCACCTTTTCCATGACTAGCACAAAACTTAATTGATGAGATGAGAAATGCTTCAAGTAGAATTTTTTTTAAACAGAAAAAAAAAGTGCCTGGACGCCCAAAAATTCTGTGTAGAATGACCAGATCTTCTCACAGAGTGATTTATGCACTAATCAGTCTTCCAGGTTAACATCCAGATGGATTTTCGTCCCTATTGGAAGAAGAACCATTCTGATCCAATGGTTGGATGTGATTCTGATGAGAAAAAAGGAAAATTGTCTTGAAAAACTGTCGATCCAGAAAAATGGGTAATTCACTGACCTGATGAAGCTAATAAATCTTGAAAAATGCTTAAAAAATCAAGGATAAATGGGCGACCCTGGTGGTGCAGCTTGCTGGTGTGAGCCCTTATCTGAGATGGGGACCCCTGTTGATTAGGTTGACAGAACAGTCACGTGACTGTGTGTAAAAGGAGATCCTCTTGCAGAAAAATTGATTCCAATGCTTGAACAGAAGAAAAGAGGATGCAGAAATCTTGTTGATGCAAAGAGAGATGCAA
>QPKB01000002.1:36396941-36456999 GCA_003546025.1 Camphora micrantha
GTAGAAATTAGAAATAAATGAAGTTTTTTACAAATATTTAAAGCGCAGGTTGTTATATGTAAATTTCCATTTCCCTCCTTTATTGCTGATGAAGCATTTCCAACATCGTATCTCAACCACACCATTGAATCCAAACAATGGGACTGTTTAAAATTTTAATGCTTTGAGAGATTATGTCATACAAATGAATCTGACCACTAATATTATTAGCCAGATTGGAAACCTGAAAAAATGGTCTCATGGTAAGACTGACAAATCACATTCACATGGACTTCCTTTATATAGGAGATTTGCATACCCCACCCATCTAACAATTGAAAATAAGCATGGTCCTTTTTGTTCTTTTTTTTTAGTCACCTCTAATTATTCACTTATCGCCTTGGGATTCTATCCAAATTAAATTAGAACTAAAAGGACACTTATCAGCCCTTGAACTTCCTATCCAAAATTAGATCTAAGAGGATTTTTTCGAATTAGGGGAAACTTACAACATTTTATCAAACAATAATATTAAACTTAGCACCCATTGAATGACCAACATTGATATCACCCAAGCTGTTTTTTTTTGTTTTTTATCTATATTAAAAAATGATCATTTACAAAGTAAGAATCTCCTCGTCAGGTTACATTAATTTCCCCTTTCACCACACTAACCTTGCCACCCTGATCAACCGGGGCCTAGACAGAGGGCGAGAAAGAATGTGAGGAGTAAACGTGGGAAAGACTCCTTTTCTTATATAGTACTCAAGGAAAAAAACTCTTTAGGCATTTTTCTTTAAGTTGCTGCCTTATTCTATGTGCGGAAACAGGATGCTCTCAGTTCCAGACCTAGACATCTAAATCCATCAATGGGCCACCTTTTAAATTCAAACCCATCAAATCTCATTTAGATTCCACTCCATCCTGATCCTCTCACCATCTCGAAGTATAATACATTAAAAAATAAGCGTTATTAACGAGCAAAGAAAATGGGATTTGTAATTTTGAACGGTGTAGATTTCAGATGTGAACTCCCAAGAACAGGATTCATAGATAGGAGCTCAGAGAATTTCCAGCTGCATGTTTCTCAGAGAATTAATCTAGAAAGAGGATGCGTGAGCGTAGAATGTAGGCAATTAAAAGGACGGTAGTAACGGAAAGATTAGATTAAATTTTATTAAGGGTTTGTGCCGTATCATCCGCCGACTGGTGCGTCTCCCAGTCTCGAGATCATTCCCCGGGTCGCCCCCGTTTGTGTGCCTTTCCGCTGTACCACCTGATTGCGTGCACCACTCGGTCCGGGCCCCTGGGCCTCCCTGGCTATCTGATTTTCACTGAGCCCTATGAAATCGGAATGTGCACCATTTTTTTCTTGACTGGTGGGCGACATGTACAGCTCTCAAAGGTCTCCTATTTATATATTTATATAAGTTAACGGTGTCAACTTGAAACTTAACCAAGAAGTTAAAATATAATAAAGATAGTGGGGTGGCTTGGAATTTGGAAAAAAAAAAATAAAAAAAATTATAAGAGGATAGTTTGAAGTTGAGTTGGGTGGGTTATAGTGTGTTATTTGGGTTGGGGTTGGATTGAGTTATGAGAAAAAATAGTAACTTAGGTTCACCAGCTAACGACAACACATTATATTTATTATTAAACTAGTCCTTTTAAAGCTTGTTTTGACTATAACAATTGGTTTTGACCGAGAGTTATATACATTTTTTGTAGCTAACACGCATTATTCTCCCTACTTTCACATGCAACTACTCTACTCCTTCTCACTGTTCACTATTCTATTTTCAACCACTTCATTTTCCATCTCAAATCTCATATATATACTTACTCTATGTATACACCACAAACTCTCAAACAACAACAAAAAAAAAAGAAAAGAAGAGCTATTGTCATAATCCTCTTTCATCTATGTCCATGCTTAGAACGGGCGAATGTACTAATTTATTAATTGATTTAGAAATGTCAAAGTCTGACGTAAGTTTGGAAATAAACAGTGCTAACCTATACCCCAAAATACCAGGTTAGGTTCAAGTCACTGGCATGTTTGATGAAGAACTGTCAAAGCTGCTTTCTCCATTATATATAATAAAGCGAAGTGGATCCGATTCCCAATTTCACCTTCTATTTTAATTTTGATTTTAACCCTTTTCTAACATTGACCTCCGACTAATTTCAGTCATTAATCATCTACTAATATCTCCTATTGATACTAGCCTTTCTAATATCATCTATCAGCTATTAATAGCAAACATATTATTTCCACTTGTGGAGGTTCTTTCCAATTAAATCATAAAACTCCTATAAATTAGGGAATATAATTGCCCCTCCCATGGTTTTCTTTTATTAACTCAAATCCCTTCACACCTTTCCTCTCATTAACTTAAATCATAAACTCCTATAAATTAGGGAAGATAAATCCCCCTCCCATGGTTTCTCTAATTAATTCAAATCATCAATACCCAATATGTTTTATTCATCATATCTTCTCCACGATCTTCTCTCTTTCCATTTCTTCTATTCTCACTTTCTTCCCCTCTCTCAGGCCAAACCATTGTTTCACAAGTATGTGAGTCTATATTTGTATTCTTTTCTCCTTTTCAATAGTTTTTTGCTTTTTTTTTTTTCGATTCTTTGATCTTATTTTATCAGTCGATTGCTATCTCCATATGATTTTTTATCCATTCAAAAGTCAATAAAAAAAAAACCAAATATAATGCAACTCTTTTTGCAACCAATTTCAATTAATTTTGATCCCTATATCATCCGATGCATAAAATCCTTGTGGGTGGCAATAAATAAAACAATACATCTTTGTAGGTTATTTATGTAGAAGAGATCCACACCAATTGTGCATCTGATGTGGACCCCATTTTATTCTTTTGACGTTTCTATTTTGATCCGTGGTTTTAAATCTTTGCAGGTATGTACGCATGTCTTGAGAAACAATTATATTACATTGGTTCTTATGACCTCACATCTCTAGGACTCTATCGCCGTTACAATTAATATGACCTATTTGAATTGCCATGATGGTGTGTGCCCATTGACCATTCTCTCAATGTTAAAAGGCTTGCGATGATCTTTTCTCCTACTTTTTTTTTTTTGGACAAAGAATAAGCTTTCATTCATAAGAACATAATTCTTTCTTAATTTATCCATGCAAAGTCTCATAGACTTGGACTCTTTTAAAAATTTAAATTTAAATACTCAATACTCAATCCTTATCTCTTATATGATTGATTTAGTTTCAAAACAAAATGCATGAATTTTCCCTCTAAAAATTTTCCTATTTTATTATATTTTAGTTTACTTTTCAAAAGTAAGTTAAAGTGAATTTGCAACTAATGTTGAACAAATTAAATTTCTCCTTTTTAAAATTAACCAATTTTATATAACTTTTTGTTATTATTATAAGGAGTGATTTTGATTGCATTTTTCCATCTCAATATAATCTAGATAAATTTTTATTATTATTAAAAACTTCTTATAATCGTTTAGTATATAAGTTATATTGCCCGTGCTAAGTACGAACATGTTTTGCTATGGGCCACGATTATGTTCTAGCATCCCTTCACCACGAAAGGGATAAGATTCAATTGACGACTCTGATTTTGCAGTTGATTATGAAATTGGAGCTTGGTTTCAGTTTTAATTTTAATTTAACTGATTTTAAGTTCATAGAGAAACTTCAGGGATTTTTTTATGGTTCCTAAAACTTCTCTAACAAAGATCCCTTCTTTATTCTCTCACTTAAACCTCATCTTATCTCACATCCAAAAGTAACTCAAATTTCAAAATATTTTAAATATTAATATTTAAAATTAATAATGGTATTTTTTTGGTTTAGACTTTTTTATTATCATTGATCAATATTTCAAAAATCGTCCCAAATTAAATATATTTTTATTTTTGAGTCCGGGCTTAGCACGGGCTTATTTTGCTAGTATTGTATGAATGTAATGTGGCAGGTTTAAGTAAGTGCTAAAGCAATACATTTCTATGTATGTATTATGTATCCATTAAATGTACAATTGGTATTTGAATACCTATGTATGATTCAAGTTCGCAGATTTCAAAAGGCAATGTAACTCAAGCTCTGGATATGCTCAATTTCTTCTTTTTTATATTTGTTATCAAGCCTAAGTTGATTACAGATCTGACATGAATTGTCAGGGAAAAATATAGAAGGATTTGGAACCAAAACATCCTACTTCTACATGCATCAGTCCAAATGTAGCTCCAAATTTATTCTATATTCAAAAAAAAAAAAACTTTTTTGTTAGGCTAGCCTATTGGCTAGGAATGATGCTATCCACTTGAAAATCCAGGGTTGATCCCTGGGTATGGATGTGATGCCTACAATATGCCAACACCACTCAACCATATTAGTTGCCTTTTATTGTTTATATACTTAATCACATACTCAATGACATCCTACCATGGACATTGAAGTTCGACACTGGCAATTCCTAACCACTAACTCGACACAAACCCACACCAACAATTCAACAGTAGGGTAAATATTTCCAACCCAATTAGTAAATGGATTGGGTTTAGTTGAGACCACTCTTGCTACATTTCAGGTTTTTTTTTTTTTTTTCCTTCTTCTTCTTCTTCTTCCTTTGCTATTGGAGGGTTTCCTACCCCTTGGCATAGATTAATCCCTCCGCCCCGAAAGGTAACCGGGTAAGTTTTCATGTAGCTCTAGTGTGGTAGTGCAGTTTCTAACCTACAATCACCGTATGCAAAATGCAAACCGTGGTCTTAGACTAACTGAGCTACCCCTTAGTATTAACCGCGGTTGCTACTTAGCCTGCCAAACCAGACCAATCTAACCAAACTAATTTCACTGTAACCTACCAACACAACCTAAGCGGCTAAGCCGATACTGTTAATTAAAGCATTTTCAATCCAATTAAAGAATAGCCCGGATTCCTGGTCCATGCCCGACCCAACTCGAGTTGAGCTTGAGCCAACCAATTGTTGCCCCCCAATTATACGGAGGGGGAGCAACTAATTCCGGGGTCCCGCGAACTTGTTACCGGTTTCCGCTGCGTTTTTCCCGTTTTTGTTGAGGTAGAGAAGGTGTCGGTGGCGCAATTCTCCCGAAAGCCGCGCGGTAGCCGACGGTGTTTGCTGCGGCATTTCCGTTTTAGGAACAGATCCACGTTTTTCAACCGGCCCTACAGAAGAGAAACCGGCTCGGCTGGTCGTTAAAGAAGAAGATCGTTTCAAGGGGCCCACCTGTTCCCATTGCCGACAGTTACGGCGAATTACTACAAATTTTCAAAATTTTTCCACATTTGTAGTGTCTGTTTCCCTTTAGTTGTTTTTCTCTTAGATGCGAGCAATGGGGGAAATTTCCCTTAGTGTGGCAGCATTGTCACAATTGGTGTCTTGTATTTTCTATTATTTGGATGTAAAGTATGGGGGAATTTTCTCCTGCACACTTTTCGTGTGTCCATGTTGTTATGATAGGGCCCTACAATTAAGATGGTCAAGATTGTTTGATGTGCCCTGCTTGTTTGACTTCTAACTATTCACTACTCTCCTTGGATGCATTGTTGTCATTGGAGGATAGGGATGGATTGATGGAAATGTTCAGGATGGGAATGTCCATGAACAAATAAGAATCATACAAAAAATCAACTGCATAAATTTCTCATGCATAAATTTCTGTATATGAGTGTGGCAGCATTGTCACAATTGCTGCCGTGAATTTTCTATGATTTGGATGTGTATGGGGGAAATTTCTCCTGCATGATTTTCGCATGTCCATCTCGTTATGATAGGGCCCTAAAATTAACGTGGTCAAGATTGTTTGATTGGGCCTGCTTGCTTGACTTCTAACCATTCACTACTCTCCTTGGTTGCGTTCTTGTCCTTGGAGGGTCGGAATGGATAGAAATGTCCCTGTATGAATGAGAATCATACAAAAATCAACTGCATTAAATTATCATACGCCTTGATTTAACAATTGTTGAGTTTGATGTCTTCGAAAAATCAATCCAATAATAGGTAAAGTTGTGATGAGCTAAAGGGCGGACCAGGAAATCCTTAGGGAGCAAATATTGAAAAACACTAAAAAACCCCATAACATTGGGTGGGTTTTTTCTAGAAACTTCTTAAAGATTCAAAAAAAGCAGACATTTTATATAACAACTAGCACAACCACCCGTGCTCTACATGGTTAGGTATATCTGTGTGGGACATTTTCATAATACCGGAATTATCCTAGTTTCGGTAAAAGTACCAGCTAGGTATATCCTAATATTGGTCAGATACATGTCGGTAATATTGTCAGTGAAGACATTCTCACAGTACCGAGACCGTCATAACTTCAATAAAGTACCAGCTCGGCATTCCCTGGTCTCGGCGAGATCATCCTAACTTCGGTAAATGTACCAACTTGGTATGACCCGGTCTCGGTGAAATTGTTCCAATTCGGTAACAGTACCAACTCGGCACAGCGCATTTCGACAACAGTGCCAGATGGCGTCTATCTTACTATCGTGCTTGACCTCGGTGCCATCCTCAGTTCGGTTAACCGAGACAAACACCGACTCTCAACCAGTGACAACTGTCCTACGTTACAGAACGCGTTGACCACGTTACAGAACGTGTCAAGAGATGAGGACATGCGCCAGATGGAGATAAACAGTTATCATTACCCGGTGGTTACGTCCATTCCAAGATGTCAGGGTAAGGTTCGATGGAATTCGACAGCTGACATATCAAGGTACGGTCCAATGGGACAAGACCTCCACCTACCTCCACTAAGGAAAGGCCTGATGGGACTTCCGCATATATATATATATATATATATATATGCAAGAGGCAAGCCTAAGACAGGTACGCTTACGTTAATGGTCACATGCATATACACACTTACTCTCTTCCTTCCTCTTCCTCACTCATCCTTTGTCTAGTTACAGAACTAATGTAGGCGTCGGAGTGTATTTGGCTGATAGCAACCATGGGCTCTGACCTTCTTTTCTCCTTCTCTTTCAGGTGGCAGGCATCAAATCCTTCCCAACAAGTTTAACAAGAAGTCTTACATCATCTAATCAAGTCCGTATTAATTTAGGCACTTACAATATCCATGCATTATAAATTAAATACTTGTACATTAAAAAGGTTACGTGGATTACCTCTTTCCATCCATTAAGTAAGTCGAATAAATGAAACAAAAAAAAAAAAAGAAAAGAAAAAATAAACATTGAGAGAAAGGGAGTAGAAGAGGTGGGGTGGAACAAGAGACTTAAAAAAGAAAAAAGAAAAGGTAGAACTAAAGTGGAGAGTGGTGGGTAGTGTGATGAGATAAGGATATAAGTGGGTAGTTACGGGGAGAGAATGTAAAATATTTTAACAAAGAGGGATAACTGTCCGTCAAAATCATAAATTACGGTCAAAATCCAATAAAAAAAATCCCTCAACCTAATATAGTATAATGGGGGTTTTGGAAATTTCTCAGGCCCCTCCTAGTTCCAACCCAGATGAGGCTAGAAAAGGAGATGAGGCTAGATCATAGAGGATAAGAGTGTGAAATGAGTTGTACTGATGAAAGATGGACCCAAGTGGGCTTCATATTGCTGGACTGAAAATCAAATCTGCTTATAGGAAAAAAAAAAAACTCTCCTTCAATGTCTAGTTAAGAAATATTCTTATAAGAATTATTTACAAAGAAAGAATTATACACCCACCTATACTCAAGTTATCCCCGATAGGCACTACACTATCTTACATTGTCATAAGTCCAAATTTCACACTTATTCAATCAATACCTGCCGTTAATTAAAACAAAATGTTGCCTTTTAATATCATTAAAATCAGAGACAAATCAAGAAGTTAAGATGATTCAATGGCATTGATAATTTATACATCCTCAAGCCTCATCAAGATTGTTGAAACCCCTCTCACAAAAAAAAAAAAAAAAAGGGGGTGGGGGGGTATGGCTCTAGATGGATCCCTCTGACAAGATCTCACAATGAACATCATATGTTCTGCAAACCTATTGTGATAAATCCAGCTGTTAGTAGTAATCTCCGGAACAATATGAAATTAGGATCAATGCTAATTCAAAGGGGTTAATGCATGGTTATATGAAAACCTGAAAAGGGGCACTAGAAAAAGTGGGTGTTTTATAAATATAACTTCTAAAAATAGGGTCCTTCGATGACATGTTGATCGCTGTACACTCGTTCATTCAGCCCAAGTGGGTCCCAAAGTTCAACCAAGGCCATGGATCTGATGCACCATGCCACTTATTGGGCTCATCAAAAAGTTCATATCCATTTTACTGCAAGGTTGCTGGTTTTGCCTTCACCATCATTCAATGGATCAGACTCACTCTACCCATGCCGTTTTTTAAGGGAATGTCACTGCCATTTTCATTCACCAAACTGTACATAATGGGTGGGGACAAGAAATAGCTCATGGGCCAAAAATGCATCGTGCATTTACTGGACCAAAGGGCCATATGATTATGGGCTGTAAATCCGGCCCAGATCCAAGTCTGTTTAGCCTGGACATGCATTTGGGTTGCGAGCCTGCCGGAGTTTTATGAGGCCCATTTGTATTTCATACTTTTTGTACATGACCATATGCATATATCCAACAAAAATAACTTCTACGCCCGATCCATTGTTAGGAAGAAAAAAAATAGGCGACCTGGATTCAATCCCCAGCCTAGTGTAGACGGTTAGGGACTTGGGTAACTTGTGTGAGTTGTATCGAGATTCAGAGGAAAATGAAAAAAATAAATAACATAATATGCACAATCGTCATGGTCCGAGTCTGAATGTACTCATGGGCTTTAAATTGCAGACTCGGCTTGCCCATTTTCCAAATGGGTGGACTGGGATTTGACAGTAAGGTCCAAACCCAACCTGGACACAACTTCGACTTGTCGATTGAAAACCGAGATGGACCTGGACATAGGTGAGTCCGGCCCAAACATGACCCATCGACAGCCTTAAGTCTTAGTGGCTAAATTGGCCATTCTTCCATCCCAGGAACAAGTAAAGTTCAGGAACCCCTTAAAAGTATACATTCAAGCCCTTAAAATGAACATAATCCCACCCCTTTCACATCTACTATTAGACCTATTCAAGGCCAGGTTTCGGGTCAAATACAAAACTATTCAGTTCTACAAAAGTCCAGAGCCAAGCCTAGACCATAAGTGATGAAATTAACCTGATAAAAGAGCATTCTAGCAGACAAATTAACCTAGACAATTTCGCTGTCTTTCCTTCTTTCTCCCATGGACGTTTTAGCTTACCTACCACGTTGTCATGGTCCCTGAATTAAACTCATGGAAATCTTGTTATTTGATGGGCCTGCCTCCTTGGTGTCCCTTGGAGAAGTTTTCACCTTTGATTTTAGGTCTTCAAAGTCGTCCAGAAATAGTCTTACGAGCAGAACTCATATTCTCTATGTGCGGTTTAGCTCATGGTGCCCACTCGAATGCATTCCTCTCATTGAAATACCTCCGTACAAATGATGATCATACAAAAAATCAGCTCCATTAGATTATCCTAGCACTTGATTTAACAGTGCCAGATTTTAATGGCCTATTAACCATAGTTGTATTCGACACCTACCTTTGTTGGCCACCTCCCATAGTTTTACTTTGTACATGTTGATAGGAGGGTTTGCATGTGCTCTTAGGGATTAGTTCTTGGCCGTCCAAAATCGAGTGTCCCTCGGGCTCAAGGCCAAAGGCTCCTGGATGAGACGGGGCGGGAGATAGCCTAGGTTATCAGAAGGAAAAAAAAAAAAAAAAGCTTGGGTTGCTTTGAGATTCAGTTCAATGGTGAGTAAAGGTACTACACCTTAAAATGAAAATGACGACAGATCATAGGGTTAAGACTGAAATGAGTGTCAATGATGAAAGTGGGCCCAAGTGGGGCCCATATAGTGGACTGAAAATGCCTCATAGGAGAATATTCTCCTTCAAAGACTTATGGCCCGCGGGATGACAACGACCCAATTGTGGAGGGATGATGAGGTCTCCTTCAAAGGCTAATATTCAAATGAGAATAATTGTCGAGGAAAGAAGCATGCAGTTTGTACTCCTTTTTAGGCCCACCTATAATCAAGTTATCCACTACAGCTGCTACAACTCTCTTAAACTACCACAACGTCAAATTTGACACTTAATCCACTCAAATAGTTGTTGTTATATTGAGATAAAAGATGATGCCTTCTAATATCATTCAACTCAGAGAAAAATGAAAGGGTTAAGATAATTTGATGGGGCTGATAGCTTGTATACCCACCAAGATCATTGAATCCCCTTCCCCTCTTCTCCCCTGATTGGCATGGCCTTGGGTAGGCCCTGTTGGCAAGATTCCACAATAGACCCTATACATTGTGCAGCAGCCCTAATGTGATAAATCCAGCTGTCAATAATCACCAATACCTACAAATTTGCCTTCTAAAAGAGGCTCTTTCGATGTGATGGTACATCCATCTATTCTACACAAGTGGGTCTACAAGTTCTGTAAGATCCCGGTCCCACTATTAATATATTTATTATATTATAATTAGCATATTACTATTATTTTAACTAAATGTATTTTAGTTATTTAAGTAGTTATGATTAAGTAGGGCACAAATTAGATTAAGTTCGAGGATTGGTGAGTTGGGTTAATGGGTAGATGACCTAACCCGCAATTTAACCCAATGACGTAAGCCCAGAGGATATCCCTAACCTAATCCCTTTTATTACGAACTCACGTCTTATCTCTCCCCACCTATATCTGCAACTCCTCCCGTATCATTTTTGTCTTCTTCCTCTTTCAACTTCCCAAATACCATCATTCTTGGTTCAACTCATCTCCTTAAACCATTAGGAGTAGATCTATACTTTTATGTTATCTTCTTATTCTTTCTGATGTTAGGTTTTGGGTAGGAATATCATAGATCTCAGATTGGGTTTTTAGTTAGGATCTGTTGCACTCTTCTTTAATCCCGGTGAAATCAAGTAGATTATCATGATTTGATATTAAACAGGTGTTTTGATCTTTGATTCCTATATAATGCATATAGGTTTGTTTAATTACCCTTTTCTAAATGATAATGATAGATTAGGGATTTTGAATGGATATTTGGGTTATGGAATGTGATTTTACGGATTATGGTTGGATTGGAACTCTCTTTTGGTAAAGGGAGGAAAATGAATGAAAAAGGGGAAAACCCCAAATTTCTATGAGCGAACTCGGCAAACTTTCTGGACGTCATACGTTCGAACGTTGCCTTCGAACGTTCGAACGTTGCCTTCGAACGTTCGAACGTGTGAATCCACGGATGTCTGAGCCAAAAAGGCAGAGAAGCCAAACGTTCGAACGTGCCTCATGAACGTTCGAACGTTTGACTTTTCTAGCCTCTGAGCCAAAAACCCGAGACCCTGAACATTTGAACGTTGGTCTCAGTACGTTCGAACGTTCAATGCACTTGGGCCATTTTTTATTCTTTTCCACTGTTTTGGCTCGGTATTGTTTAGGGATTTATGGTATCCTGTATGAGACTTCATATGGATTTAATAACCTTAATTATCTACCTAGACTTGACATAAGAAACCCTTTTGGGCATACTGTATCATATGGACGTATGATTCAATTATCTCGCATGATTTTAATGAACTCTAACGAGAAAGGATCAATACATCTCTATTGGAATCCTTCATTGGATCTATGCACCGTGAGTGTAGAGAGATGTAACGTCCTTAGCTCATTAGCGTTTATCATTGTGGGTTGAAAGGTATATGAATATACGTCTAACCTTAGGTTGGTTTATAATTATGTCTTGACCTTCGCATGGATATCTTAGTTTAGGTTATGTATTCCCTTATATACATACCCTATTATGTGTTATGGACTATGAAGTGGCTTGGCAAATTATGTATGACGATTTGATTATGATATGGAATGTGGAATGGCCAACACTTCACTTTAACTTAAGACTCTTGCGTCGGAGCATTATTATTCGGGTCTATTATGCATATATATTTCTATTTATGTGGGTTATTTATGGATGACTACAGATCGATATATGGACGGTTGATCACCAATGTGACTGGATCACTTATAATCCGCTTTAAATATGAACCGGTTATCTTGGTATTTAATTTGATCGGTTTATGACCACCGACGTTATAGACGAGCTCTCGTGATTTATTTAGGGCTGACCACCCACAACGGAGACATTTGTCTTCATGTGAATTAAATTGCTCCCTTTTGTTTTATTTTGATTTATGTTATACGTTCATTCTTGTCATTATCTTTGTCATTACTCCTATATGATCTCACTTGTCTTTACTTAACTTGCTATCGTATTTAATTTCGAATTATGATCATGTTCTTACTATTTACTTTGTAATATTTGGTGCATAGGTACCAGCCCTACTATACCGAAAAGACAAAGGTGGATTAAACGTTTGAAACGTTTGAGCCAATTGACGAACCAGAGTGGGATGCCGGAGATAGCTTTGGAGCCGTCTGGGCCTACATAAGAGAGAACGTCATCTTAGCAATTCTTTAGATGAACTTTCTTTTAATAATAAACTTTTCCTTAGTAATTGTTTGATTTATTCCGCAACTTTAATTATTAATGTTTATTTGATTTTTGTGTTAGATCTCATTTATGAACTTTAAATACCAATTGAGTAAAGCTTTTCCATTGTATTTAATGAAATTTATTTTGACTCACCACCGTTTGTGAAATTTTGTGGGTCCACTTTTGAGAGCTTTTGTTGTATTAAATATAGGAATTTGAATTTGATTTATTTTTTCATGTTTTTTACTGATTCTTATTTTGGGGACGCGACAAGTTCACTGGTAAAGCCGTGGATCTTATGAGCCATGTCATTTATTGGACCCATCAACACGTTCATATCCATGTTGTGTCCATTTTAATGTACGATCCTGGGCTTTGCCTCCACCGTCAGGCAGACTCACTGCACGTTCAAGTTCAACCCATGTGCTTTATTTATATAGGAAGGGACATTGTCGGTTCCATTTTTGTCCACTAAACTGCCCATGAGATCCACAATTCATGGGCCAGGAAAGAACTGTATTTACTAAGACTAAAGGACCATGTGTTCCTTTTTCTTGAGAAATTATAAGATCCTCATGGTTTTATTAGGCTATCCATGGGTGCAAATTCGGCCTAGATCAGAAGTCTGTTTAGCAAAGCCTGGACATGCATCTTGATAATAGGCCATTTATATTACATACGTAAATAAATTAGATACGAAGAAGTACAACTTATCTGAGAACTTAGCTAAGTTAGATCTGAATGGAGAAATAGAATTCGTGTAACAGAGCACAATATAGTTGAGACAAGGCTTCGATGATGATGTCGACAACGTAAATGAATTTTATATGGTACCACACGCACATCCCATTAATTTTATCCTCATTTTAAAGAAATTTATACATTGTCCTAAAAATTTCCCAAATAGTGGGGACTGGAATCCAACACTAGGGTCCATCCCCAACGTGGATCAGAATCTCGACTCGTCAATTGAAAACAGGCATGGACCTGGACACAGGTGAGTCCAGTCCAAATATGACCCTATGACAGAAGTTCCATGGCTAGATCGGCCATTCTTCCATGCCAGGAATTAGCTAAATTTAGGACCCCAGCACGTGTACATTCAAGGCCATTATAGTATGAACATAATCCTACCCTTCTTTACTTGTATCATCAGACCTTTTCTGCCCCAGGTTTTGGGTCAAATACAAGTTATTCAGGTCCATAAAAGTCCAGAAAGACAATTCGATAAGCAGATTAGATAAATTAGTGAAGGCAATTTCAATTTTCTTATTCAAAGCTCAGAAGATATTGTAGGCCGATTTCCACTTAAACTAGGCTTGACATGGTTTTAGCAACAAACTCAAACCGTTATTTGTACTGCTTGGGCTCAACGGAGGCCTAATCTGATCATGGCAAAACCATAGCAGAAACAACCCCGCCGTAACATAAGAGGGCAGCACAGGTGGAATCATACTCGATGCAAGAGGATTAATGTAGCAGCCTACGCAGCAAAGGCTGATTGTTCTAGCCCAAACTCAGCTGAATCCTGTTCCTCATTCTACAGCTTCGACAAAAACTTGTTCGACAACCCCAAGTGAGGGGCCGCTGATAATCTTGGTGAGTCCGAGGTCAATCCATGGGGAGCGAAAGAGAGGAAATTAACTCACACATATTCTATAAAAAATCTAAAAACTAGACTAAAAGGAGGTATACAGATCCAATCTAATATTCTGAAAATTAAAATTAATAACAAGATTTACAATCAATTAAAAATTTCTAAACTTATAAAAAAAAAAAAAAAACAAACAAACAAACAAACTAGGCTAAGAATCCTAAACTACTGCATCACCATAATAGTCGTCAAAAAACCAATTGCATATAAAAATAAAAATAAAAATAAATCAGTCAAAATATGGATCTTGTAATTCAAGAGTCAGGATAATTGCCCCTTGTATTAAAAATACGCACAGCGTCAATTCAATCCCTCCCATAAGGATAAGCCATTACTACGAGCCTCATATCATACCATCCCATAACACCACATGTCCAAGACTTCACCCCCACCTTTCTTCATTAATTTTCCTCTCCATGTCTCACCATTCTCTCCTTTCTCCACTCACATTCCATCTCCCTCTCCCCTCTCGCTTCTTTCTGCTCGAAAATCTATATCAGGCACCAAAGCTGCAAATAGAAGACAATGTGCACTCAAAGATCTCAACATAGGAAGCTGTGAGAAGATTAACCTAGTTAAGAGATATGCACTAATCACTGCAATTCTGGATATCAGCCACCGCCCAAGAATGTGGCGGACACTCTCCGGCCCCCTGGCCAAAATTAAGCCATCAGCTCCCTGTCTTGGTGGTAACCATCGTAGTCAAAAACTCTGGATGTTTACCTTCTTTGGCACTCCAAGAATAATCGGTGCCAGAGTTATTTCACTCGGCCCCATCTTTGGGCTTGCATTTTGTGCGTCAATGAAAAGTGTTTCTACCAAACAAAAAAATACTGAATTCAAAATGAAGTACCAATTCAGGTACTGATTTTCGTGGGTCTATTCCCAACCAGTTTCAAAGCAAACTAGCTTAAGTTGTAGTGAAAAATGTGAAGGTAAATGTAGACTAACAAGTCAAATCCATGCTTTAGCGAAAATGTTTTAGGGAAATCAAACAAACTAGCAAGTCAAACAGCATAAATAAAAAACACAGACTATAAAGTCAAAACATCATCAATAAGCTCCAGTTAATCTAACAAAATATCATAAACATATATCCTGTATGCAGATAAGAAATTGGAACTTTCCAACCATTCAAACATCCAGACAAACCTCTTAGGCCATTATCCGAGCTGACCTCATGTATAGGCTGTCTACGACCTTCCCAATGTTAGAAATAGTTTCCAGGGTTGCTGGGAAGATAGCATCCTGCTGGGGATCGTCGAAGATGATGAGGCACCCAGCTCCCTGATCCAAAGTTCCTGCAAATTTCTTATCTAGAATCATCTGAGAGAGCTTCTTCTCCACATGATCAATGGGCAGTTCAATCAGCTCAGCTACATGAGCAATCTCCACCCTTGAGAAGGGCTCAATCAACCTGCAGAGGTTCTGCTCCAGGAGCGTATCATATAGCGACGAGAGGTGACGATGGACAATCGGATCCTCATCCAATTGGGCCTTGTAATCACGCAGAGCAGTCTCAAAGAACTTCAGCGACCGCTTAGAATAAGCATCAGCAACAGCTTTCATGGCGTCCATTTCAGGACCCACATAGAGTAAACCTGCCTTCGACGAGATGATACCAGTAACATCATCTGCCTGGTTCACCATTATCTTGCACAAGAGCATGTACTTCAGGCTGAAAACAGCTCGGGGATCCTCAAGAGCATTGAAGGCTTCAAAAGCCTCGAAGAAATAGCTATATGCAGTCTTGTAGTCCTTTTCTTCTGCATGAAGAATCCCACTCTGCAGATCAATGGTGCCCTGCTGAGCTGGAGGCACATAAATTGCATTCGCAGCAGTTCTTGCTGCAGTCAGTGCTGCTTTAGCCTTAGGAAGATTTCTCAAAGAGAAATGGAGCTTACTCTCCAAAAGGTCAATGTCCACAAGAAGGAGCTTGTCATCCAGTCTTCTCACTTCCTTGACTAGGCTTGAGAGCAAGGTTAAAGCTTCCGAGTAATCCTTGCTTTCCATCAAAAGAGCGGCAAGTCTTGCCTCCACTCTTTGTCTGAGAAAGGTCCGCTTCTCCGCACGGGTCCATTCCACCATCTCTTTGCAAAGAGATATTTGCAGGTCAGAGGTTCCAGGTATCTTAGCAACAGCATCAATAATTCCCCTGACGATTTTCGCAGTTTTTGCCTTTGGAATCAAAGAAAAGAATGGCCTCAATCGGGTAAGGAGGCTCCTCAGTTCCTCAGCCTTCTTTTCTTGTGTGAGAAGGTCCGAAAGATTTGAAATGGCTTGTTCTTTTATGCGTAAAGCTTCCGGCGACGATGAAGGGTTGTCGAGTATACGGTAAAGGATGGAAATGGATTCTGCAGGTTCTTTAGCTTCTAAAGCCTGAGCAATCGAGTCAGTGGTAGCAGGAAGATATGATGACGACATAGCTCCTACTTGGAATATCCAAAGCCCACTTTGATAACCGTAAGAAAAAGAACGCAAAACAAAAGGTTGATTAGATTATCATGAGAGAAAAAAAGGAAAAAACTTCCACCGTCATTTTGTCACAATATAGATAATATTATTCCAGGCTTGAGCTAATACAAACAGAATCAATTAATGAAAGAAAATTCAATCATATCAATAGGTTTCCCATAATCAAGTGCAGCTGTTTTCCTGTCCATAACAACATTTCACACACAACAGTGGCACATGTGACACATCCAGGGCATGCATCAGTTAGGTCCGCCATAAAGAATTAAAGATCACCTGTCCAAATGGTAAGTCCATTCATCACACAGATCCTGTATCAACTTGAATGTAGACTATCTGCTACACCATTCTCAACATCCATTTTACCTTACAACCCACTGATGAGTAGTAAAGCCATATGATATCTAGCTATGGCATGAAGATAGTGGACGCACACCAACGAAACATGGCAGGGACATGGATTTTACACAAAAAATGATGTATTACATTAATACAGTTGAGATGCCTATTATATGCTATGATGCCCGGATACGGATACAGGTACAGACATGGATACGAGGATTGGGGATACGGCTCTACACTTAAAAAATTTTAGGGCACGAATATGGATGTGGATTTCCTAATTTTTCTAATGTAATTCACTTCTGGATTAATGAAAATATCATTGTTTACATTCATTTCTAACATTTTTTTATGTCAAGTAAGAAAATTAAAAGAACTATGAAATAATGGATGTCGTGAGTAGTACATGCTAAGTTTGTATGCTAGAAGTATAGGTACAGTATGGGGTATCAGTGTATTACTACGAATGTCGTATCAATCCAACACACATAAATTGGGCTTGTACAAGTATCCGGATATCATAGGTTCTAAGTATTCATTAAGTAATATAGAATTCATCCAGTAAGATAGGCATAGAGTAGGAGGAATGTGATGAACTACAAAATTTCACAGGCATAACATTACACAAGTAACAAAACTGGACCGAACAATACACAAGATTTAATCCACATGGAATTCACCTATGTTTGATCCAGTCTACTCAAAAAACATGGATCGCCATTTGACCATGAACTCCTGTGTATTCAATTCCATGAAAACAAATGGCCCCAAGGGAAAATCAATTTCTTCCTTTGTTTGGTTGTTCAATTGAGAATGCAACAAATGTTTCTGTGAATTGGATCGAAACAAGATAAACTAGAGAAAGCAGATCCCTACAAAGTCCTAATTTATATGCAGCCAAACAAAGGCAATTAATTTTATCAGAAGAATAGAATGATTTTTTGCTTGTTTATCATTCAATTGAGATTTTCTCCTTATGCAAGCAAGGCTCATATTTGTTCTTATCGATAAAGAGGGAAGATATGTTTGCTTTGTTATTTAGAGTAACGAAACAGAGATGGGGATGAGAATCAGAAAATGAGAGTCCAAATGGTGTGCCTGATAGAAGAGAAAGATGGCCTTTAGATTCGTGCTTCAAAGCGTCCATTAGAACCTAGAATGAGAACCATGGTTTAAAAAATTGGCCAAGTCCAAGTCTAACCGAGTCAGGTCGAAGCGACCCGGTATCGTTTATTAAGGACTCGGCCCAGTCCGCACAGTGACAGACTTGGCCGACCACGTAAGTGATGAGGGCTTGTTTTTCCCATTTTTCTTGCTGGAGCTACTGGGAGAAGGTGTATTTGAGCCTACAAAACACATTTCTTGCAAGATTGAGCCTCAAATCCATCTCTTTTGTGAGATCTTGCTCACCAAAGTTTGATTCTACTATTCACATAAAAGAGGGCTTTTTCATTTGTGTATTTTGAGGTATGATTTCTTGTATCCATATGCATAGATGGTTTAGGAAAGATGTTAGGATCTATGTTTTGCTTGAAGATGATTTTTCCATCCGTTATTTGTTGAAAAATGCATTTTTTTTCTAATTTTTGGGTCTTTTTTTTAAAAAAAAATATGAAAATAGATTTTTTTTTCTTTTTTTACTTATGTTTTGTTGCAAAAGATTAATATTTTGGGTGTGAATCACATGGACCTATGGTTCTAACCCTAGATCTATGCATGTATGTGCAAAAATAGTAATTTCTTCACTTTTTTCTATATAAAAAAATTATTAATAATCTGTTTTTTTAATTTATACCTTCTTAAATTGTTTAGAATAGATGTTTACATGTGTATTATGCTTCTTGATGACATTTCAACTCATGCTTGGTTAAAAAAATGAGTTTTCTTTGATTATGTTGTCATTTTTTATTATAAATAATATGAAAATCGAAAAATTGTTTTTCATTATTTACTTATGTTTCTTGTATAAGATTAATATTTTGGGTGTGAATCACATGGATCTATGGTTCTAACCCTAGATCTATGCATGTATGTGCAAAATAGTAATTTCTTCATTTTTTTCCATTTAAAAAAATTATTAATAATCTGATTTTTCAATTTATACCTTCTTAAATTGTTTAGAATAGATGATTACATGTGTATTATGCTTCTTGATGATATTTCAACTCATGCTTGGTTAAAAAAATGTGTTTTCTTTGATTAAGTTGTCATTTTTTACTTATGTTAGACATTTTGTTGTCTTCATCAAACATGATTGTGCACATTACAGCCACTTAGTAGATCACAATGGCACCCAAAAAGAAGGAGAAAGAAACTGATCCTGGATGGGAACATGGAGAGATGGTTGAGGTGATCGTCACAAGGTCAAATGCAAATGGTGCCATAAAACGATGAGTGGTGGCATCCATAGATTTAAACAACATCTAGCTCATATATCAGGGGATGCAAATGGATGTCCAAATGTCCCAACTGAAGTGAGGAAAGGAATGAGGGAAATTGTGCAGAGAAAGAAGTCTTAAAAAGAAAAGAAGAAACAAATGAATGAGAGGATTGCTAGAATGGACAGGATTGATGGTTCTGGTGATGATGACTATGATGAGAGTGGTGATGACGAGGAGAGGGAGTTAAGGAGGGAAATGAGAGTGAGTCGTGAAGCTTATGAAACTGAGCAGGCTCATATGGATGAGAGACGGGGTGGGGCTGGTTCTTCGAGAGCTCCTCCTAACCCTTATGAGGACATAGCAAGGAGGGGGTCCTTGGATCCATTCTTACATAGGACCCAAAGTATGAAGCAGCCAAAGATTTCAAGCTCCATTATGGGTGATATGAAACATAGAGCGTTGAAAATGGGGAGAGCAATCTCAAAGTTTTTCCATTATAACAGGATTCCACCAAATGTCGCTACTTCTCCATACTATCGGGCCATGGTGGATACAATAGCTGAGGTTGGGCCCGGGGTTAAACCTCCTTCCGCTTGTGAGATCAGCAGAAAGTAACATGGAGTATGATGATTATACAAGATACTTAGAAAACCACTTTCAAACATGGAAAGAGTACAGGTGCACGCTTATGTGTGACGGATGGACAAGCAATAATAGGCGGCACATAATCAATTTCATGGCTTATGGTGTAACAGACAAAGTGTTTATTAAGTCTGTCGATACATCTGGGCATAGAATGGATGCCCAATATTTGTACAGTTTGATGGATGAGACTTGGCACCACATTGATGGGTGCCATGTGCTGCACATTGTATTGATCTTATTATGGAGGACATTGGCAAATTGGAAGAAGTCCAGAAAACTATTGAAGAGGGAAAGACGGTGACAGGCTTGATCTACAACCATCAGTTCATGACCGATCAATTCAGAGAAATGAATGACGGTATTACACGGTTTGCTACACATGCCGTGGCCCTTGAGAGTCTTTGTTGTGCCAAGGCTAACATAATGCAGATTTGGACGTGTACGGCATATGTGAATTCAGAATTTTCACGTATGCCTTCAGCACACCGTGTACAAAAAATTGTTCATGGCACAGAACTCTGGTATAAGTCGGAGCGAATTACTTACTTACTCGAGCATCTTGTATTGGTCTTGAAATTGGTGGATGGTGATACGAAGCCCACTATGGGTTACGTGTATGATGCCATGGATCGAGCAAAGCTTGCTATAGAACAAAGATCCGGAGAAAAGTATGGGACTTATTATAGGAAGCTCTAAAAAATTATTGATCATCGATGGGAAAACCAATTACATCAGGACATACACGCGGCAGGTACTGGATTATTTTAGAAATTAGAATTCAATGTATTGCTATTTTAGAATTCAATGTATTAGTAAATATGATATTAATAATTTAATGACATCATGCAGCATACTTCTTGAATCCAAAGTGCTTCTATAGCAAGCAATTCTCAAACCATGAAGTTTTTCGGCGGTTCAAAAAAACTTTAGCGACAATGGTTAGAGACAAGTAGAAATTAATATTCTTAATCAAGTAAGGAACTCATGGTTCATATTGTTTACTTGATTATGTTAATTCCGGTCATAGACTCATGGAGTCATTGTCACGATCAGGGTTACTAACTTTTCAAGTCTGCCTTTTATAATTTATAGCTGAGAAACTATAAGGGTGCTCTAGGCAGTTTTGGTTCCGATATTTGCAGATTGGGTAGCACGAGAATGGACCCAGGTATATTTCTATTATGAATTTATTCTTTAATGTTCATAACTTCATATGATTATAGTACTTTTGGGATCATGACAAATAATTTACTTTATTATTTTTAAATTTGAACACGGCTGAATGGTGGGCTACAATTGGCGATGAAGTACCCAATCTTAGAAATTTTGCAAAAAAATTTTTGAGCCAAACAGCATCATCGTCAGGGTGTGAAAGAAATTGGAGCACCTTCAGTTTGATTCACACGAAGAGCCGAAATCGCCTAACAATGCAAAAGTTGGAGAAGTTGGTCTTTGTTCATTATAACATGAGGTTAAGGCAAGGAATCTGCAGAGAAGAGATAATGGAGATTATAATCCAATTAACTTGGATTATATATATGAGGAAGATGACCCACTGGATGATTGGTTGGCTGAAAGAGAGGTTCCAGTGTTGTCTAACACAGATTTCCTTGATGAAGCCATGGTTGATGTTGATGGATTTGAGTCCAATCAAGAAGAAAAACAACAGTCACCACCTCCCCTTCGCAGATCTGCTACTACTCGCGAAAAGGGAAAGAATGTAGCAACGTCATCATCACAAGGCTCACAACATCAAGGCACACAACGTCAACAACGTGGTCAGAGCCGTGAGCCAGAAATGACACATTCTACTTCGGAACGTGTTAATAGTAGATATAAATCAACATCACATTCAGCAATGGTTCAGGTGGCGCCCTCTCCAAAGCCAAACAATGGGTTAGGGGCCCAACTCTCCAATACAGAAGGAAGCCAAAGGATAAGAGGAAGCCAAAGGATAAGAGGAGCACCCATACACAATCTCAAAGTCAAAGGTTGGCTACTCATGAAGAAGAAGGACAACGCAAAACATCATCTCCTAGCAAGAGCAAGAGTGGCTCACCAGAAAGTGACCAAGGCCTGAACGAGCAAGCATACGAAGGTAGTGATGGTGATGGTGATGGTGGAGGTGGAGAGGACAACATTATTGTATATGACCCATTACATGGTGGTCAAAGCGAGCCTAGTGGTGGGTATGGCAGAAACGAAGGAAATGAGCCATCAAAAGACTATGGGCATGGGCATCAAATGGCATCAAGTCCTTGGCTCACAGATTCCGACAGTTCGTACGGCTATGGGCAGCAGTATTATGGACACTCACACCGTGATCCTTCACATGAGTATGGGCAGCAGTATGGTGGGCACGATGGTCATTCGCATGGGTATGGGCAACAACAGTATGGAGTCTTAATTGTAACCCCACAAGTGCAACAACAGTATGGAGTCTTAATTGTAACCCCGCAAGTGCAACAACCACCACCATATGCATATCCTCAAGTTATGGATCCATCAAATTATGGACAAGGTTCTTCAACTCCAAGAGTGGGGCAAGGCTTCTTTCATTTTGATATTGCTCAATACTATTGTCAAATTGCAAATGAAGACAATGATGAATATGTACAACCCACAAGGCATTCAACGTGGTATTAATTTGAAAAGAATGAGCTAAGGTATGGTTTTTAATTTTTATATGCTAATTAAACCTTGAATTTGATGGAAATTGGTATACGGATTTGTCTTTTTTACTTTTACTTGTCATTTAATGGTTTGTCATTGTCTCATTAGTCAATACGTTAGTTAAAGTTATCAATTATTTCATCACAATGGCAAAATATATCATTAACATAAAGGAATAAAAAGATTCAAACTATCTACGTGGATGGGGGGCACTAGGCCATCCAATTTTAGTTTATATAGTTTTTTCTGATTTTTCCCTTTTTTTTATTTTTTTTATGGTTATGATAGGACTCACCCCGACTCGGCCGAGTTGGGTCCCGATTTCGTCTTTTTAAACCATGATGAGAACAGATGAAAAAAGGAAGAACTGAGAAGGGAGAATAGATTAACAACAAAAATAAAAAGTGAAAACGTAAATGGCCCGGATCCTCTCATGCACATTTCCATTTAGGGCAGTGAAATTCTACAGTGAGGCGTCCTATTGAGCCACTCAAAATGAACACCCTCCAAGGAGAGTGAGACAATCATAGGATCTGAACTCACAAATGGAACCACATGTCTATGAAAGCCGACTAACGATCCTCTGAGACCAACCCAATGAAAATTCTCTGAGGCCAGCCTATGTATATCCATTAGTGGGACCACCTCCATAATCCAAATGACTCAAATTTAGCCCGACCAAAACTAGAAGCGAAATCTAATTGATCATCTATAAAAGATGAAATAGATAATTTTGACATACAGTAGTATTAGTGTTGTTTGCTAGTTTTTGAAGAATAATACAGATTCTTAGTCGAATTGTTTAGCAATTGCTGTATAAATGATGTAGTCAAGATTGGACCAAATCTTAAAACCAAATAAAACATGTTTTTTCTTTTTTCTTTTTTTTTTCTTTTTTCTTTTTTTTTTTAATGATAAGCAAAACATATGTATATAGATCCAACACCCTCTCTCTCTCTCTCTCTCTCTCTCTCTCTCTCTCTCTAACTAGGAATTCTCTTCCGCAGGCACAGAGTTGATTGGTCCAAGGATGAAAATAGCGGTAGCGGCGAGCGTAGCGGCGCTACATAGCAGCGTAGCGGTGCAATTTGGAAAAATCGTAAAAACAATATGAAAACATTCTAGAAAATCTAGAATATTGGAAAATGAGAGAAAATGTATTTTTTTTTGCAAAAGTAATTAAGGTAAGGGGGCGTAGAGGTCCCCTCACTGTATAAAGTCCTGTATCGCTGTATAAATAGAAAATAATAGTAATGATCATTTTTTTCACATGTGTTAATGTTGCTTAGTTGTGCTAACTTAGAAACTAATAAAAGGCTTATAAAAGAAAAAACTATGTCATAAAGTCAAGACTTAAAAAGTACCTAGAAAAAAAAATACATCTACCAAAGGGAGTGTCTAATAGGATGTACTTAGAGAAGAATCATTGAGAAGAACTCTTTGTATCGACTGTAATTTGGCATGATCATGTGCTTTTTGGTGTTCTTTTAAACAAAAAAGAGTAAAATAGTTGTGTAGAAATATTATTTGGAGAGAAGAAGGAAAAAAATAAGTCTTATTATGCATTTTAAAAAAATTTGGAAAGCAAGAATTTTTCTCACCCCGTAGCGGCCCTGTAGCGGTCGTAGCGGCCTGTAGCAGCCGTAGCGGCCGCTACAGGTGCGACGGCCGATAAATCGGCCGTAACGTAGCGGTGGCGGCCGCTACGGCCGATATAGCGTAGCGGCTGCTATTTTCATCCGTGGATTGGCCGGCTAGAAAGGAAATAGTAAGGAAAGCCATCTTTGATTTGTGAGGCGATAAGGCCCCAAGGCCAGATGGATTTCAGATTAGATTGTTTCAACACTTTCTGTATCTTATCTAAGTAGATATCACAGCCTTTACAAAAGAATTCCACTCAAGAGGCTGGCTTTCTAAACAATTGGGTGTTTCCTTTATTGCCTTAATCCCAAAAAAGAAGGTGCGGTATGTATAAATGATTTTACGCCAATCAACTTGATTGGTAGCTATTAAAAAATCCTACCAAAGTTTTGGCGAGCAGACTTCAAGAGGCTTTTGCCTCCTATAATTTCTGCAGTGCAGGGAGCTTTTTATCACCAGAGAGATTTTACACGGGGTCCACATTGCTAATGAATGCATTTATTCTAGAGTATGATAGACTATGATGCCCAAATACAAACACAGGAGGTATGGTCATGGATATGGGGATCAGGGATACACGTTTGAAAATCTAGGACACAAATATGGATATGGATGTCCTATTTTTTCTCATTAAATTAATAAATTATCATTATTGGTGTTCCTTTCAACATTCTTTATGTTGAAATAATGGACTAGGTAAGTAGGATATGCTAAACTTGTACCCTAGAAGTGTTGGTCTTTCAATCGAATCTTGGATGCAGTAGGAAATAACTTGGTCAGTATCTTCAAGCCGGCTTCAAATGCCCCCATCAGAACTCATCTACAGTACGTTGATCACATCTTATCTGCTATGATGCACACGAAGACCAAATAAAAGATGTGAAAGCCATTCTCCTTCCCATTTAACAGTCTCGAGCTTGAAGACAAATTTCTTCAAGGGTAAAATTATTGGGGAGAAGGTTGACAATGTCTTTCTCAACATCCCATCAACATCTTGGGTTGCAGAGTCGATTCACTCCCGGCTAATTATGTGGGATGTCCTCTATGCTTTAGGAAGGCTTTGAAACCACTATGGGACCAATCGATTGAAAGGATGGAAAGAAAATTGGCAACTTGGAAAGATAGATATCTCTCTTTTGGGGCCTGTATCATTCTAGTTACAGCAGCACTTGTGAACCTTCCTATGTATTTTTTGTCAACGTTCAAATGCCTTGTGGCGATCATCAATCACATTGAAAAGCTGCAGAGAGCCTTTCTTTGGGAAAGTAGAGGACCAAAAAAAGGTATCACCTAGTGAATTGGGTGAACATAGCAAATTGAAGGGCGAAGGGGGTTTTGGATTCACAACCATAAAACAAGTGAATAAATGCGGCTCCCTTGGGAAAGTGGTTATGGAGGATTATGGAGGACTCGTGATTTTTGGAAGGTTGTCTTAGAGGCATAGTATGGCATTGGTAGGGATGCTCATGACGCCAACTACCGTCACTCAGCTATTTGATGGGACAGCATTTCAGTTAAGGAAGACTTTGTTAAACATATCAGGCGTCATGTTGGCGCAAGTGAGATGATCAAAATTTGGCTTGATCACTGGGTTGGTGGCAATAATTTAGCAGTTCAATTTTCCAATTTGTACAAATGTACTCAAGAAAAGCAAGCCAAAGTGAAGAGTTTACATTCACAAAGTGGGTAACCAAGTTCTATTGGATTCTTCGTTCGGGAGAATCTTTTGGAGGATGACATATCTTAGTTATTATCCCTTCATGAGCTTGTGGGAGAGTTTACATCCAAGAGAAAGCAATGGATAGAAGAATTTGGACAAGTTCTATCGCTGGCATATTTCGAAATGGCTTCCTTCTTTGCAGCATTGACAAGCAGATCTCCCACACCCAGTCCTTTGGTTCACATCTGAAAAGTGGGGCTTGTAGATGACAAACATAAGTTTGCTGTAAAATTGTCCTACCCTCTTACAGGGAAGGCCATGTATTTATACTAATGTTTAGAAAGTATAGTTTGAGTTAGGAATTCTCCACCGGAATTGGTGCTCTCCTCACACTCACCCTCCCTCAAATTGACACAGATCGTCAAGAAGCATCAATTTTGACACAGAAATTATGGTGCTCTCAAGACATGGCTTTAATAAACAAATTAGCAATTTGCAGTTCAGATGAGATATGTGGGATTGTAATGATTATCTTCATAGTTATACAGACGATGAATGTAATGGTGTAAGGCATAATGGTGTAGTGGTATTATTGCTTTTGGTTGGTTAGCTTCGAGGTAGTGTTCTGACAATAGATAATCTCCTTCAATGAAAGAAAACTATTGCCGATGCTTGCCTCAAGTATCTAGCAGAAAAGGACAAGGTGGATCACCTGTTCAATTCTTCTAGGGTGGCAAAGTCTTTTATGGAGGGTTATGGTGACCTGGTTTGGGTGCAGTTGGGTGTCCCCTCATGGTCTGTTTGCTTATTTTGAGGCATGGAGGAATGCAGTGGATTCAATCAAAGGGGAATTGATGTGGAGGCTATTTTTTTGTGCTATTATATGCATACTAGAGAAAGAAAGAAACATGAGAAGTTTTGAAGGAGTTAGTACTTCTGTTGCGGGGATGGTAAACGGAGAGAGATTTTTTGTGGCTTCTTGGGCTTCTTCTTGTCCTCAGTTTTGAGGCATTTCCATTGCCTTAAAGAGGTGGCCTTCTCTTATTATGTTCCTTAGAGTAGACTTGTGTGGTCCCCTCCAACAGGTTCCTTTAAGATGAACTCGGATGGTAGTGCATCCAAGAACTCAGGTCCAGCTAGGCTTGGAGGCATCATCCGCAAAAGTAATGCATCCCACACATTGTTTTGAAAAACGAAATTATATCGCAAATCGTTTAAGGGCATGAGTTGAATTGAATCAAATCATGAATTGTATTATGAATCGTAGCATTTTTTTGTTATAAATAATAACAATAATAATAATAGCTATTCATAATCCATTCATTTTTCATCCGTAGCAACACAATACCAATGATAAATAAGGCCATGATAATTGGAAAGAGAATTATTTGTCCTTATGCCAGACCAGTGGTGGTGGCACACTGCAGGCTCTCAGAGCAGGTCTTCAGGAGGCCATTGGGCTCAAACTGTATGGCATGCATGGTGGCTGAAGGTGATTCCTTCTGTACCATTAGATGGGCATCTAGACAACACACGGCTCCATGGGGCATGCTTGATGGGGCTCAGGAGGTGCTGGATTTAACAAGAAAGTTAAATGCCTCCTTCAATCACGTAAAGTGAGTGGCGAATAAGCTAGCCAAAAAGATAGTATCACTGCAGAGTTTCCGATATCTTTTGATAACGTTGTCCCATTGCTAGTCCAACGCTAGAAAATCAAATTAAACAATTAGATGAAAAGACCATTGATCAGGAGATCGTCAAAGAAAATCACATCATCGAAGTTCCACATATTGATTTCATCTTAGGAGATCAACCATTACTACTTGAAGATTCAAAGCAATTGATACTCCAAAATTGGAAGCATCTAATGGTTGGATCTCACATCAAAGCAGATTTTCATTTTCCGAAGCAACATTACTGCACTTCTCCCTCTACCCGGAAGATCATATTGAAATCAAAAGCATTGAGTCATGCCTCCAAGCGACGCAAAGAGAAAGAAGAACAAGAAGAACATCGAGGCTTTGTTCGCTTGACTTTCGATCCTGGAGGACTTCTATAGAACTCATGGTCGAGTTCTCTCCAAGAAGGGGAGAGTTGATGCAGGACAGACCCATGGTCCCCATAGGTCGACCCGCCAATGGGCCTAGCCCATCCATCTCGGCTAGTTCTTTGGGCGCAACCCACCTATCTTAGTTTATTTAGAGTCTTATTTACTCTTTTATGTTTAAGTTGTATTTAGTTGGATGTTTTAATCCTGGCCATCAACGTGTTTGGATGGTCTAAATTAGTTTTAGGTTTTATTATTTTCCTATATAAGTAATGTAAAGTCTCTTGGCTTAGTTAGTTATTGATTAATGAAAATTTCTTACGAGTGATTTTGGGTTTTCCCAAGTTGTCTCTTCTTCCTCGCCCACGATGGAGAGTTTGGCGTGAGGCCAATTTTCATACGAAAGTCTTGACATATCCCTTCCACCATCCATATCTCGTCTCTCTGCCTCTACCCGCCCCACACCTGGTACCCCGCTCCGCATCACTTTCTTAATGTTTGTTGGTCTTTGGTAGACTTATTTAACCTTTTGGGTGTTGTGCTTATGAGTCTAACATTTTTGTACTTTTAAGGGTGTTTTTTTTTTTTTTAATGGGTAAGTGAAAAAAATTTCAAACCAATGACATCAGTCACTCACATCCCCCTAGGTGTGAATGGAAGTATCTACGCCTCGATATTATTGTAAGTAATCTAGATTTCTCACATAGATTTTTAATTAACTAATCAGGCCTACAAGAGATTAAGAAAAGGGGAGAACAATGTCTGTACACAGAAGGAACCAGAACCAAGATGGGTTTTTTTATTTCTATTTTTTCTTTTTTCTTTTTATTTAGGTCCTATCAATGTGCAAGGAAATTTTCCCAAAGCGCTCCCCATCTCCTAACCATGCCTCCTAAATCATCAATCCCATCGCTAGTTTCTCATAAAGTCCATATGAAGAGAAGATTCATCTTGTTCCATTTTAGGTCATCAAAAACATCAGATTATGAGGAATCAAGTCCCAACTTTGAAATATAAAAACAAGAATTTAAAAAAAAAAAAAAAAAAACAAAGTGCCTTAACCTAAAAAAAAAAAAAAAAAAGACAAGTCTCATTAAAAGCCATCTGGGATTCTAGATCTGACTCACCAGTCACCACCCCCCACAAACGCCTAATTTAGAGCATCTGCTATATAGCTAACAGAGCGATTTGTTGCCAAACAAACAAACAAACAAGCAAACCAGTTACGTAGTTTTAGAGATCAAACACACACAACAAAAAAGAAAGCCAGTGCAGACGAATGTACCTTCAGACGATGTTGAGTTCTTACCAAACCTCAAGACCTCAAGATAGAGATAAAAATCTCTGTTTTTCCCCTTTTTCTGCCTTGTAGCCTGCACAAGATGACCTAACATGGGAAATTTACAATATAACCCCTCTACCCTTTATTAAATAGATTTATATTGCAAACAGATCGGGTGGACACAACCATCTCGTACCCAGCCCAGGATCCGGTACCGACTCAACTAGCAAGAAAGAGAGGTCTCTTAACCTCTAGAGAAAAACAAATTGTAAAAATCGGAAACCGAAGATTTGCCTAGCATTAGCCCATTATTGTATATTATATTATTATATATTATAGGGATAGGATTCTATTTTGAAATTAGAGTCCTATTTCAAAATTGATTGAGAAATTATAGCTCAATTTCGATTTCAATTTTTATTGGAGAGAAACTTTAAATTTCCTTGGAATTTACATGGAGAGTCCATTTTTGTTAACCTTCTTTAGGAGAATTTAAAATTTTAATATATCTGTTATGGTTAGGAGATTAGATTGTATGGACTAAAACACCCTTTTCAAATCCAACTCCAATTTAAATCCTAGCATCCCAAATCGTGTTAAATTCTTTTCAAACTCAATTCATGAATTGGTCTATTGTGTTAAAGAGGAACACCACATGTGATTTGAATTGAGTTTGTACTTGTAGGCCCATTGTATGATGATCACAGGTCAAATTAGTCATATATGTGAACCCACCATCCAAGTGGTACGTGCGTGCATGTGTGCGTGTGTGTGTGGCCTACCCACAATGACATGAATGTTTGATGCCAAATATAGAAGCACCATTATTTATTGATGGCCCACATACTCGTGGGCCACGTGTTTGAAGAGTTACATTATTAACATGGGCAACACAGGTTGTAACATGGTCAGCATCAACATGGGAATAACATGTTGTATTATATTATCACATACATTAGAAGAAAAATTGTGGGCCTTAAGAAGATAGATGGCCAAGGGCAACATATGTTGAATTAACATGGTAGTTATCAATAGATAAGCTGCATTTGTACCAAAGAGAGAAATTTTGGAGACGGAGAGATTATGCTGGAAAGATTTATGAAAGAGGGATAATAGAGAAATTCTGAAAATTGATAAGGATTATGAGGTCTTGAAATTTAAATTTCCAAATGGAAAGAGTTTCCTGTTTCTCGCTTCTCTAATAAATTCTATTAAAAAAGAAAACTCGAAAGAACAAAGCATATATTAGCCCAAAGTGGGCTGAATTTGAGTTGGACTCAGGAATACGTTATCCCATTTTAAATTGCACGTTAGGTTTTTTAAAAATATTTGAATGAATTGGTTTTATGAAGTTGAGAAATGCTGATCTACATTATCTTCTCTTTCCCATAATTTTCTTCTTTCAAGTTTTTTTAACTTTATGTTTTTTTTTTTTTTTTTCTAATGATTGTATTCTACATGTCTCCTTTCTTTTTGGTAGATTAAAGGACACTAAAATAAATGGTAATCTCGGTATCCTCCACCTTTTCATTGCCAATTGAAATCAATATTATTGTTAAATGAAGCATGAACAGAGTGTATTGATTCAGGTATTTCTCAGTAGATTTGACAGATTTTTTGTTTTGCTGTTTTTCTTTTTTTGTTATTTTATATCTTCAGGTTGCTTTTACTCAGTGATACTATTTTTCTTCTCTGTCTCCTTATGAACTCTAATAGGTCTGGGATTATCTGTTATATGGTGAGTCCTTTGATATGGCTCCTAGTCCTTTGGCCACCCTATTACCCATGGATATAGATTCTGGGTAAAATAAATCTGAATCCATTGATCTTCTTCAAGAACAAACCGGCATCATCGCTTTTGCGGCTTTTGAAGTCCATGTATGCACATCAATCTACTTTCATCTAAATTGTACTCTTTCAATTGTTAATATTTCTTTAGAAATGTAAGTGTGTGATGATTCAGTGTGGCCAACCTTGGATGTACTACAACAATTTTGGTATTTCCTTAGAGAGTTAGGCATTTCTTTCAAAATCAGCACCTTGTATTTCCTTCAAGATGCCCACTCTCGTGCATTTCTTTCAAAATTATATGAGAGCATTTCTTTAAACACCAGTTTGGGATTCTCAATTTTGATGCGTTTTTTATGGATTTTCGTTTCTATTCTAGAACTTCTTTTTTTTTTGTGTGTTTATGGATTTCGTTACCTTTTGTTAGGTTGGTCTTTTTTTTTCAGTTTTGATGTGTTCTATTAGTTTCTTTTTTCTTTCCTTTTTTTTTTTTTTTTTTTTTTTGTGGTGTGTTTATATGGACTTGTGGGTTTTTTCTTTTTTTTGTTTCAATGTTTTACTTTTTGGCATGGGTTCTCATGAGATTTTTATTTCTTCTAAATTGATCTTCTTACTGGATTGTCTATCGATTTTCTTTGCTATGTATTTTATATTTTTTATGAATATTTTATTTTTTTACCATGGGGTTTTTTTCGATTTTATGGACTCTTTTAGTTTCATGGTGATGATTTTTCATGGATTAGTGATTTTTTTTTATTATTATGGATTTTTTTTTTTTATGTTTGTGGTGTTTTTACTAATTTGATTACTTTTTATCATGGGTTATATATTTTTTTTCCAGTTATAATGGGCTTATTTAGTTTATATTGATGGGTTTTCATGGATTTGCGTATTTTCTATTTTTTCCCTTTTAGTTTTAATTTTTGGTGCTTGAGTATTAGCTTCTCTCTCTCAATTTTGGTGTGTTAAATACAACAGAGACTAAGCACATATAAAGCATTTTAAAAAAGATTATTTTCTGCACACATATAAAGCATCTTCAAATAGAAATGCATTTTGGTCCAACGATTGGACTTATCAATGTTGGAAAATGCTCTAACTCTTATAATATCTGTATAGCAATAGCTTTAGACTCTAATTCTTATAATATCTGTATACCAATAGTTTTAGACTCTAACTCTTATAATATCTTTATAGCAATAGTTTTAGACAGTGATCTAAATCTATTTTAACACATATGTTAGAACTCATCCAACAGTCTATCTTAAATAAAAATTAAAAAAAAAAAAAAAAAAAAAAAACCTTCAAGGATTGTTTGAATATCAAGGCTCTACTAATATTACAGCGTATTATATGGAATATGTAAATTGAGTTTCATTGATTGTTTAGCATAAAAAACCATGATATATGAAGTTTTATAAATTCACATTTGACTTGAAGATGATTACTACACATTCTCCTTTTAAGTAAACTTTGTTATATAGAATTTAAAAACTGATAAATGAGATATTTTTTTATTTTAATTTATTTTCTTCTTATTAATAAATATCTCAAAAAATAGCCCCAAATTGGTTATAGTTTTATGTTTAGACCCGAGCTTAGCGCGGGCCTGTCTTGCTAGTATCTTTTTATTATTCAATCATGGCCAATAATATCAAGCATTGAATAAAAAATGAAATAGAAAACCAAAACCTTCTTGACACTGTATGAATTTATTTATTTTTAGTAATTAATATTTAATTTAAATATTAATTTTAGTTTATTATTTGAACTATAGAGTCTTTGATAAAGATTTTGTTTACATGTTCATTTCCTTTGAATATTATGTTAAACTTCTCTTAAAGGAAAAGGGAATTGACTGGATAATGTTAGTCACTTTCTATTAAGAATTTATTTTACTTTGCAAGAGATTTAACGCACGGGACTTAATGATAGTTATTATATATTATAGGGATATGATTCGATTTCAAAATTGAGGTCTAATTTCTTAATTGATTGAGAAATTGGAACTCCAATTTGCAAAACTGAAACTCAATTTCAATTTTAACTTAGGGATTTTACATTATTTAGACATTTTGAAAGATTCAGACTCTTTTCCGTATCACTGAAGTTACCAAGAATATATATCTCATTTTAGAATTGCAGTATTATTTTCTTTCTATACGTAAATCCTGCTTCCATCATTATCTTCTCACCCTTCATTTCTAGCATTCCTAAAAGCTCTTGTCAATTAGAGGTTACTACAGAAAGTCCTGACCTTTCTATTAAGTCCCTCGAAATTAAAGGTTAAAAAGTAATGACAGCAACCGCCCCAGTTCAAGTGGAAAAAAAACTGACTAAAAATAGATTAATCCATTTCCTAACAAGAACATTTTCTAAACATCGTCTATCCCATGTATCAGTACAATGATTGGAATAACCCAAAGACCTGAACTATGCAAACTCAAGCTCGACAATACCTACACCCATGGTTGAGAATTATGCAATTCGTCGATTTGAGACGCTTGAAATAAAAGCTGGACTATTTGTTAACCTACTGTTATGAGCCATTAGGTTAATGCATCCTATACTACAATTAATTGCAATTTGACATTAACCCAATGACCCGATGATATTAATTGTAGAGTTAATCATCCTAAAACAAACCCACATGTCAAATCATTGAGTTTGAGGCCTAAAATGAAAGGTTAAGTTGGACTGATTAGAGTGATATTTTGGCCACCCAAATTTGCATTGCAATGTAGTATAAATGAAGACAGATAGGAAAACAACCTCATAAAAACAAAATCAACAAAAGAGAACCGTAAACAAAAGCATATGATCCATTACATGCTAACAAAGAAGATGCTCAACTCAGGACCGTCCGATCCATCAGGATGATGGATCGATCATGTGGTAGGCCTCAGAGTCCAAGCATCACTCAGACAAATCTCACCCATTCAAACATCAAACAAAACAAGAACACAAGATCTACAAAACCCAAAATCAAGTAATGTAACAAGGAGAACCATAAATAAAAATCCCTAAAGCAACACAACCCTAACCCAAACAGCAAACAGAAATCAAATAAACAGAACCCCAACTTTTGTGCAGCTCCTAAAACAATGAATGAAATAGGGGGAGGAGGAGAGGAAGGGAGAGGCGACAGAGAAGTAGAGACGCAGAGAGGGAGAGTGAGGCGACACAGAGAGAGTGGGTGATAGACTTACCGACGACGAGAAGCTCGAGAGATCTTTCGTGCACACCAAGGAAGGAAGAACGAGGGTTCTGTTCTGCGGCGCCTACCTAGGTCGAAAGGAGAAAGAATGAGGCGTTGTTGAAGCCTTGATGAAGACTGAAAGTTTTAGGAGTGGACCGGAAGTTTTAGACATCCAGTGCATAAGCCAGGCCCATTACGATTTTGGGTGGGCTTTCCTAACGTGTAAAGGCTCTCACATGCACGTAACACTCACTATTCAATATTCTTGCTTTTCTACCCCAAAAACAAAAATAACACTATTCATGCTTAGTGTGTTTTTCTTTTCTTTTTTTTTTTTTTTTAAACTATTCATGCTTGGTTGGACAACACTAGTGGGCCCAACGTGGTTACTATGCTTAATTTAAATTATTTGGACCAAAACAAACTTTATCTTTTATTTAAGAACACTTTTACAAAGAGATTCCTATATTTTCACACAACCTCAAACCGGCCACCAACTGAACCACCCGGTTTTTTGTAGATCGGTTCGGTCAACGGTTTGAAAATCATAGAAACTGTCTCACATTGATCGATTATTGATTTAAACCCATGGTTAACCGCCTAAACCGAATCGGCCATATGTGTTAACTTGAGTACTGAGTTTTGACTATTTTAGCTTTAGCGGAACAGCTTGTATCTTCTACTTGCATGTTACATATTTGATGAAAGTTCTACAAGAAGTGTGCATTATTAGGTTTTTAGTAGCGATGTCCAAGGGTTTAGTCTGACTTAAGAGAAAGTGAACTATGAAGAGCCACATCTCAATTAGTTCAAAATTAGGGCTACATTCCACTCGAACCCATCTTGTTGGCAAAAAAAAAAAAAAAAAACTAGTTCTTTTTGCATTGAATTCATTGTTCTGGATCAAGCAATGTAGTCTAGTCTAGATTTTATGTAAAGAAATAGGTATGTGCCTGACCATTTTGTTGGTGTATTTTATCGGAAGACTTGAACTGCTTCAGCTTATTAGCCTAAAAAGTCGGCCAAACCTGGCCTGGTCCATTTAATCATGCGACCAGATGATGGATGGAAAGAGTTCATCCATCGTTTGATGTATGCTTTTTTGGTTGAAACTAATTATGAAATATATAGTGTTCATTACAGCTTCTCTTTATTCCTTTTGATGGACTAAGTTTGAACTGTAATTGTTTTTTGAAAAAAAAAATAAAATAAAATAAAAAACAAAAACACCGTAACCGAACCTAACCGAACCGATTTGGTTCGGTTCAGTTTGAGCACATAGGCGGTTCGATTAGATTCGGTTTAGGAAAATAGAAAACCGATGGGTTCGGTTTGGTTAATGGTTTCCCCTCTTAACCGATCCAAACCGCCCATGTGCACCCCTATGTCAAACAATTCAAAAGGCAATTGCTTTGTTCTTGAGAGGTTTTAAATGCACAACCTAAATTTTCTTTGCACACCCGCCTTTTTAAAAAATTTATTACGAATATACATGGTAAATCCCCAAACTACCCATTTGCCCTCTCCCCGTCTCCACCTCTTTATCCATCTCATCTCCATCGCCCAACAGCATCACCCCCGTGCCCTCCGCCGCCTCCCCTTATGCAACTCCTTTTCCATCTCCATCACCCCTCTCCCTATCTCTCCCCCTCTCACTCGCTCTCCCTCTCCCCCTCCAACGGTGCTCCCGAAGGGGGTGGTGGTGGCTGGGGTGGGGGTGGGGTCTAAGGTGAGGTTAATTTAGGTATTATGGGGGGGTGGTGCAAAGAAAAATGGGGGTGCATTTAGAAGCTCACTCTCATTTTTTCTCACTTTGGACAGTTTTACCCCTGAGAATTATAAAGCCCCTCCTATGACCTATCTCATATTTTCAAATAATGATACAGTATAAAGAGAATTTGTGAAGCAGAGGCTTCATCTAATCCGGGCAGAGCCAATAATTTCTTCTAGGGGACTATTTTCAACTTCTGTCTTAAAGATTTTAAAGGTTTCAAGAGCAACAGATTTTTCATGGACCAAGTACATATACCCATAGCGAGAGAAGTCATAAATAAAAGTGATATTGATTTCTCATCACCCCATGTAGGAGGTGAAGAAATCCCACAAATATCAATATGAATAATTTTCCATCAATCATGTACTATGGGTAGATCCTTTCTTTTTACTCTCTGTGAGTTTTCCTTTTATGCAATTTATATACACCCCAAGGTATTAAAAATCTAGTTGCCCAAGAATTGCTTTACCAACTAAGGTTTGTGTCCTTTCTTTTGAAGCCTCAAACGTCTGTGCCATAGCTCTATAGGATTTTCAACGATCCTTTGCCTCTTAACACCAACACCACCACCCACATGAAGGGATAAAGTTTGAGAAAATGAGATCTAAATTTAATTTGTAAAGATCATTAACAAGAGAAGCAGTGCCACAGGTAAAAGATCCAAGAAAAACATGAAAAACAATCATTACCAAATTTAAATGTATAACCACATTCATCCAGCTTAGAAACAGAAATAAGACTTCACTTTGTGGTAGGTATAAAAGGAGTGTTAACTAAATCCAACTCAAAATTAGTACTGAGCCTAATTCTGCAGGTTCCAACAGCCTGCACTTCATCCTCCACATTATATCCCATAAAGTTCATTTTCTCTTCATCACTTGGTTTTCCCCTGTTTTGGAATCCATGCAAGGAGTTACCAACATGAGATGTTGCACCCGTATCAATCCACCAAGTGTTGTTAGGGACATATACAAAATTATTCTCAAAGCAAACACATGTTATTGAAATACCTTTCTTTTTGCAACGACTGAAAAATTTCCGACAATCTTTTGGAAATGACCTTTCTTCTTGCAATAGAAACACTTCAACATATTCTTCTAATACTTCTTCTTTTCTTGAGAATCCTCACCTTGCTTTGCATTTTTTCCTTTAAATCGAAAGTTATTTGGACCAAATTCCTTCTTCTTAAAATCCTAGAATTTGTATTTTTGAGAGTTTATGTGTGCCCTTTACTAGTGTGGTGTGTGAGTTTATGTGCCCTTTATAGTTGTGTATCACCGCTATATGAGGTGTTTGTACTTTGTTTTCAACTGGACATAGATTTCGGTTTGATTTTCTATTAGAGTAATTTCTATACTTGCTTTTTAAGCACAATAAACTGTTTTTTTTCTTTGATATTTACAGTTAGTTGAATTTCTTCCTACATTAGGTGTTTATAGTATATGTTGTTATATACTTGCACATTATTATTTTATATTTATTTTTTCAAAGTTGTAAATTAATTATTGGGATTCCAATGAATCCTTTTTAAACTAATGAAAAATCTCAAAAAAGTATAAAACTTTTAGCTTATTTTCAAAGAAGAACGTGAGGATTTGATTATTTCAAAAAAGTATATAAGTTCTCATTAATTCTTTCAATCAAGTCCACTCCATAAAGGATCTTGAAAAATGGCAACAGCACCCTTATGACAAGTTTTTGTCCTTTTTAACTTTCTTTCTTCCCCACAACTAACTTAAAATTACTTTATGGGCCTCATTGATCAAATGTTGATAGTGGGGCATTTTCTTTTGATTGTTCAATCACCCAGGAGAATGCTAGAATTACCTTGGGGTTGTTTTCTCTGGATTCTCATATGGCTTGAGTTTCGACTTGATTTTGATTATCATAAACATTTAATGAAGCAATTTTTTTAATCATTTGGAATCCATATAAAGCCTTCCTTTTTAACCATCATACATAAAGGTATCTGAAGTGGGCCCCACTAGGTGTTTGGGTCGGACTTGATCATTTCTCTTAAATGATTTATTAAGGAAAAATTTTGAAAAACGATATAAGAGTATTTTTGTCATTTTTTGATTTTTGTAATGGTGAGGACTTAATTGAAAGAAATATGAAAAAAAAAATTTACACTATTTTGGAATATTAAAAATTTTATACTATTATAAATAAAAAGAAGACAAGTCAACCAATAAAGATAGATCTCTTGTTGAGGGCGTAACATTTGGGTTAGGTTTGGTGAGAATCAATAAAGCAAAATCTTATCACAACTTGTATGATATTGTCCATAGATTTTTATTTGAGGATTTAACCAGAAAAAACACTTAATGCGCGTGTGTTACGCAATCAAATACTTTAGCCGGTGGGGCACCAATTAGAGCAATTGGGCCCGATTTTCATTTTTTTTTACCAATTTGTCACATCGTCGGCGCCAACCTTATTTACACTGAATAAGGTCGGCGATGACCCTGTCCGCAAACCCTACATAATCCGATTTCGAGCTTCATTCGTCCCACTTCTCCAAAATCATAGAGGCCGCTTTCCTTCAATACTGTATAGCTGCGAAACATGATGACTAGTGTGTTGTTCCACAGTTGATGTCACCATTAATTTTCTATCAATCTCCTCTTGCTACTGATAGGGTCTACAGAAAGGAGGTAATGAAAAATTTTCTCTTCACATGATGGAACCATAGAAATCAATTTCCTCTTTCTATTGATAATGTATAATACAAATACTATCATTCAATGCATAGATACATGTTCTCTTTCACTGTATGATGTTTCTTGTTTGTTTTATTGAATATGGTATATGTTGCACAGGAGCCATATTTATTGTTTTATTATGTTCAAAGTACTTTATACATAATGAGTTTCTAACAAGGAGGAAAACGTTCACAAATTTAATCTACACCCCATGCATTATTGCGTGAGAAGGATGGTCTAAGTATTTTTTGTTTTTTATGATGTTCTAATAGCATGTCAGACGTTGAGCACCTAATAAATTTTCACTCTGACGGTGAGTTTGAATTTGAGCTCAATCGTCCTTAGTACAAGGGTGGAAGGTAGAAGATGAGATATCTCTCGAGCAATGTTACATTTAAGGAGTTGTCCAAAATTGCTTTGGAAGCATCGAGTTGGGCAACAACTTCTGATGAGATAACTCTAAATTATCTTCTACACAATGACAATTTTTTTTCGTTGATAGATATCGACGATGACAATGATATCAATGGTTTGTTAAAATTGTCAATAAGCGAAGCAAAGGGGATATTATTATTCGTTTCAAGAAGGCTAGGCGATGAAGACAGTTTCCAACACACTCGTGGCAATAGGTATGTTCTGAAGTTAAAATTATATTTCAACATTTTTAGCCTGGATCGAAAGTAATTTTTTTTTCATAACTCTATATTGCAGGTCTTTATAGAATAAAAGAAACGAATCATTCTAGACGCTCCTAGCATTGGAAAGCCTGATAATAAATTAAAAGTCGAACTACCACCATCACCTCCACCTTTTAAAGACTTTCCCAAGATCGAAATATAGGAGGATCACGATATAAAATTCCCAACAAACATTGTCTTATTTTGTAGACGATGATGAGTCCATGTTCGAAGAAATCAATGTAGAAATGCTTCATGTGCATGGAAGCGAAAGTGTACACAACTTCATAGGTGCTCCTGCAACTAATGTGGTTGGGAATGGAAGTTCAGCAGCTGCTGAACTAATTAAATCAGGTGTCGAAAGAGATACTACAAGCAGAAATGAAGAAGACAGCTTTTCAAAAGCTCCCTTCGTGGACACGATTGTCACTAATAATGTCGTACTCGAAGAAGGGACCGGTTCAAGTAGGGAGATGTAGCTTGGTATGGAGTTTCCTGATCATGAGGCTTTTAGAAGAGCTATAACAAAGTACACAATATACAACAACTTCACCTTGAAACACGAGAAGACTAACACAAAGATGGTCACAGCAAGTTGTAAAGAAGTAGATTGTCCTTAGTGTATACATGCCTCCATGGTAGATTCTAGTCCACACTTCAGAGTTCGAAAGTATAATTCCAAACATTGTTGCTCTAAACCACTCATGGGAACTGCACATCGGCAAGCAACTGCGAAGCTAGTAGTAGAGTTCATTGAAGAGAAGGTGCGATGCAGTAACGATCTTAGGCCCAAGGAGATCATCAATGAATGATGAATGTTAGATTGAGTTTGGGACCCGCATTACATACAAGAGAGCACATATGACAAAAGAGCTTGCACTGTGCAAAGTGCGTGGATCGTATGAGGAGTCTTTTATGATATTGTTGTTCTATTGCAACAGCTTCATAGAACCAACCCCGGTTCGTACACTGCATTAGACATCAGGGAGGATGACCGATTTAGATGCTTCTTTTAGTCATTAGGTCCGTACTTAAGGTCATTCCAAACCTCTCTAAGGCCATTGATAGCGGTGGATGTATCACACATTCGTGGCAAATATCCAGGAGTGCTAATGGTGGCCGTAACACATAATGCAAATCATAAACTGCTCCCCATTGCATTTGCCTTTACTGAAGCGGGGCGGCATGATAGTTGGGAGTGATTTCTTGCACACTTGTCCTTATCAGTGGGTGAGCCAAAAAAATTTGACAATTGTATCCGACCGTCAGAAATGTTTGATTCATGCAATATAAGCCATAATGCCAAGCGCAAAGCATTATTTTTGTTGCCATCATATAGCCGAAAACATGAACGTGACTTTTAACGACCACGGCATTATATGAAAGTTTTGGAGCGCAGCGATGGCATACCGACCTTGTAAGTACGATGCTTGCATGGACCACATAAAAAATGTAGATGAATGTACATATAATTACATCCATGCAATCGGCCGTTAGTTCTGGGCAACGGCATTTGCTCATGGACGCAGGTATGACATGCTTACCAGCAATGTTGCAGAGTGCACAAATAGTCTCCTAAAAGACACATGAGTGCTCCCGATTACAAAACAAGTAAAAGAGATATGTGCAAAACTTTTGGAATTCTTTCAGAGACGGTCAACTCAAGTACAAAGCATCACTTCACTACTAACTCCGTACGCAGAGAAGTACCTAGCCACAGAGATGGAAGAATCGCGAAGGCTGATGATACGGGTAGCGGCTTTGAATGAATATCAAGTGCAGTCTTCAGAATATGTTGATGTAGTTAATTTATATCACAGGTCATGCTCGTGCTGCAAATGAGACGTGATTGGGATCCCATGTTGCCATGTTATTGCCACCATAAAAGTGCGGAATATGAATCCATATGAGTGTTGCGAGCACTGGTACCTTACAAGCACGTATCATAAAACGTATAGTGATGTCATTTATGCCACTCGTGATAGAAAGCAATGGGAACAACATTTAACCACCGGGAGAGTCCTCCCACCATTGGCTAGCAAGCAATCGGGTCGACCAAAGAAAAACAGGATCCGAGTTTAAGATCGAAATCTCAAGCGAAGAATGGTAACTTGCTCGTACTGTAGAGAGAGGGGTCACAACCGTGGGAGCTGCAAAAATCCGTCAATTCAACAATGACATTGATGGATTTTGTACTTTGGGTCTACTCATGTAATCTTTTTGGGCAACCGGGTCGACCAAAGAAAAACGGGTCCAAGTTGAAGATCGACATCGCAAGCGAAGAGTGGTAACTTGTTCGTGCTGTAGAGAGAGGGGTCACAACTGTAGGAGCTGCAAAAATCCGCCAGTTCACCAATGACGTTAATGAATTTTGTGTTTTGGGGCCGCTCATGTAATTTTTTGTTTTTTTTTTGGGGTATGTTTTTGGATAGTTTTTGTTGTATGTATGTTTATGGGAAGTTTATTAAAATGGCAGCAATGGTTTTCGTTGCATTTTTGGAAGTTCGTGTATAAATTATCATTTCTTTTGAAACGATGCTTTGCATTTTTGTATAATTTATCATTTCTTTTGAAGAGATGTGTGGACCCCAATATTTTGTTGTGGAAGATGATGTAATGCATGTATGCAATGTAACGATTCTGCATGAAATTTTGATCTAACGCACGTGGAATTTCTCATTATAGGGTCAGTGATGACTTTAGTAGTGTTAAATAAGGTCATCACCGACGCTGGCTAGCTATTTTTCTGACAAAAAGTTATAACTTTTCAAGAAAGCGATGTGAAAAAATTGATCACAGAGTCGGCAATGACCTTAGCTTTGAAAAAGAAGGTCACCACCGACACAGGTTGCTAATTTTTGTGCCAAAAAAGCTGCAAATTTTCCAGGAGGTTCATGGCAAAATTTTTAAGTATGTGTCGGCGATGACCTTAGCTTTGTAAAATAAGATCACCACTGACGCAAGTTTCCCTTTTTTTTTATACCAAAAGTTGTAACTTTTTCCAAGCAAGCGCTGGCTAAAATTCCAAGTAACGGTCGGTGATGACCTTAGCTGTGTAAAATAAGGTCATCACCGATGCAAGTTTCCTAATTTTTCAACCAAAAGTTGTAACTTTTCTAGTATATTTAGTGCTACAGGCTCGGTGATAACCTTAGCGGTGTAAAATAAGGTCATCACCGACACAAGTTTCCTAATTTTTCAACTAAAAGTTGTAACTTTTCCAGTATATTTAGTGCTACAGGGTCGGTGATGACCTTAGCGGTGTAAATAAGGTCATCACAGACGCAGATTTCCTAATTTTCCAACCAAAAAGTTGTAACTTTTTCATGCATCCTCAGGTATTTTGAGTGCTATAGGGTCGGTGATGACGCTGTATGAACAAGGGAAAACAATGATATGCTAGAACTATAACATTTAAAATACAAGCACAAATAAACCATGCATTCAATTGACATTCAATCAACATCTGATATACAATTATAGTTAAATTCTGCACATCTCGTAAGTTTATAGTTAGAAATTCACAACATCCACAACATAACCACTTCAATTACAAGTTACATTACAGTGCATTTGGAAGAACACATATAGCACAAGGAAAGGTTCACTGCAAGTTAGGGGGCAAGACCGGGATTGAAGGGAGGTTAAACCTCGAAGCATTTCGAATCCAGTTTTGCTGAAATATGTCAATGACAATTCTCCGTCGGTAGTACGAGATGTCTCACTGGGTGAACTGGATGGAGCGACGATATACGCAATATTCAGTGAACGCACAGGCGAACAACCCGTAGTCATTTCCATTGTCTTGAAATGGTATGGCACCGACCACCCGTGATCCATGAATCTTTGTCGAAGCCACAATCTCTGTCCAAACATAGTGAAAATGAATAATACCTCAATTTTGAAATTTATTTACTATCCAAACATTATGCTGCCAAGAAAGGAGTAAATATGTACTTACGAATCTTTCACGGGTCTTTTGGCCCCAGATCTCTCCCTTTGAACTGTTATAATACTCCCAGCGGCTCTCATCGACATATCCAACGAGTAAGGACCAATGGTTGTGAGCGTGAAGTATGTAGACTAGAGTTTTGCACTCCATCGCGTCCATTTCACGTTCCCCCTTTAGCCCAAAGGCCATGTTATCCTCAGTCTTTAGACCCTTTTCCCAATAACTCTGCAAGACAAGCATGTCGGACATCAAACAACTAGGACATTTAACCTAGTAAGTACAAAATCAAAGTAGATTTCATTTTTTTATCGAACTTACGCATATACTAGGGTCAGCCAAGTATGCATCCTTGCACTATTCCCGTAGCACTTTAAACCAAAAATATATGATACTCGACTCCATCCAAGTGCCCTCGTCCAATAAATCTCTGAGGGACTTAGAATTGACGCACAAGATTATCCTATCCAGCTCCTCTTTCATGTCAATGCAATGAGTATCAGGACGTTGAATTAGTAAAAAACCCAACAAAAACTGCATTACTACGTAACTGTTTTCAACAATTACAGTTACCTATGCATGTAATATTTGTAGAAATCCATCAACAGTTCATTCTCCACTTCCATCAGAATATAACCAGTTTGGGCAATGGATGTTGATAATCCAGAAACCTATACGGGATCTTCCTCAGCCTGGGTATGTGCTTGCACCTCCATATCAATTAATCAATTGTAGCCTATGTCGGGGATACAATGATTGCCTGACAAGTGACCTTCGATGGAGTGCTGTATCCTTGAGGACTGGGCGAGATGGAGATAAGATCCTCGATAGGGATGTCATCCACATCCCCAAAAGCTGCGTCAAGTTTGCTGGCATCAGCTTCATTTTTTTCCTCCTCGTCCAAAGTGTGGGCGGCCGATGCCTTGGTAAGGGAGTCCTCTATCATCAAGGGAGCATCGATACTAGGTCGAGGCTTCTTAGCGGGGCTTTTTGAGGACTTCCCCTTAATCCTTGCATGCTTTGGCGATCTGACGGTCTGCAAAATAAAACAAGTTATGGTGAGAAAATCATAAAAATCAATCATCAATTCTCAAAATGAAATGCTCTAATTTATTTATATCTTTACGAGAGTGTCATCATCTTTCTCGGCGGATGAACTACATGTCTCGACATAGTCCTGGTACGTAGTCCCAAATGTGGACCTAAATTGTCATGCCCCCGGACCGAGGCCCTAATAATCAAGTCCTTAATCCGGGGAACGTGGCGCGATGGGCCAGAAAATTCCGCCCGCACGGGCTAATAAATTTTCCTATACGATTCCGCGGTGAGGATCCCAAACGATCCATCACAATCAATGAATCAATTTTACATCAAATGGTAATATGTGGAAGCATGTAGCAAAATAAAAATCACATATAACATAAGATAAGTGCAGAAGTTAGGTATCAGAAGAGGAATATATACATAAGGCGTAGCCCAAAGTTAAGATTAAAGTTCCGAGGATCGAAAGGAAATTAAGTTATACATCCCAAACAAGGCCAACAGAGGCCATAAACAAGTTCCCAAAATAACAGACACTCCCCAAAAGGTGTTATCGAAGCTCCAGACCCAACATGACGTCTACATGACATCATTTGGCTGCTACTCATGCTCTACCTGAGGCCCTATTGCCTCTTGCATGCACTCCGCTTCAAGGGCTGCGGGTCTGAAATCTGACACTAAACAAAAGAATATCAGACACAATGGTCTGGCAGGTGAATAATACAGACAAGATAAACAAGTTTACAAATATCATGTTTTAAATCATTGAAATGCAAATTGAAACGAAACTCATACAGGAGTAAATCAAATGAGTCATTTTCTGTACAAATAAAATGATTTCATGATTTAATTATTTCAAATTAACTGACAAATAATTAAAATATTGGCAAACCACATTTAGCTAAATTCTCCTATTACCGAAGTAATAAGAGCACACAGACAGAAACCGTTGCCACTACTCGTGGGACTAGAAAACAGAACAGTTGCCATGGCCGGAGCAAACAAACAGAATCCAAACTGCAGTTAACAAATAATTTTAAAGATCCCAACAGGATGATCAGCCCAGCTGGAAGACCTAAGCTCAGTGGTGCCGTTTAAAAACCAAAATCTGAATCGATACAATTCGACTAATAATAATACATTTCCAAAATCGATAAAAGGAACTACTCCGAACAAATATATACTGACAAATTCAGACGAATCAGATGAGTAGCCTTATCTATAATTTCAAACATAACAAACCAATAAATTTTGTTTCAAAACGAATCATAAGGAAAATTTATAATAAATTCGTTAATATGGAATGAGGTGATACATAGTGGTTGCTTGATCTCCCGAGGATTTTCTCATTGTACACTTAATGTCACAGCATCGGTTATGAAACATAGTTTGGTGTCTCTGAAGATCTCCGATGTTTGAGACACAAGGTGCATGGTGAGACTTATCTACATTTGGTTACCAATAGGGCACAGGAAAAATACCCTGAACTGTGCCCAGGTTCGCTCGAGCGGACCCTCCCAGAACTTCCTTTGCTCGAGCCACCCGAACGTTCGCTCGAGCGGACAAGCTTCTGTTTCAAATTTCGTCAGACAGTAACAAGTTCGCTCGAGCTAACATATGCTCACTCGAGCGAGCCATTCCAGAAACTCATTCGCTCGAGCTGAAACACAGTTCGCTCGAGCGGACAGGTTTCTGTAATGTTTTTCTTCAGACAGTGGCCTGTTCGCTCAAGCGACCACCAGGTTCGCTCGAGCGAACAAGTCACTAGTTGTTTAGCCCAGTGCAGAATTTCTACATTCCTGAAGCTATCTTTCCTCCTTTCATTTCCATCTTCCCTATACCATTCCATCATCTTCTTCTAGACAAATACTTTTATTCAACCGCATTTATCACCACGAAATCCAATCTCCAAACTATATACATTATCAACTAACATTTCAAAATTCAACATAAGTAAGAGTGCAGAATTTCAAAGATCTAAAATTTAGCCTTGTAAAACAATTCATGGCTATAAGATTTCCATAAATTCCAATCCTGCAGAAGATTGAAATACTCTAAAACACACCTTAATTAGTCATAAAAAATCAGTAGGATGAAATACAATTTTTGAGTCAAAACTCTTGAGAAAACAAGGTGTAGATTTTCATGCATTCAAAGAGCTGATTATTCACTCGCCTCAAGCTGAAATAGGTCTCAAAACACTCTAATAACTCTTTGCTCAGCTCAACTCCAAACCTACACCAAGAACCCCATGGAAAACCACCAAAATCCACAAAAATCTGGAAAACAACGGAGCTCTCCATGAAAACCCTTGCATGCATGAAAGAAGGGTACTAAATGTTCCATTAAAAATCAGAAATTCGAAATGGAAGCCATTGCTAACCTTTAGGTGGCTCAAACAAGAACAAAAGCTTAGAGAAGATGATGAACCCAACTGAAACTCCTTAAAAATAGTATGGTTGGAAAGCTTGAGAGATGGGGAGAACAATGGTGTGATTTGTTCTTCACTAGGGCATCAAAAGCAAGACATGCAAGGAGAAAATGGTTGGAAGAGGAGAAGAAAGAAAAGCTCTCTCTCTTAGAGTAGCTGTTGCAGGAAGAATGGGGATGAAAAGAAGAACCCAACGTGGGTTTGGGTTAAGTCAAATGGGTTGTGGGCCCCAATGGCCCTGAAAACTTCATATGGCTGGATCTATCATTTATGGGTCTCGAATGAAGTTGACGAAGAAGAGAAAAATGATCGTTGAAAAATCTAGTTTTCAAAAAGTATATTTTCCCCATGATTTTCAAATTTCAAAATTTATGCATAGACTTGTGTGTGGAAAGACTGATTTGCCCTTTTTTTTCGAAAAACGCGATTTCTGGGGTTCAAATACAAATAGAACAAACATGAAAGTTGCTGGAATCAAAATGATAAGTTCAAAAATATCGAAATCTGTATTTTTCAAAAATCAAATAAATCAAATCCCCACACTAATATGTGTCACACGGGCCACCCTGGGCCCGGTCAAACCAAACACAACGCTCTTCAAATTCCCCAAAGCTATTCAAAATTCTAGTCTAACTAGAAACTCAAGCTAATCGCCCTCTAATCCCGCCTAGTGACTAATCATAGTTAAAAATAATAGTAAATTATACTAAACCTGGGTCGGGGCCTAACATAAATCTCTTGACCTTTTTCTTAATCGAAGATATGAAGAGGAGTAGGTCCACATTTGTAGCGATCGAACGATCACATGACTATACGACGTGGTCGAGGAAGAGAGAGACCTGCAGTGGACATATTGAAAGGATCCAATTAGAAAATATATTAACTAAATCAATGTGAAGCAAAGTAAGGGATGCAAAGGGTGTGAACATCATGCCAGGGTCCGTGGGACGGTAGGACTTGGACATCAGGCTGTGGGGGGGGATCCCTTTGTAGCTCGTCGCGTTGCCTGACACGGCCTATACGCATGATGGTATTCGCTTCATACTATCTCTTGTATTCTTCTTTAACCTCCCCGCCTTTTGATTTTCCTTTTCTGTTAGGCACATTGTTTGCCCGAGCTTCCTATGACTTCACCTCCTCCTCATGTACTAGACTCCAATCTATAATAGATCTCCCCTTATTTTCTTTTCACATGATGGGCCTGACGAAGCGTGGAGGCACTGTCTGTTTCAGGCAAACTGCCTCATGACCTTAGGGGTAGGGTGACACTCCAACACCCAATATGATATAAGGGGAGAGTCTGTTGTGAAGAGTGCTTTGTCAGCCTTCGAGACATGCTTCAAAAAATCATTTCCGTACTTCTTGTAAGGCTGCCACTTAAATTGTGCATGAAGCATTGAGTAAGTTAGAACTATTAAAGTAAGTATGAAAATTATTGGAAAATTGAAATGAAATCTTTCTACCTCTTTAGACATGAGGTAATTGAGTTGCTTTCACACTTCTCTCACGGTCGCAAGATGGGTCATTCCATTAAGTCGGTTGGCCCCTGTAACCATGAAGGGAAACTGTATGTCATGGTCTAAGCGATGACTTGGACTTAGACCTCTACTAATCTTCATTCTGGTGTAAACCCAGATCTGTTAAAAGAGAGGGATTCATTAGAACATTAAGATATAAATAGTGAAAGCATGAATAAGAAATATATCAAGCTCACTTGAAGAAGTGGGAGGGGGCCAGAAAAAGACTTAAACTCCTTCTCCATAGCATCCCCCTCATTGGTAGGGTCGGGCATCTCACGCTTCTGGACCTATTTCCAATGTACACCCTTATTTAGCATTTTGTAAAGGTTCGCTAAACAAGCGGAGGCCCATGAGTAGGGCCTAAACTCTCTAAACAGCTCTAAAATATAAAAGGGGCATCTTGCCCCTGAAGAATTGTGAAGAATCTGTCCCACAAAAAAAAAAAAAAAAAAACAAATAGGCCCGAGTTCTGCACATATCCTCGGCCTTTGTCGTCTTCTTCTTCGCCTCTCCTTTGCCTTTTTTCTTCTTTCCCTTTTGCTTTGGCTTCTCCTTTTCCCTCAACTCCTTTAGAGTGGGATGGAAGAGGCGTTCCAGCCATGTGAACTTGAGGGAGACCCCATTGAGTCTTCTTTCATTTGGGGCACCACACCAAGCAGCTCCCGACAGAGATCATCAATCTTGTAGTGGGTGTATGTCCGGCCCGTTACGGGCGGACCATCAATAGGTAGGCCGTTGATGTATGCTACTTCCTCTAGTGTGATGGCCGCCTCGCCGGATGAGATATGAAATGTATTCATCTCCGGCCTCCACCGCTCAATCATCCCTATGATCAATGCATGGTCAATCCTCATCCACCTCATTTGAGCCAGAAGATACAACCCGGCCTCGGCAACCCACTGCATCTGTCTCTCGTTTAGGTCCCACTGCCCATAGTCGGGTTAGTGGGAAATCATCTGTATATGCCCAATTCCTGTGAAAAAAATGATAGTTTGAATAACGTTAGCCATAGATTGAAAGAAAAGTCAATTGATTACTAGTTCTGTGGAAGAGACTATACCAAACGGTGTTCGATAGCGGTGGAGATGTGATGCTCTTGCTCGCACAAAAGTGCAGCTGGTTGTGCATTTAAGGTACTAGCCTCATTTGAGGTACTAGCCTCGTTGCGGGGCACTTCAGCGTCGTTTGTATTCTCTTTAGACATCTGTGTCCATCCAAATTAAACATGATAGCATTGAATGTTATGAAGGCAAGCATGAATAAACTATGAAAGCCGAATATCCAAAACCGACCACCCAATACTCTTCCCTATAATGGAAGATGAATCAATAAGCAAATGGAAAATGAAAACACAAACATCACCATAGTAATTCAAATCCTAAGAAAATAAAAGTCCTGTATATATCTCCATAATGTCTAAACATATAACTATTTATCTATTTAAATATCCTAAAGACAAAATACCTATTTTAACAAGCATTTAAGCCACAAAGAAGATATGAAATGAACAAAATCAGCCAAGAAATTGTCCATCAATCCAAACAATGCACAGATCAACACTGATTCACCACAAACACAAATCATTCAATGATAAAAAATTGCATTTCCACATTTCCACATCACCTAAGGAATAGCTAAGCATATAACCATCCATTCAATTGCCCTAAAACACAAAACACACATTGTATCAGGTATTCAAGCCACACAATGTTCACATTAAAACTTATTCCACCACAAAGCACAAATTACAAATCATCAAATGAAACCCATAAACTGCATTTCTATATTTACAGACCACCTAAAGAATAGCAAAAACATATAACCAACTATTCATTCTGCGAGGCCCCACCCTTGGTCGGCCTTCATTTTGAATTTGAATACTATTAATTACGGTAATATAGCATAATTGTACTAATTAATAGGGGTTATCAAGGGTAGATAGATATTTTCCTAAGTTTTAACCTATTTTATAGGATTTAGGCCTCTTGTATATTTTATAGATTAATAGGGTGTGTTTTATAATTTTTGTAGGGTTTAGGTGTTGAGGCCTTTACTAGTAAATATGTTTTTATAAGGGGGGTTTTCCACACTTGAAACATTCTAGAACCTCTACCAAAGGACCTAAATGCCCATGTCCTTATCCACATTCTTATGCAAACAAAAAAGGCCATTTTGGTAATTGTCCCAAAAACCCTAGCCTATATAAGTAAACTATTGCATTGGGAAATGAACTCTAAATTCACTCTCATTTATCCCTCATTTACCTCTCATTTCACAAAACCCTAACTAAAACCCTAAGTCCAAAACCCTAGTTACAAGAAGAAAAAGGAGGCCATCTTCTACCTCTCTTGTCAATCTCTTTCTCTTCTACAAATCAAGGTGAGCCTTCTTCCTTAGCCCAATTTCCATATAATTCTATATAATCCCCTCTTTCTCTCTAGATTCCTTTCTAAGCCTTGGTTCTCTTGTGAATTGGGTGTTATGTTTGGTAGATTGGATTGGTTTGGGTGTGAGAAGACCATTAAAGGTTTGAGGATTGCTTCTTCTTGCTATTTTCCCTTGCAATCCGGATTTGAGGCAAGTGCAATATACACACTTAGCATAGAATGCATGTTTATTATTTTTTTTTATTCTGAAATTTTATTCATATTATGCTAGAAATGCTTCGATTTACCATGAGCTTGTTTATTTGGGTTTTGGCCATTAATGGATGGATTTCTTACTTATTTGGAAGGTTTGCTGGGTCAATGATAATTGTGATAGGTTGTTAGAGTGGGATTCCACTCAAATCTACCCATGGCAGTAAGGGACGACGTGAGGGCCTGATTGTTTTGCGTTGATACCGGGACCCAGGTGGGCGACCCAATGGCCAATCTGATCCGTGGATCCGACGGAGGACCCACGGGTGACCTAGTAGGTGGTGGACACGTGCGAGGTGGGCCCTGTTTGGTGGGTCATCCAGCGTCTGGTCAGAGAGAGGGAGAGGACGTGTTTTAGCAAAAACAGTTTTGGCAGTAGATGATTACGGGATCCACTAGATGATCCGATTATAGATCGGGTCCCCACATTTGATAGTGGACCCAGGGGCGAACCTGATGGCGGTGGACCCGTGAAGATTGGGTCCCATCTGGCCCTACATCTTAGGATTACACAGTATGGGGCGTCTTTCACATAGGGGTTTTCTATTTTTAATATCAGATCATGGCGGGACCCACTAAGTGATTGACCACAATCTGGGCCGGTCATTTGGCCGTATAGGCTTGGGTGACTAAGTTGGTAGGGTCTGATTTGGGCCTGGTTCAGTGGGGCCCACGATCTTTGCGGATTCCATGTTCTTAGGCGTGAAGCTCGTTACTGTTTGGGTCGTTTTGTTGCAGAAGAGTGCAGGTGGGAGATGACGTGTGTGGATAAGTGAGAGAGGAGAGATGAGCGTGTGGTTCTGTGATTTGTGAGTGTTGACACCAAAAATGTCACTATGTCCCTTCAACACCAAAAGCTACATGGAGCCACATCCTGCCATAAATAGGAAGGCGCCACTTCAAGCACCAGATCTTGTCAGAATCAAACAAAAACTGCAAGATCTTTCAAAGCAGTCAAAAGAAGGGTACACATGAAGTTTCGGGCCATTTCAACATCATTTGGCCTAACTTCACTCCTCCGACAGCCAGACAAGAGCTCCCGGCAGCGACAGTGTCGAAGACTTTAAAACTTCGATCAGAGCCTACGGATGGTCTCAAAATACCTCCAAAAGGCCCCCTGCCAAGTTTCAAGTCAAACGGACGACGTTTGACCCTTCATCAACTCTCGGGAAGCAAAAACAAGCCCATCGGCAACGGAGCACCCCGGAATCATGGCATCCAAATTGGAGCTAATGGATCATCTCAAAATGACTCCAATAGGTCCCCTGTCAAGTTTTAGGTCAAACGGACATCGTTTGGCCTAGTTTCAAAGCTCGGCACTTTCCTCGAGATGAAATCAAGGCGAGCGTTTGCGGGACCCCAAAAGGCTTCAAAACTCAAACTAAAGCCCATGGTTGGTCTTACTTACTACTCAGGAGGCTCCCTGTCAAATTTCAGGTCAATCGGACATCGGTTGACCACAAGTCAAAGCTCGACATTTCTCTCATGGCGAAATTAAGGCAAGCGTTTGCGGGGCCCCAAAAGGCTTCAAAACTCAAACCAAAGTCTATGGTTGGTCCTATCTAATGCTCAAGAAGCTCCACGTCGAATTTCAGGTCATTCCGACATCGTTTGGCCTAGTTTCAATGCTTGACAAAAAATCAGCAAAACCGCACAACAAAGTCTTCGGCTTTCCAGAAAAATAGGAAACTTTGTGCTCCGATTTGCGTGGCTTCTCGTCGGGTTTTCTTCAAGAGAATCAGGCCAATAAATGAGGGGAAATGTCAGCAAAAATACAGAAGAAAAAAGAATGAAAAAAGATCGAAAAACGGCGAAGAAACGGCGACCGAAAGGCGACCAAAAAACGGGCCCAAGGCCCATGGTCGCCGGCGACCATGGCCCAGGGTCGCCGGCCCATGGTCGCCGGCGACCATGGAATTTCCGGCGACCCAAAAGTCGCCGGAAACCCACTTTTTCGGGTCCTTTTCGCGTTTCGAGTTGATTGGCCCCTGTGATTTTTCCAAAATCTGATTTTTCGTGCATGAAATCCGTCGATCTTCGTCAAACATCACGGATTCGACGCCGAAGTCATTGGATGATCATTAGATGCCTCGAATTCGCCAACCGGCCGACAAAGAAAGCACACTTTCTGCCCGCCCGATCGTGAAATCGACAGGACAGATGTTGCCGGCACGTTGACATTGATCAATGTCTAAAATTGCATCGCCATCCGACATCAAACAACATGTGGATCCACCGGCGGTCATCGCAAGAAGAATTCCAAAAGACGCGGCGCGGCCCGCGACTCTTCGAGCGACTTGGCGACCAATTAATGAAGTTAAATGACCCGTTTTATGACAAGTTAATGCGGTCATTAACTCATTATTTTGGACGGCCCAATCAAAAGCAAGCAAATGGGAGTTACAAGTCAAAGGATTTATGGCATTAAAGCCATGAAACTCCTCCCATGATGGGGATTAAAGGCAATTGAAAGCTCATTATTCTCCATCGGCCAATCAGATTCAAGGAAAAAGGAGTTACAAAACAAATACTTTAAAACTTGTAACTCCTCCCATTATGAGTATTAATGCATTCAATGCTCATAAACCCTCCTAAATGGCTACCAAAGGCCTATAAATAGGAGGGCATTCCAAAGGGAAACAAGGCTAGTGCTATCCGGATCTAGCTCTCGCTTTCCCCCCGAAGAAGCCAAAAAATCTAGAAGCCCTGCAACTCTGCTGCAAAGACCACCAAAAGGTGATTGAAGCACCCTTGGGGGGCCACCCCCCCAAGGACCTCCCTTCTTCTACCAACATGGCTAAAACGTGGCTTTTCAGCCCGTTTACTTAGCTTTTTATTGGATATAAGACCTTCTCTTGGTCTTTGTCCTTTAAAAATCTGAGGTTAGAAAGCCGAGCCAAGAATCCAAGCATCGTGTTCTCATCTGCATGGACGATGGAGGAGCCCATACATGACTCGCGACCGTCGATCTGAACGTGTCCCCACAATCGAATGAGAAGTCAGATTCCTTTTCTTGATTTCTATTGTACTTTATTTTTCTTTTAGAGACAAAAATCACAATTCTTGTCTTTAATAATGGATGAGACTTGTAAATCGCCTTTTACGGCAAAATCGCCTTTCACGGCAACAAATGAAATCGCCTTTCACGGCATTAAAAAAAAACCCCTTTGTCTCTTTTCTTAAAATATGTGTGCAATGGAAAACTAGAAAAAGTTTCATTTCCCCTTTCTACTTGTGAAGGTGGATCTTCGGATCACCGTTTCTAAATTCCAAGTAGAAAAGTGAAATTGGCATACCCGTACAAAAAAAAAGATGTTGAAACCCTTTGTCTTTTCTTCTCCTCCCCTCCGCCGTACCCCGAAAGACCCGGGGCGGAGGCAGCGGGAGAGAAGGAAGGAATCGGGTCCATCAGTGAGTGTATGAGAAATTGTGGCTACCTATTTTGAATACCTTACCTTTTTATGGTCAGTTGTACACTTGGCCCATTAGTTCTAGAAAGTGGGAATAAAAGAAAGAAATGAAGGGGGGTTGACCTAGTGACCTGTGAACCTGGGCTTGTTTTTAATTAAGGGAAACAACATGCTAATTGTAGATTAATTACTCCGACCCATTAGTTTTTAAGAATTATAATAAAGCCCTGGTTATTTTCATTAACCCAAATTAGATTCTTGAATTATTTTGGAGAGGAGAATTATTTTGGGGTAGGGACCCATTGACCATCCAAAGAGACTCCATTGATATGCCAAGCACGAGTCAACGGTGTGGCTCAACCTTGACTTGTGGGGCCACTAAGTAGGGTCTAGGGTTTAGATTTAACGTCGATTCAATCTTTAAATGTTGTCGAAGATGCCCGTAACTTCAGAAGTACCAAATACAGTATCTTTGGTATCTGAAACTTCATTTAGGGATCCAATTAACTGAGATGGACCTAAACCTGAATGTGAGCCATTACTTGGTATTGGACCTTGATATTCCCTTTTGTTCAATAACTTGGAGTTTATTTCACTTATTACATTACTGTTACTCTTATGTCCTTGTTCTTGTTTTATACCTATTAATTAAATGAAAAATAAAGGACCTGAACCTAGGACTTCCTAGAGGTGACCTGGCGATGTAGTTTGAAGGAATTTGACCTGTGTCTGTGTTTAGGCGGGCCCTCATACGGCCTAAGTTGTATATGTGAACCCTAAGACGGAGAGGTGGTTGTGATTAGACTTGTAACTCATTTTGAATGAGTATGAATTGTTTGATGTTGGATTGAGATTGGTGATCTCTCCTGGACTATTTAGACTAAGGCCATGGCTTGGTGGGCCCAATAATTGGTACTTTTACCTCTTAGGGATTTGCTAGACAGACCTGTACCTTGGTTTCCTAAGTCGGCATGAACATTCACTCAGTTGTTCTAAGCTCAGCCTGTTGACTGATCATCACTAGTAGGAGCTATTTATGAGCGTTGAGTGGGTTATTATGATGAACTGTGTTTTAGACAGACGGTGTGATACCGGGTCTGGTCTCTTGAGTGATGAGTGTTTGAAATTGATGAGTGATTTGCGAGGTCAGTTATCCTTAGCACTGGTGAGATTTTCCCACCGCGATTGTGTTCAGTATGGGAGGGCCGCGGCAAAATATCCCGCAGTATCCAGCTTGTGTGAATGTGCCATGTTGTGTAGATATATTTGCTTATCTTATTTTCCTGATTCTAAATGTTTATCTTGTCCAACTGCATAGCATCTGTACATTGGATATTCTTATTGATCTTATTACTGTCTCTACTCTTTTGATGCATACATTCTATATTATTTGTATACTGTAATTTGCCAGATCCTTAGATCTGACTCATTTTTTGTGCTTAGGTGTTGACCCCGATTATGAGGACAACGCGCTTCCCATAGCCGAAGACTATGGATGGGGACCAGCCGACCAGGGGGTCGAGCTGGAGGATGGAGCGCTTGTATGAAAGGCTTGAGTGATTATCTTTTTATTTATTTATTTATTTGAGTGTCTTTATGTGGTGAGTAGGAGTTAATCTGATATGTTTATAAACATGTTCTTAATTATATTTCAAGATTTAGGTTGGACTTCAGCCCTGCTACACTTGTTATATCTCTGTGATACCTTATGCTTCCGCTTTGCTCTTTACACTTTCGCAAATTTTAACCATTGATTATATGTCGGTCAAAAAGTTTAAATTGGACATCACTGCGGACCTATGATTTTGGAAGTTCTTGGATTTTCCGGGAAGTAGCGCACCAAATTCGGGTACCTTGACGTTTTCTTGGTATTTGGAATTAGGGCGTTACACATTCAATTGCCCACAAAACAAAACGCCCATTATATCAATCATTCAAGATAGTAAGGAAAGCTTAAAATGAACAAAATCACCCAATGAAGTGCTTGTTCATCAATCCAAACCCCATATACATCGTCATTGATTTCACCACATAGCACAAAACTCGACTAAACAAAATCAACACTGATGGATTGAAACCATAGATATGTTCTTATTTCTCTATTTACATCCTAGATTATCGGTTGCAAGTTTGCAACCAGCAATTCATCTTGATTTCTTAAAATGATAGGGGATATAGACTGTGTTAGTATATAAATGCCAAACCTAATTGCTAAAGAAAGTTCCTTGTGCCAGTTTCAAGATAACTAATGGTGTAGAGCCATTGAAACTCGAATAATCTATTTGGTTAGTGAGGTGATGATTGGTTAATGAAGCTCTGAGTATTAAATGCTGTAGTGTAATTCTTTTAGAGATGGTGGGTACTATAGTTCAAATGGGTCATCAATTCACGTTCAACATGTTGTGTGCAATATTCAGGTCATGTGAGGAGGAAAGGACATGATTCGATTACTCATGTGGATGTGGTTCTTTGAATAGGGATCCTTCTTTCTTTCTTTTTTTTTTTTTTTCACATATGAATTGATGCATTACAGGCTGCAGTTGCTAATGGTCCATCTATCTCTTATTATGAAGAGATTTTGAGAGGCTAATCCTAACGTATGAACTCATTCACATTGTCAAAATGAAGAAACCTAAAAAAGAACAAATGAACTACTAGTGGCATTTGACCGTATACAACATCCTCAAGTGTGGAAAACAAAAATAACTCACTCAAACTTCTCTAGAAGTGTTAAAACAAACACCAATCTTCCATTGTCCTTCTCAACTGAAAGTACCATAAATTTAGAATCTACAACCCTAATCAATGCAAACAAATAATGTACAAATTGAATATGACATTGAAGATCACAAACCATGCACTTCGATATCATATGCGGGATGGCGGGAAAACAAAATGGAGGGAAAATACAAAAACATTGACAAGGATTCAAAAATGGAAGGAGATAGATACCTTGGAGTGTCGATAGAAATCATGAACGATGGAAAAAACAATGGAAGCAAAGAGAAGCAGTTGAGGAATTCAGTTTGAAGGCTGGTGGTTATGGAAATGGAAGCAACCGCTCTTCGTCACTCGTCCAAGGTCAGTTTCAACGATAGGCTGGAAGAGAGGAAAGAAAAATGAGAAGAAACAAGGATGAGCCCTAAATATGTTAGTGGACAGGGTCATCGCCGACCTTATTCAATGTAAATAAGGTCGGCGCAGACGATGTGCCAAATAGGTAAAATAAAATGAAAATCGGGCCCAATTGTTCTAATTGGTGGCCCACTTGCTAAAGTGCTTGATTGCATAACACGTGCGGATAAAGTGATTTTTTCGGTTAAATCCCCTTTTTACTTTGCCTTGTTTTTATTTTTTTACTTTCCTCTCTTGGCACGAGGTGTGGGCTTTATTAGATGTACGAGTTTTGTATCGTCTATTGCACCTATTACACAGGATCTGTGTGTTACATATACATGGAAATCTATGAAGATAGAGATAATCCTGACTGTTTAAGATGATTTTCATCCCCTCCCGTGATCTATCCTTACATCTCGTCCAATTGATGGAAACGTGATTGACACCACATTAGTAGCGATGCCATGTTAGCATTGAGTCACGCTGCCATCATGGAGCTCAATTGGAAGGTGAGATTCACTCATTTTGAACTGAAACGGTATATAAGTGAAAGGGATAGGACTTATCTTGAACGATTTGGATTATCTCAATGTATGCCCCGCGTTGGAGTTCTAGGCACGCGTTACATGGTTCTCCTATAATAATGGTAACAGACAAATAGTGGATCTAAACTCTAGAGGTACTTCTTGCTATTTATTTTCCTTTTTCCTTCTGAATTTGCCTTTCCCTTCTTACTGGCAAAGCAGTTAGGATTTTCTTGTATGGTGACGAGCAATGGTATGCTAATTGAATTAATTTTGCCTCCTGTTTTTACTGATAATGAAAGAATAAAAGAGAATTTGACAATATGCCAGGAATTGAACTGGAATGAAATTTCTCAAAAAAGTTAAAAAGAATGATATAAGTTTTTGGGATTATAATAATACAAAGAAAGAGCAAATTTTCTTAAGGCAGCATATTTTTATTAAGCCCCTCCCTTTTCACATTTTTCACGGTGAGGGTCAACATTTAACAAATCCTAGCCCTTCACACTAACCCATTCAACAACTTGGCACTCCTTAAAACCATTGATCCCAATGTTAGCCATTGATAGATCCAACAACTAAAATAAACACATTTAGATTAATAGATTAAAGTTTGCATCATCTTAATTAGGTTTTCAGATAATATTAAACAAATTGATATACATATTTTTTGAATCATTGGTGAGTGCTTTGGTATTGAGTCAGAATACTTGAGAAATTTTTCATATTGGTTGTAAATGGACCAATCATGATAATCCACGTTTGGCCACACAGGCATGGAGGCAATGGCTGCCTAGGGGATGCGGTGGACCGTGATCTCTTGGTATCACGGTCCTTCACATGCAATGCATCTAACACCCTACTAGAAAAGTGCATCTCTTTCAATGAGTGCTAAAAAAGACAGGTGGTGACGGCCAAAATGGGGTCTCTGAAGTGGAGCAAGTACAGATTATGGACCCCCATTTAATCTTGAATTAGCTGCACAGATGATCCAAAGGGGTGATTCTAAACTCACCCACATGTAATGCTGAACACACCCCTTTGCTGAACTCACCTCCATCTGTTATTTTTTGAAAATATTTCTGCTGAGCCCACCCACAATATTACCCAAACTACCCACCCAAGGTCATTCTCCTCCTCTGGCTTTCCCTCGTCGACGATTTTGAAAAATCGAGCAAAGGCAGCAGCACATCGCCTCTTCTTCTTCTTGGTCGTTCTCCCTCCAAACAGCAACAGTGCACATCGTTTGTCCTCCTTCTTCTTCTTCTTCCTCTTCTTCACACGACGCTCAGACAAGGTGGGTATTCTTCTTCTTTTTCTTTTTCTTCTTGTTCATATGTTTATCATTTTCAAATTCTCTTTAGGTCGTAATTTCTTCGTTAGATAGTAGAGACGTTTATTAAGATTTCATGGGGCTAATTCATGTGCATTCGTTCATCTTCCCAAAATCGTTTTCGCGAGCTGCTCGGCACTGAAATATTGGGCAATTCCCATCTGGACGGCATACATGTGCCGTGCAAAAAAATTTTGCACGTCGTGAAAAAAAAATTTGCACGGCAAAACTATTCTGCACGGCCTACATGCGCCGTGCAGAAATGCATTGCACGGCCTACATGCGCCGTGCAGGAATTTTTTTTTTTTTTTTAAGTTTTTAGGGATACATAATGGCCAAACATGAATTTTCCATGACCTTATGAAAACCCAGTGAGAATCTCCGGTTTTGATTACCAAACGTGGGCTGAAATAATGCAATATAGTTACGAGAAAATTGGCAAAAAGTGAAAACAGTGCACTAATAATTTCAAGAATGATCTAAACTCCGGATATTATTAAACACATTCTAATTTTTTTTATATTAATTTACTTTTGACAATATTTTGAAGTTAGGCACCTCTTTAGAGCACGAATTGACAAATTCCAAAAGGAAAATGTGGG
>QPKB01000002.1:36457099-36595434 GCA_003546025.1 Camphora micrantha
GTATCAAGTTTTCTCCAAGTCATATTTCTCTTTATTCTCTATTTCACATTATTATGGTATAGAGTTTGGTTAGAATCATAAAATCATCTTCTATCATTGATCAATCTTCTTCTCTCATTGATCCACTGAGTATCTCTGGCGTGGATTCTCCCTAAGGTGAACAAATGCTTATTTACGTTTCTTGTTTAAACTTGTTGTTTAGAATCCACTATTGATAATAAAATGATGTCCTCTTTACTTCCAATCAAAAGTGTGAACGGTTGGTGTTTGAGTAAGAGTCCAGTATTTTGCCGTTTCCTATCATCGTTCTGTGCATTAATCATCTTTTGATATTATTCACACTAATGTTTGGGGAATTGCACCCCACATTGAGTAGGACAGGGTTTAAATATTATGTGACCTTTATTGACGATCATTTCTCGATTCACTTGGATTTATTTCATGCGTTTCAAATCTGAAGTATTTTCTCTTTTCCAAAAATTTTTTATAATATGGTTCAAACCCAATTTCAGAAAAAATATAAAAATTCTTCGGGTCTGACTCCGGTGGAGAATATTGTCCCATGATTTTCTGCCTTCCTTTCTGATAAAGGCATTCTCACCAAAAATCCTGCCCACATACTCCACAACAAAATGTGTTGCAGAGAGGAAGAACAGCATATTCTTGAAAACTGTTCGTACTCTCCTGCTTGCATCGTTAGTTCCTCCAAATTTTTGGTATGATGCTGCAACAGGACTGCTGTGTATCTCTTAATCGTCATCCTAGCTCCGTTCTAGGAAAGACTACTCCATATGAAGCTCTCTTTGGTCATACCCCTTCATATTCTCACTTACGTGTTTTTGGTTGCTTGTGCTTTGTCCATCTTCCCTCTACAGAGCATACTAAGTTGTCACCACAAGCTGCCAAATGTATCTTCCTAGGATACAGTACTGAACACAAGGGATTTCTGTGTTATGAACACTCCGAGAAACGCATGCGAATATCTCGTAATGTGATTTTCTTGGAACACATTCCTTTCTTTTCTTTGCGTTTAGATACTCATCCTATTGCTGTGTCTTATCTGCCACAATTCCCTGTAGCTACTTCTCCACCACCTATTACCAATGTCTATGTTCGGCGTAACACAGTTCCTCCTGTGGGGCCTCCTTCTGCCGATCATATCCCAATGCTGCCTCCTGCACCCTCAGGTATTAATACTTCCTCTACTGATACTGTCATACCCTTGCGACGCTCTAGTTGCCCTTCTGTTGCTCCTGACAGATATGGCTTTCCTGCTCTTTTCACTTCTTTGCATAGTACTCCTATACCCACCTCTTATTCACAGGCTTCGAAGATTGCATACTGGCAGGATGCTATGACTGAGGAGTTGCTTGCTCTTGAAGCGAACAACACGTGGGACTTGGTACCGACTCCTGAAGGAGCCTCTGTGATTGGCAGCAAATGGATCTATTCTGTTAAAGTTCACTCTGATGGGAGTCTTGATCGCTACAAAGCCAGATTGGTTGCTCAAGGTTACAAGCAGGAGTATGGCATTGACTATGAGGAGACATTTGCACCAGTGACTAAAATGACCACCGTTTGAACTCTTCTTTGTGTTGTTGCAGCCCGCAACTGGCCTCTATGGCAAATGGATGTAAAAAATGCCTTTCTTCATGGCGATTTGAAAGAGACTGTCTACTTGAAACCTCCTCTGGGATATGCTTGTCCTCCTCAGCATGTTTGCAAGTTGCGTAAATCTCTTTATGGACTTAAGCAGGCTCCCAGGGCTTGGTTTGATAAATTCCGGGCAGCAATTCTTCAAGCTGGGTTTCATCAGAGTCATTCTGACAGTTCACTATTTCTTCGCTGGACATCAAAGGGTTACACATTCCTTTTAGTCTATGTTGATGATATGATCATCAGTGGCAATGATATTTCCGGCATTACAGCTCTCAAGGACCATCTCACTCACCACTTCAAAATGAAGGATCTTGGTCCTCTCACCTACTTTCTGGGCCTTGAGTTTTCGCGTACCAAATCAGGCATTCGGGACCATCAGCGTAAATATGCTACCGATTTAATCACCTCAGCGAGACTTGATGATGCTCACACTTTTGATACGCCGATGGAATTTAACACTAAACTCAGTACGGAGGATGGCCCTCCCTTGGATGATCACTCTATTTTTTGACGGATAGTTGGTAGTTTGCTCTACTTAACTATGACTCGACCTGATATTTCTCATGCAGTTCATACAGTTAGCCAATTTGTGAGCAATCCTCACAAACCCCACCTTGCTGCTGCTTTGCGCATTCTCTGTTATGTTAAAGGCACTCTTTCTCATGGTCTATTCTACCCTTCTAATACTTCTCTGCGATTATCAGCGTATGCCGATGCCGACTGGGCTGGTTGCCCTGATTCTTGGCGATCTACTACTGGCTGGTGTATGTTTCTTGGCGACTCTCTGATTTCGTGGAAATGCAAGAAGCAAACCACTGTGTCAAAGTCTTCTGCTGAGGTCGAATATCGGGCAATGTCATCCGCAAGTGCTGAAATCATCTGGCTCCGCCGTCTTCTCTGTGAATTAGGTGTCATTGTTGGTGGTTCTACGCCTCTTCATGGGGACAATACCAGTGCTACTAGAATTGCTAATAATCCAGTTTTTCATGAACGGACGAAGCACATTGAGATTGATTGTCATTTCATTCGTCAGCATGTTGTCACTGAGAAGATAACCTTGCCTCATGTCTCTACTCACGACCAGTTGGCGGATATCTTCACCAAAGCCCTTCCCAAACCACGCCATCATGATCTTACTAGCAAATTGTTGTTTTCTGCATTACCACATCAATTTGAGGGGGAGTGTAGAAGATAAGGTGGCCTAGGCCCACTAGGCCCAGCTCAGCCCTAATAGGTCCAGCCCATCAAGTGTATATATAAAATCCCACGTGTGGGATCTTTCTTAGATTGTGTAGATTGTATCACTGATTTATCTCTTATTTACTTCCTTGTATAGATTAGGATATTGATTCTGATTGTACTGATTATGATAATTAGAGCCCTTGATTAGGGTATAATGTGATTATAAATATACTGACGATCCTCCTATTGAGGTATCAAGTTTTCTCCAAGCTCTTATCTCTCTCTTCATTCTCTATTTCACATTATTACAAGAATCATTGTAACGCCCCACCCATACCCATGCATAATATTGTCCGCTTTGGCCCACGGGCCTCACAGTTTTGCTTCTGATGGGTCTCAACCCATCAAAAGGCCTCATGCAAGGTAAGGGTGTAAGCTCTCCATATAACCCCATTTACTTTCCTCTCTATAGTCGATGTGGGACTCCGGGGCGTCACAATCCACCCCCCTTAAGGCTGCACGTCCTTGTGCAGTAGCCTGTCAGTCTCGGTAGCCTGCCAGCCATCGATGTGGAATTCTGTTTTCAGCTGGTTTGATGTAAGTGGGGTTTTTCCCTCTACTCCATCTCATCTCTTCGAAGCATGGAAATTGGGAGTTGGGTCTTGTCGAGGATGGATAATGTGGAAATCTTCGTTCGTGGCTACGTTATGGGTGATTTGGAAAGACGGAAAGAATCGATGTTTTCAAGATAAAGTTACCAACGAGACTCTCCTTATGGACAAGATAAAATATTTGGTAGCTTCCTGGGTCTCTCCCCTTGCCACCTCCTTTTAAGATTTTACAATGGATATGATTCAAAGGAACTGGAAAGTGGTGTCGAACTCGTCTCCGGCAATCGTCAGTGCTAGTCATAGATGGCACCCCCCCTCGCCTAAAAACATTTTGAAACTAAACTTTGATGGAAGTGCTTGTGGAAGCCCTGGTGTGGCTGTGGTGGGAGGCATTATTCGAAAATGATGCAGGCAATCCCATTCTCTCGTTCTCAGGGCCCTGTTGGTATCAATTCATCAAATGTCGCAGAATTACTAGCTATTACAACTGGGATTAGAGAGGCAAAGAGATTGAACATTCAGAATTTGATTGTTGAAGGGGACTCCTTCTGTGCAATCTAGTAGGCTTCTGGAGTTGCAAAACCACCTTTGGAAGGTGGATGGTGTGGTTGGGGAGTTTTTTGATTTAGCGAAAGGCATCCAAGCCTCCTTCTCTCTTATTGATCGAAGCGCTAACTCAGAAGCTGATTTTCTAGCAAAAGAGGGTGTTGCTCGCCATGATTTGATGTTATTTTGTATCCCTTGTAATTTTTTTCTTTTCCTCCTTTTTTTTTTTTTTTTAAAGAAGTGTTGGAAGAGCTACTTCTACAAGTTATTTAACGAAAGTAGTAGTAGTGACATATAATTGGGGCAGCTTACCATTTCTAGAGAAGAATCGAATCATATGTTCTATAGGAGAATCAATAGGGAAGAAGTTAAAAGAAGTATTGAAAAGGATGAAGAATGGGAAAGCGGTTGGGCTAGATGGTATCCCTATTGAGGTCTGGAGGTGCTTGGGGGAGGATGGCATAAGTTGGTTGACAAAGCTTTTTAATGTAGTGCTAAAGAGCAAGAAGATGCCTGATGCATGGAGAAAAAGTATTCTTATACCCATATACAAGAACAAAGGAGATATTCAGAATTGTGCAAACTACTGTGGGATTAAATTGATGAGCCATACGATGAAATTATGGGAGAGAGTTATTGAGATAAGACTAAGAAGAACAACAAATGTTTCAGAGAATCAATTTGGTTTCATGCCTGGGAGATCAACCATGGAGGCTATCTTTCTCCTGAGAAGGTTAATGGAATAGTATGGAGAAGGTCAGAGAGATTTACATATGGTGTTCATTGACTTGGAGAAGGCTTATGATAGGGTTCCTAGGGAGATTCTATGGAGAGTGCTGGAAAAGAAAAGAGTGTGTCGCATATATTGAGGCGATAAAGGATATGTATGATAGAGTCGTGACATCTATAAGAACGACTGGCAAAGAGACTAAAGAGTTTCCTATCACGATTGGTCTACACCAACGCTTAGCGTTAAGCCCGTACTTGTTTGCCCTAGTTATGGATGAGATTACAAGACATATCCAGGATGAGGTGCCGTGGTGTATGCTATTTGCAGATGACATTGTTTTAGTGGATGAGACGAGAGAAGGAGTGAATGCTAAGCTAGAATTGTGGCGGAAAACGTTAGAGACTAAAGGGATTAGGCTAAGTCGATGCAAGACGGAATATATGGAATGCAAGTTTGGTCAAAGTAGGACACCTGGTAACATAGAAGTTAGTTTGGGCACACAAAAGATTATAGAGAAAGAAAACTTTAGATACCTTGGATCTATGGTGCAACAGGATGGAGGGATTGATACTGATGTAAGTTACAGGATTCAGGCCTGGTGGACCGAATAGAGGAGTGCTTTGGGCGTCTTGTGTGATCGGAAAGTCCCCCTCAAGGTTAAGGGAAAGTATTATAAGGTGGCGGTACGCTCGGCGTTGGTATATGGATCAGAGTGTTGGGCAGTAAAGCATAATCATATTAAGAAGATGGAAGTTGCGGAGATGAGAATGTTAAGATGGATGTGCGGGATCACAAGGAGAGATAGGATTTGGAACGAGGAGATTATGGACAAAGTAGGAATAGCACCGATTGAATATAAAATGAGAGAAACTCGACTGAGATGGTTCGGCCATGTTAGAAGGCGTCCAACGGAGGCACCTGTTAAAAGGTGTGAAAGCATGGAGATTGCCAGGAGTAGGAGAGGGAGAGGGAGAGGGAGACCGAAGAGAAGTTGGAAAGAAACTATTAAACATGACGTTGCCTACATGGATCTAACGGAGGACATGGCCCTAAACAGATTTGATTGGCATCGTCAAATCCATATTGCCTACCCCACCAAGTGGGAAAAGGCTTGGTTTGGTTTGGTTTGGTTTTGTATTTTTGGGGCTTGGGTCCTTACTTTTGTTTGGGCCTTGCTTTTCAGCTATCTTTTGTTTAGCTGCTGTCTTGTTTTCTTTGGGCTGGGGTTTTGGTCCTCCTGTTTTTTGAGGGCTTACCTTCTTGCCCTTTTTGGTTACAGGATACCTCTCCTATGCTGTATAGTGTTCTTTTATAAATACAATCACTTTTTGGGGTGAGGGGAGGTTGTCATGGGTCATATGGACCTGCGACCCCTCCCTTTTTTTATTGTATTTCCTCTATTTTAGCCCCGTTTGCCCTAAATTTTTGTGGGAATGTTATTCCATGTTTCTTGATGATTTTGAGTTGGTTTTGGAGGCTCTGCATTGCTTGATCATCATGGAATGGGGCCCACCAAATGTGCACTGTTTTGGCTTCCAATGTCTTTTAATTCACTTGATTTTTGTTCCTTGAGCTGGGACATGATCCAGCTTCATTTGGATGACTCTTGCTTGTTCTTTTTGAATGGTTGGCTTGATCATTTGATGGCCAAAGTGAATTTTGACCTCTAATTTGGCTTCATAGGTCTCGTGTGTGACCCAATCTTCTGAAACTTAACTTTTTATGTGTTTAACAGTAGCATGATTACTAGTCCACGAACAATATTTATATATGTAACGTGCTTCAAATCTCAATAATATCAAGTAATAGGGTAGCTATAATAATAATCAACATACAAGAATCCAGATTTCAGCTACATTAACTCGTACATTTCAATCTGAATTTTTGTAGTGTGTCATTATACTACCACAGATAATCCTCAAAAGGAATCCATCTTATCTTCGGCCAAGGTTTAGTTCCTTACTGGGGTTCGGCCATGGTTAAATTCCTAGAGTGGAGTTACCGAGTTAGGCCAAGGCCATGTGCAATACTGTCTTATTTTTCATTACATTCTTGGACTGCTTCTCAATGTTAACACTTCAACCTTAAGATTCAGATCTTAGGCACATGTTAAATTCCTATTAGATCACCAATTAGATTAGAATCAACAAAGATCAATCAACATAGCAAGGTAGTGTGAAGATCCTCACAACCCAACATGTTAGAATGTGACTCAATACAGAATGTAATAAAATTAACTCACCAGACCCAAAACCTAAATACATTGGGTTCAGTCACTCTAAGAACCCAGATTGGGGCTCGGCCCTAGCCCCAAACCCACCAAACTGGGTTCTACTCACCTAGTATAGGCTAGAGTTGCTTGATTAACTTGTGGAAAGGCGTAGGTCATCAACACAACTTCGGATCTACAAACTTTCTCCTTTTCCTCCTTGTTTCATTTTGATCAGTTGATCTTGAGTTGAGGTCTAGGCTTAGGGCTCTAAATTGAAGAGAGGCAAGAGAAAGGAAGAGGAGAAGATATCAACTAGAGGATTTTGAGAGCAATAGAAAGGTTCGCTGGCCTATATAGACTTGAGCGCATGAATTAGAGTTATAGTAGAAGTTGTGCGGGTCTTGCACAAGTCTTATTAGGTCTCGGGATGCATGTGCTCCCTCCTAGAGTTCTCGGGATTTGTGTGCAAACCACAAATCTGACTTCTTTACTTATTTTCTATAACACAGGTCATGGCTCCCATTCTCATAAGGCATTCTAACTAAACCCTAATAGTTCACACCTGAGGGGTTCTATTAAGTAGCAATTTAAAACTAATCCTAAGCTAAACATTCTATCTCTATTATATAATTATCAAGGAGGGTCCCTATGGTTTCCAAATATGTAAAATATGGGTCAGGCCACGGGGTCCTTGTTGAGGGAGACGGAAGAGAGAAATTGAGAACACAATGTAAACTTGTTTATTGCATTCTATTGAATTCAATTACATTCACCAATATATAAAGGAAAGCCTTGAGTACACCTGCTAAATAAAGTCCTAATCTAAATAGGAAACGCAACTACACTAAGAAAACAATATTTCTAATAATATCGTAACCTACATAGCATTACCGGCACAACCCCTCCATTGCACGTGTTGAGTCAGTGATGACTTCAACACCCTCCTCAGTGCTGACTCCCAGCATCATTATGCTAAGTTTCCATAGAAATTTATGAAAAATCTTCCTCGTTTGCTGTGCTAGGTTTTGTTGGTCCTCAAAACCATGTGGTTTCTCCAAGTAGATCCCCATGTCAACTCCCCTATGCTGAAAAGCTTATTTGACTTTCATCTGCTTGAATTTCTAGCCTTTGCTAGCTGCAATAGCAATCTACATATGTACAGTTTTGAACTTCACCGCCGGACCATAGGTTACATCAAGATCAAACTCGTACGGCTGGTTGAACCCCTTTGCTTCCAACCATGCCATGTTACAATATGCAGTCCCATCGAATTGACTTTTCCGATTGTCGACCCACATGCATCCGACTGTCTTCACTCTATTTGGACATGGTGCCATCTCCCATGTCTCATGCTTAATCAAGGTTGCAGTCTTCGCACCCATTGCATCTTGCCACTTCTCGATCTCTTGTGTGATCAGTTCAGTATCTCCGTGAGTCTTAGAAACATTGCAAGGACTCACTTCCTCAATTGTTTCATTAACCATCTGTTGAAGCATCTCGAGGATCTGATCCAGTCCTAGACTGATCATCCTCCTTCTCTTCCGATTTCTTCTCCTTGAAACAATCTGGCACATGATCTTTATGTAAGATAACAGGCCCTAGGCCAAGCTCAACAAGGCCCATGTACAGCCTCCCACACGTGGGATTTAGTCTAGATTGTACATAGCTGATTTCTCTCATCTTCATTCCTTGTTTAGACTAGGAGATATTCTTTCTATTCTTTCTTTATTCTAATTTGTATTCTTAACATGTTTAGAGCCTTGATTAAGGCATAATGAGATTATAAATACAACAGTCGATCCTCTATGTATGGACGACCTTCTCTCCTGTCTTCTTCTTCTTCTTCTTCCTTCTTCTTCCATATATGCTAACATGGTGTCAGAGCCATAAAATCTTGGAGGTCTCATCTACATCATCAAAACATCTTGGAAGAAACACAGATCAAGAATCTGTGATTTTAGAAGCAAATCGTGGGTGACAACCTACTGTTCTCTCATCGTGATCAATAGTGGCCCACCTGCCATCATCACATAGTCCACAAGTCTCACTCCAGCCTTGGTGGACTATCTCTCCTCGTCTTTATGGAGAACTTTTCAGCATTTTTCGGAGATCAGAGGTAGGCCTTTTGATCTGTCTTGCGATTATCCAACTTTTTGAAATAGTTTTCATCACAGCCGCACAAAATCCTGTTCCTGAATGGATCTTGATGAGACTTGTACTGCTGGAAAAGGAATTTGATACTGGTCTCTGGCTTCTATTCTGATTCTCAATCAGATCTATCTGTGGGTTCCACACAGGGATCCTGCCTCCACAATTCAGTTCGTCTGGGACTGGTTTTTGCCAAAACTGCACCTTTTTGTGCTGTTTTCTGTTGGAAGCTTCATCAACTAGTATTTACTGCTGTTTTTTTTTGATCCGCGGGCTATTTTATTTCTTTAAAACTGTTGATTTTGCATGCTTCTGCTCTTTGTTGTCCTTCTTTCGTCTGCATTTTGCAATGGACAAGTATGATGTTATCCCAATTAAATTTAATGGGCATAATTATATGTCCTGGTCCTTCCATTTAAAGAACTTTGTAGAAGGACAAGGGCTCTTTGGTTATTTTGATAGATCAATCACTAAGCCTCCGACTCCAAGTACTACTAACTCAAAAATCTTAGCCACCTGGTCTAAGGAAAATGCTAAAGTTGTCACTTGGATCCTTAACTCTATTGATCTCTCTCTTGCTGTTGCTCTTCAAGCCTACACTACAACAGCTGATATATGGGCACATCTCAAGAAAGTCTACCATCAAACCAGTAAAGCCCGGAAGTTTCACTTGGATAATGAAATTGCTAAATATAATCAAGGGGATAAATCTATGCAGGAATACTTCAATGGTTTCCTCACCTTATGGACTAAAAGGGATTCCATGTTGATCAAAACAGTCTCTTATGGATTTCTATTCGAGGCTTTCAAATTACAAGAAGAAACTCACATTAGCCAGTTTCTTATGAATCTACGACCAGAATTTGAATCTGTTCTGTCTCCCCTCATGAATAGAGAAATGTCTGCTAATCTTGATACCTGCTTTCAAGAAGTCCTTTGCGAAGAACTTCGTCTCACCTCACAGCGTGTTATTCTTAAAGAACCAAAAGCCTTCCCTGCGCCTCTTCCTGCCGACTCTGCTCTTGTGGCAACCCAAAATCCGAAGCTGACTCAATGTTATGAATGCAAAGGGTTCGGTCATATTGTCAAAAATTGTCGCAATAATTTGGTTTGCCTATATTGCAAACGCTCTGGTCATCTTATTGATGACTGTCGCAGCCTACAATGAAGGAATGAGACACAACCTAAGAAGCCTCCTTCCAATATGTCAAGACAGAATATTCCAAGTACATTTCAGGCTCAAGCACCCTTATCTAATATAGGAAGCACTTCCTCCGGGGCTATATCCATGACACTCCTGCTCAGATTCAAGAACTGATTCAAAACACGATTACCTCAGCATATGCATTTATGGGCTTTACTGGTTGTCGGTATTCGGTATCAAACTCATTCTCCTACAAATTTTCCTGCAATTCGTTTTTCCGCATCTCTTTCTTCTCCTATCACCTCATCCACATGGTTTTTGTATTCAAGAGCCTCAAGTCACATGACATCTGTACAACATAGCTTTATAGATTCCCACCCTTTCCTTAGTAGAGTAAACATAACCACTGCTAAGACAGATCAACTACTCATTTGTGGAGTTGGTACCATTACTTTATCTAGTGTGTCTTGCCAATCAATTACCCTTCCCAATGTCTATTTTGTTCCAAAATTATCAGCCAATGTACTTTCTGTAGGACAACTTATTGATGATGGATATATTGTTCACTTTTCTTCCTCTAGTTGTGTCATACAGGGGCAACAAATTGGGAAGGTGATTGCAACGGGGAGTAAACATGGGTGTCTGTTTTTACAAGACATTGGACATCATTCCTTCTTTGCTGCTGCTTCTAATAATTTTAATAAATTGTGGGCCACTTGGCATCAACACCTTGGTCATGTGAACAATGCTCATCTAATTTCCTTGTTTATGATTGGTTGTTTGGAATCTACTATTGATAATAAAATGATGTCTTCTTTATCTCAATCAAAGTGTGAAACTTGTTGCGTAAGTAAGAGTCACATTTTGCCCTTTTTTATTCATTATTCTCGTGCATTGGCATCTTTTGACATTATTCACACTGATGTTTGGGGAATTGCTCCTACCTTAAGTACGACGGGATTTAAGTACTGTGACATTTATTGATGATCATTCCCGTTATATTTGGATTTATTTCATGCGCTTGAAATCTGAAGTATTTTCTATTTTTCAAAGCTTTTATAACATGGTCAAAACCCAATTTAAGAAAGCAATTAAGATTCTTAGATCAGATTTTGGTGGAGAATACACATCTCATGAATTCTCTGCCTTCCTTTCTGATAAAGGCATTCTTCACCAAAAATCTTGTCTGCATACTCAGCAAAATGGAATTGTGAAAAGAAAGAACAAACACATTCTTGAAACTGTTCGTACTCTTTTAATTGCATCATTAGTTCCACCCACTTTTTGGTGTGATGCTACACAGACTGCTGTGTATCTTATCAGTCGTCTTCCTAGTATCGTTCTAGGCAAGACTACTCCTTACAGAGTTCTTTTTGGTCATACCCCTTCATACTCTCACTTGCGTGTTTTTAGCTGTTTGTGCTTTGTTCATCTTCCACCTACTGAGCGCACTAAGTTATCACCTCAGGCTGCCAAATGCATCTTTCTTGGCTACAGTAATGAACACAAATGGTTTTTGTGTTATGATCAATTCGAAAAATGCATGTGAATATCTCATAATGTGATTTTCTTGGAACAGATTCTATTTTTTTCGTTACGTTTAGACAATCATCCTATCGCTGTGTCCTATTTGCCACAATTCCCGGAGTCTGCTAACCATCAATTGTTCCAAAAGTCTATGTCCGGCGTAATACGGTCCCTTCTATGGTGCCTCCCTTTCCTAATCATTTCCCAGTGCCGCCTACTGAACTTTCAGGTAATAATGCTTCATCTGATAGCATCTCTTCTCTGCAATGCTCTAGTCGTCTTTCCGTTGCTCCTAACCGTTATGAATTTCCTACTCTTTTTACTTCCTTGGATGGTGCTCCTATACCCACCTCATATTCACAGGCATCGAAGATCGCTTACTGACAGGATGCTATGAATAAGGAATTGCTTGCTCTTGAAGCAAACCAAACATGGGACTTGGTACCGACCCATGAAGGAGCATTTGTGATTGGTAGTGAATTGATCTATTCCGTCACAGTTCACTCTGATGGGAGTCTTGATCGTTACAAAGCCAGATTGGTTGCGCAGGGTTATAAGCAGGAATATGGAAACGACTATGAGGAGACATTTGCACTAGTGGCTAAAATGACCACCGTTCGTACTCTTTTTTGTGTCGCGGCCATCCACAACTAGCTTTTATGGCAAATGGATGTCAAAAATGCATTTCTTCATGGGGACTTGCGAGAGATTGTTTACTTAAAACCTCCTCCGGGATATGCTTGTCCTTCAAAGCATGTTTGTAAGTTGTGGAAATCTCTTTATGGACTTAAACAGGCTCCCAGGGATTGGTTCGATAAGTTCCGTTCAGCAATACTTCAAGCCGGATTTCGTCAGAGTCATTCTGATAGTTCCCTATTTTTGAGATGGACACCGAAGGGCTACACATTCCTTTTAGTCTATGTGGATGATATGATTATCGTTGGCATTGATATTGCCGCCATTACAGATCTCAAACACCATCTTACTTGTCATTTCAGAATGAAGGATCTTAGTCCTCTCACCTACTTTCTGGGGCTTGAGTTTTTGCGTAACAAATCCGGCATCAGGGTCCATCAGCGTAAATATGCTACATATTTGATCACTTCAGTAAGGCTTGATGATGCTCACACTTTTGATACACCTATGGAATTGAACAGCAAAATCAGCATGGATGATGGCCCTCCCTTGGATGATCCCTCTGTTTTCCGACGGATAGTTGGTAGTTTGCTCTACTTAACTATGACTCGGCCAGGTAATTCTCATGTAGTTCATATGGTTAGCCAGTTTGTTAGCAATCCCCACAAAAAACACTTTGCTGCTGCTTTGTGCATACTCTGCTATGTTAAAAGCACGCTTAACCATGGTCTCTTTTACCCTTCTGGTACTTCTTTGTGCTTATCAGCTTATGCGGATGCCGACTGGGCTGGTTGCCCAGATTCTCGTCGATCTACCACTGGTGGTGTATGTTTTTTGGGGAATCTTTGATTTCGTGGAAGTGCAAGAAGCAAACCACTGTTTCAAAGTCTTCTGCTGGGGTAGAGTATCGGGCAATGTCATCCGCTAGTATTGAAATCATCTGGCTACATCGTCTTCTTTGTGAATTTGATGTCATTGTTGGTAGTTTTACACCTCTTCATGGGGACAACACTAGTGCTACCAGAATTGCCAACAATCCGATCTTTCATGAAAGGGCGAAGCACATTGAGATTAATTGTCACTTCATTCGTCAGCACGTTGTTACTGAGAAGATAACTTTGCCTCATGTCTCTACTCTTAACCAGTTGGTGGATATATTCACAAAAGCTCTTCCCAAAACGCGTTATTATGATCTCACTGGCAAATTAATGTTTTCTGCCTTGCCATATCAATTTGAGGGGGAGTGTAGAAGATAACATGACTGTAAGATAACAAGCCCTAGGCCCAGCCTTACAAGGCTCATGTACAGCCTCCCACACGCGGGGTTTAGTCTAAATTGTATATAGCTGATTTATCTCATCTTCATTCCTTGTATAGACTAGGAGATAGTTTTTCTATTCTTTCTTTATTCTAATTAGTATTCTTAACATGTTTAGGGCCTTGATTAAGGCATACTGAGATTATAAATACAACAATCGATCCTCTATGTATGGACGACCTTCTCTCCAGTCTTCTACTTCTTCCTTCTTCTTCCATATATGTAAACACTTTAAGCCCCTTGGAATCTGGCATCATAGGAAAACTTGATCCAATCCCCGAGTGATCAACCTCCTTCGCTGTTGATTCCTCTTCCTTGAAATCATAGTGCTTGATTTTCAAGCTCTAACGGATCTGAAGACACAACATCATCAATATCATAATCTTTTTAATGTTTGTGCATACTCACAAATTTCAACGATTTCGACAGTGGTGGTCGTGAAATTCACCTTTGGGTCCCAGCAATCCTCATCACTGGCGCTCCTATGCTCATTAGATTCCCTTTCCTCGAGTCCTCCGTGGCTGAATTTCCCTCAATGACTACCATCATCACTTTGCAATCCCGTGCAATGTGTCTTGGTTTTCCACATTGGCAACACACCTTGTCCTCTATGGCTTCGGCTTCTTGGCAAACATGCTTGCAAACATATCCCATCATTCCTTTGGAGTTTGAACATCCAATAGATGATAAAGCATGTCATCATCTAATGACATCTTGATTGCAAATAGAGCCTTTGCACCTGTTACAATCAACTTTCTCTTTCGGGATGCCTCTTTTGGTGGTGTTGTTTCTCCCGCACACGCTATATCCTATAACCCGTCACTCATTGGGTAAGATTCCGTCGGTTTTCTCCAGAAGTTTCAATTTGCCTTGTTATGGAGTATCAGTGGAAAAGAGAAACCCATTCCGAAGTCCATCGCTACTGATCTGGTCTGATATGCTTCAATACCTACACCATCGTGTAGATCTCATCACAACGAGCACACAGGGGGAAACAAATCTCAAATCCGAGTTTGTATGGCCCCGATATTGCCAATTGAGTCTTAGCCCTCAAATTTGTTCAAACCCCTTTGACATGGCTGCTGATGTGTAATGACGTTAGCATCTGCTTATCTCAGCCAATGATGTCATAGATGACGTCACTGCTATTGTTGTTGGATTGGGGGCTTCTAAGTCGAGTTTGCCTAACCGGAACCTTAGCCCGAACTTGACCTGGGACTTGCTCGTCCTGTGCTCAGATCGGTCTCGGTCGCAGCAATGTCAGCCCCATGTTTTTCTTCTTCGTGATTGGGTCACTAGTAGCGACCTCCTCCTATCATGGCAATGACATTACACGGTGGAACTCCAAGGCGGCAACCCCTCTGTTCTTTTTCTCCTGTGGGCCGACTTCTACACAAATCAAGGCCGAGCTGATCCTCTTTCCGGTTCCATGCACACCATCCCTACTACTTTAGAACCGAGGGATTCAGATCTGCCCCTCTCTACATAGTGATCTTCTAGCCCACCAGTGACCTCAGCTGAACCTCTCCCCTAGAAGCACGAACTGAACCTTGTTTTCTGCAAACCAATTGTCATAGCCCTACCCAACTTAGGATTGTTGGAAGTTTACACTAAAAACATACTTTTATGTATTTGTCTTTGACTGATTCACTTATTAGTATATTTTGTCTTCTCATCTAACTGAGATTTTATATGGGCAAATGGTTGCATTATTAATTATTATGCATGTATGTGTTTTTTATTCTATAAAGTAGACAAGTTGGTGTGTAGAGTTCTACTTATACACAGAAGACTTATTTGTCGGTTCTTATAGAATATAAGTTGTTGTTCACAATCTAGATGGATTTGGACACACCATCGGTACGATTGTAGCATGATGTTTTAGTAGGCTTGTCTTGGTTGCGGAAAATGGTGTAGTTTCGACTCATTATGCTAGTACTCTTTGTGTGTATTGAGCATGACCGTTTTTGGGTTAATTGTCTTTATACTGACTATATTAGATGATTAACATCCAAATGGTTATTATGAGTGCTTGTACTCTTAATCCCGATATAAATGATAGACACATACATTAAGTGTTGGACATTTTGATTGATGAAGGAGTGAGATCTTTTATGGGTCAACAATCTCAATAAATTGGATGACTACACTACGTGTTTGGTGCATATTAGTTTATTGACGGAATCCACATCCCATAATAAGGATTGATGATATCCCCTTGATAAAGCTTTTAAGTTTTGATTATGTCAAACCCTGTAGGCGGACTTTGTGTCCGACATTTCAAATATGTCAAGTGTAAGGTCTCAAGGAATTATAAAGATATCGATTAAATATAGATGTTAGTAATTATTTAATCGATGGATATTTGAAATCTTAACGTGGGGAGATTAATAAGCATATAATAACAAGAAGCTCGAAATATTATTTTGAGAATAAGGACAGGAGTGCATTTATAATTCTTTATTGGACTGAATTGTAATTTATGGAACTAAGATTCTAATTTGGGTCGAATTAGGGTTTTCTGTTTCCATAAGAAGCCTATCCTTATTTCCTTCTTAAGGTCCCTATTGTAGCCTATAAATATGCGTTATTGCTCTCTAGGTAAATAGTACAAGAGAAATCTCGTTTTGGAGAGCAAAGAGAATTCGCAGGAGAGGCCCACACCTTGGTGCGATTTCAAGCATAGATGATTTTCGGGTTGCTGTAAGACTGAGATCAAATCAGAGAGATCTCGTAGGTATGGTTTTTAATCATATTCGTCTATACTTATTTCCGTAGTGATCTATACACAATATCTAGGGTTCCTGGCGGCTGCCCTTCTCTAACAAGGATGATATTGTCTGCCTTAGCCCATGTGCGCACCCAAGGACTTCTTAGTCAATCACCTATCTTGGTACCCCTCCTGTCCAGGCATGCTTAACTTCGGAGTTCTTATGGGATCTGGGGCCACACGACTTTAAAATGCGTCATGTCGAGTTAAGATGGGGTATGACTTATAAGCCCGGGGTCAAGACTTGGATATTTTCGATATGGGACTTAGACAAAGCCTCATGGTTCTAACTGAAGCACTCCACCCTTACCCTTGAGGATTCCCCTTTCTTGACTCGCAGGATCACTTGACTTGATCTTGCCTCAAGGGATTACCTAGGTGGATTGGGGTCTCACACTCTCCCCCACCGGAAATAGAGTCGTCCTCGGCGGTATACCAATTGTCACAGCCTGCCCAACTCAGTATGATATTGCCCGCTTTAGCCCACGTGCGCTCGCGAGGACTTCTCTGGTGGTCACCCATTCTAGTACTGCTCCCTCTCGAGCACGCTTAGGAGTTCTTATGGGATTCAGGGTTACACAACCTTAAAATGTGCTATGTCGAGTTAAGACGGGGTTTGACTTATAAGCCCAGGGTCAGGGCTTGGATATTTCCGATGTGGGACTTGGACAAAACCTCATGGTGCTAATTGAAGCACTCCACCCTTACCCCAGCAGATTCCCCTTTCTTATCTCACAAGGTCACTTGGCCTGATCCTGCCTTAAGGGATTACCCAGGCGGATTGGGGTTTCACACTCTTCAGCCCCCCCCACCCCCCTGACCTGATCCTGCCTTAAGGGATTACCAAGGCGGATTGGAGTTTAACACTCTTCAGCACACCCACACCCCTCGCAACTCAGCATGGATATTATCTGGTTTGGCCCACATGCACATGCAAGGACTTCGTGAGCGGTCACCCATCTTGGTATTGCTCCCCGCTTGAGCACGCTTAACTTTAGAGTTCTTTTGGGATTAGGGGCTACACAGCTTTAAAACATGTCATGTTGAGTGAAGATAGGGTTTTGACTTATAAGCCCCGAGTCAAGAGTTGGATATTTCCAATGTGGGACTTAGACAAAGCCTCCCGATACTAATCGAAGCACTCCACCCTTACCCTGTGGATTCCCCCCCACCCCCGGCTCATAGGATTACTCGACTTGGTCTTGCCTCAAGGGATTACCCAAGCCGATTGGGGTCTCACGATCCGACTTCAAACCCTCAATGATTTGGACCAAGGATGAAAATAACGGTAGCGGCCCACTGCCAAAACGCTGTGAAGCGGCGATATGTAGCGGTGTAGCGGCGCGTTTTGAAAAAAGCATAAAAAAAATTTGAAAAATTTCTAGAAAATCCAGAATATTGGAATATGATAGAAAATGTGTTCTTTTTGCAAAAGTAACTAAGATAAGGGGGCGTAGCAGTCCCTTCATTGTATGAGGTTTTGTATCGCTGACACTGAATAAATAGAGTGAACAATAAGAGTTAGGTCATAGGAATTTAATAGCAAACAATAAAAATGAACTTTGGTGGTAAATGACCCATTTTGTTATTTGGTTAGGGCCCTATTTCCTATTAATTAGAGTGAGCTTTGGTTGGGCCCTATGTCCTATTACTATAGCCTATGTTTAATTAGTATGAAATTTGGCTGCGCTTTATTTTAAATAGGTTTGAAAGTTGGCTATAACACTATTCCCAATTAGAGTGAAATTTGACTTAGGTGTCAATTTCAATTAAGTAATATTTAGCTACGATATAACTTTTTTATTTTAACATTGATGCTATATTGTGGAGCCCACTATTGTTTATATCAGGTTCTTCAATTTTTATTGTTTTGGATGTCCACATTTAATTTTTTGAATTTTTTTTAGTGAATGGATTTTACGTTTAATTTTTTGAATCTATTATATTTTGGTGGATGGATTTTTAATGGTTTTTGAATGGCCCATGTAATTTTCATTTCATTTGTGCCCTTCATTAGGTGGGCCTATCGTGGGCCCATGAATTACCTAACGATTAAAAAGAAGAGGACGATGTGGGTAGCCCGGTAAGCATGGATGAAAATAGCTACGTAGCGGCCGCTACGGCCGCTACGCTACGGCCGATTTATCGGCCGTCGCTCCCGTAGCGGCCGCTACGCTCGCTACGGGGCCGCTACGGGTCGCTACGGGGCCGCTACAACCGCTACGGGGCCACTACGGGGTGAGAAAAATTCCTATTTTCCAAATTTTTTTAAAATGCATAATAAGACTTATTTTTTTTCTTCTTCTCTCTAAATAACATTTCTACACAACTCTTATACTCTTTTATGTTTAAAAGAACACCAAAAAGCACATGATCTTGCTAAATTACAGTCGATACAAAGAGTTCTTCTCAATGATTCTTCTCTAAGTACATCCTATTAGACACCCCCTTTGGTAGATGTATTTTTTTCTCTAGTTACTCTTAAGTCTTGACTTCATGACATAGTTTTTTCTTTTATAAGCTTTTCATTAGTTTCTAAGTTAGCATAACTAAGCAACATGAACACATGTGAAAAAATGATCATTACTATTATTTTCTATTTATACAGCGATACAGGACCTTATACAGTGAGAGGACTGCTACGCCCCCTTACCTTAGTTACTTTTGCAAAAAAAAATACATTTTCTCTCATTTTCCAATATTCTAGATTTTCTAGAATTTTTTCATATTTTTTTGACGATTTTTTCAAATCGCACCACTACGCCGCTACGCTACGTATCGCCCGCTACGTAGCGTTTTGGCGGCAGGCCGCTACGCCCGCCGCTACCGCTATTTTCATCCTTGCCGGTAAGGGCATTTGCTGCCCTAGCTTCATCTGAAATAAAAAGAGGGAAACGAAAGAGAAATGAGGGAAAGAGAAGGAGGAGGAGGAGAAGAAGCAGCCGCCAATGCTGCTGCTGCCGATGCCGCTGCTGCTGCCGCCGATGCCGCTGCTGCTGCCGCCATTGCTGCGCTACTGCTGCTGCCGTTGTGACCTTGCTGCTGCTGTGACATTGCGACCCTGTTGCCGCTGCCGCCTCCTCCATGCATCAGGTATTTCTTTTGCAACTCATCTTTTTTTTTCTTCTTCTTTCCTTTCTTCCTTTGTTTCCTTTTTTTTTTTTTTCCTTTTTCCGTCATTTGTTTAATGAGCGATTCAGTGGAGCAAACGGGGGCAGACCGCAATGTAGCGGCTGCTACGACAATGTATCGGTCGTAGCGGTCGCTACGGTAATTTATCGGCCACTACAGGCTGATACGATTGCGATACCCGATAATTTCAAAGAGGGCCGCCACGCCCGATTTATCGGCCGATGCATAGCTTTTTTCATCCTTGATATGGACTGCCCACAACCTGAACCCAATTCCTTTTTGTTTCCCCCTATCTCCGTAACCTACCCATAAGATATCCGTCGATCCGATCACATATTCGAACCTTTTCAGATTCTGATTTGACGGTGCCTTGACGCCTCCGTTGATTCGCACCCTATCCCGGCCTAGGGATCTGTGTACGATCTCCAAGATCCACCGAATGTGAGAAATCAGTCAAGACTCAAGATTGCAGCCCTCGGCTCACTTGATCTTCCCAGAATCGGTGACCTGCTTTGATAGCTCTTGTTGAGGGAGAAGGGAAGAGAGAAATTGAGAAACAATGTAAACTTGTTTATTGCATCCTATTGAACTCAATTACGTTCACCAATATATAAAGAAAAGCCCTAAGCACACCTACTAATTTAAGTCCTAACCTAAATAGGAAACACAACCACAATAAGAAAAAGAATATTCATAATAATATCCTAGATCACCAGCCCAACCCCTTCGGTGCATGTGCTGAGTCAGTGATGACTTCAACATCCCCAACCCAGGATGGTACCCACTAGAAAGAAAATCATTTGTGCAGATGGTTCCCTTGGGACTACCCCAGGACAAGTCTAATATTACAATGAGTTCAAGAAAAATAAAAAATTTAAATATATACATTATTGTTCAATATTCTGCCCCCTGTTACAGGGTCTGGGGTATTACAATTGTTTTATCCAATACCACTATGAGTATTGTATCCTTTTGATACATTTACATGAAGCATATATAAGTATCTTAGAATCATAGTCTATTATACTGTCAGGTTGTGTGGGCCTTGGGTTGTCTCTCTGTTAGAATATGAGACTAACTTTATGTGCACAAAATCAGTACACTTGTAGGTTCTCTCACGTGTGAAGGTCTATACAAAATATATTTGCATGCTGATTATCATATATGGGAAAATCACTTCGGAGAGTATTGCATGCCCCCTATCATCCTAACTCCCCCTTTTTTTTTTGGCGAGAGATAAAATCATCCAAACTCCTCTTAAACTGCACTGCACCATCACATAACTCTTGCATTATGCTCAAACTATTACATGCCCCATATCCATAAGTTGTATGGAATACTCCTATGGGTCCCAATCCTTTGACATAAGAGCACTTTCATCCACTTTCCCCATCTAAAACTTGTGACTGATACAATCAAGGTCCAGATGTTGGATTTAATCAAACTTCATCTACAGTATCAAAATATTTTACAGAAAAGGTCTGATTTGCGTAAAAATATTTAAATATTATTTTGGAAACATTTTCACTTGTAATTGGACTTTCAATGTTTGTGGATGATCCAATGGATCTGTCGATACTAGTAAGTTCCTTGGCGTCCATGTTTATCCCATGTTGAATTGCCTTGGATTTTCTTGACAGCCTTGTGGTATAGACCCAATAACACCTGTATGTCAACTATCCCGTGGTCTCCTAAAGGCTAACAGTGTTGCATTATTTGGATCCTTAAAGCTTCCCCATCTTTAGGATAAACCCAAGATAGAGCACAATCAGTCGAATATATGCCTATATGGATTCAGTAACCGATGTATTTTATCCACCTATAATATAGATACAACATCATCATTCTTCTGTAGGGACGATAAATCACTTCTGATGGTGCCAATAATTTATCCCTTAATTGTCATAACATGCCAATCTGGTCCAACCATAAAACATCTTTTCGTCATTTGAGATGCTCTAGGCTCGTGTTATTAAGGTTTTGGATAATTTTCAGGTCTAAGTGTAATTGGAGGGAGCATTTTTTTTTTTTTCAAAAGAAGAGTCAGGCAAAGGTATCCAAACTTACTCTGATAGTAATTTGTTGCAATCAAGATTCATCGTGACCAATTTCTCTGCATCTTAGACCAATCCAACTGAAGCCTAACCTAGCCAAATGCACTCAAATTTGCTTTGATACTAAATTAATGCAAGTCAGGAGTAGGAATCCCTACATTTTCATGTGGCTTTCGCTCCCAGCGGCTTTGAATATAATCGATGTAGAAATCTCATCTGTTTAAACAAAATTTCCAATAATAACATCACTAAATCTTGTTGATCGACTCTTCAGACAAAATCCTTTCAGTGTTGTGTTGAAAAAATAGTTTCAAATTAGGCGTAACTTGCACAATGGGCTTTTGGTACTCTCCAAATAGTCTCAATTTCAAATCCCATATCTTTTATGAAGTTATCCAAAGCGCTAAATTTTCCATAATAAAACTGAGCAATCACTCTTTCATTTGGAAAATTTCAAAAAAGTATAAAATTTTTGCTCATTTTCAAAAAAGTACGTGAAGATTTGAATATTTCAACTTAGTATGAAAGTTTTCCACAATTCTTTCAATCAAGTCCTCTCTATAACAAAATTCTGAGAAATGACAAAAATACCCTTATGTTATTTTTCAAATCTTCTTTTTAATAAATCAATTTAGAGAATTGATCAAGTCCAACCCAAATGACCTAGTGGGGCCCACTTCAACTGCCTTTGTGCATGGATGGTTAAAAAATGGGGTTACCAAATGACAAAAAAACTAGCTTCATTAAATGGTTATGATCATCAAAATCAAAATGGCCATTTTTGGGGAGGAAAGGGGTTAAGAAAAGACAAAAACTTGTCATAATGTAGGGGTATTTTTGTCATTTCTCGAAAAATTTATGGAGAGGACTTGATTGAAGGAATTGTGGAAAACTTTTAAACTTTTTTGAAATATTCAAATCTTCGTGTACTTTTTTAAAAATGAGCCAAAAGCTTTATACCTTTCTGAAAATTTACCCTCTTTCATATGGTAGTTTGCTGTGGAGAAACCATAAACAAGTTAAAACCCGATTTTTAAACTTTAATATGATCAGCCAACAAGGCTTGCATGCATTACTAATCATAGCAATTCTAAGGTGCAAAATCAACCCTAAAGTTGAATCAATTGCACCAATAAGAATAGGTGTATAAGCCAGTTGATTGGCATGGATGAGAGAGTTTCCTGCTTTTATTTTGACGAAAGTCAACAAAATTCCTTCAGAAACCTGTTTTCATTGAAGCTTATAAAAGGAAAAACAATTGAAAGTCCCAGATGAATCTAGATAGCTTGAATCACTAATCCATATCTCATGTCCTTAGATGTCTAACTTTGGCCATTATGACTGAAAACCAATAATACCAAAATACCCGAAAGACTGTACCAACTTTGAATCTAACATAAGTTCCGAAAATATCTTAACAATCACAACCTTATTTTTTCCCGTCAGTACCTGGTAATAAGTAATAACTCCCCCAATACTTGTTGATATTGCACAAGCTTGGTCTTGTTGGAAAGATGATTGAATAATTGAACATCGTTTCATTCATGTAATGTGTTCTATATTGTAATGTGTTCTATATTGAGAATAACACTGAAAAACAACTCTGATGTTGTTAATTTATTTGGCATGAATGCAATGCTCCCACAGTTGGAGTGGCCCCTGTGATGTCTTGGTTCACCATCTATGATTCCGAAATCGTGATTAAATCTTCTCTGACCATGTGATTATTGAAAATCTATGGTCTGTATCCTTTTTCTCTTTACCATGATCTTTTGGGATTTCTTTAATTCTGATCCATAAAAGATTAGCATGTTTCAATAATGCTTATAAAGAGTATTAATATTAAATTGTATGATTTTTATGTCAAAGGTTGAAAGTTCATGCGTAGAGGTACAATTATTAGTGACTATTTGTCCTTACCTTATAATTTCAGTCATTGATATGATTTTTCGCTTGCTATTTTAGGTTTTATTTCTTCTCCTATTTTTTAATAGCACTTATGTTTCCTATTGACTTTTGAGGTCTGATCGTCCCTTCAATCCATGACAGTGCACAAGCACACTCCTTGGATGAAATACTCTGGGGAAGATTTTTTGTTGGCCTTGGCATTGGTGTGAACACTGTCCTTGTTCCAATTTATATTTCAGAGGTACAAGTTGATGTTAATGTGTTAAAAGTTTCAAATGTCTTCTGATTAAATATTTAGTTTGGTTTTTTAGCATAATTTTTGTCTACTCTATGGAGAAATGATGTAGGCCAAGAGGAAGCCCGCCATGTTGCTTGGGCACACATGCCAAGCCCACTTCAGGTGCAAGCACTAGACCCTCTCCATCTAGGATTTTCTTATATTTCTGGAGCTCTGGGGTTGCACGGGTAGAGATCTTAGATTGAAATTCAGCAATGACTTGCCTTGATGGAATTAGTGAAGATTTCATGAATATGAATATGGACTATGGGGACAAGATTAGTAAAAAGTGGAAACTTATAGAAGGGAGATTAAGCAGAATGAACCTACTCTGTTTGGAGGTGGGTGGGTTTACAAGGGCCACTTAATCTATCGATCTACCATTTATTAGATCAATGTTGTCCACTGAGCTAAGCTGCGTGCTTGATTAAGTAGGAGATGCCAACCAGCTTGAAGAGATATGAAGAGAATAGTAATAATTAACCAAAAGCCTTTTGTCATAAAACTGTAGTTATATTTAAAAATGCTTACTAACCTAAAGAGAAACTGAAGAATGTCCCAATTGATCTGAAAAATGGACAATTCACAGCATGTTGTGAAGGTGGAGAGGGAAGGAGAGAAGAGAGGGGAGAAAGCATATTTGGTGACCATGGAAATGAAGCAGATTTGGCGACCATGGAAATGACAATCACAAGTGGGAATGGAGGCTGAAAACTGTCTTGGAGAGAGGATAATGTCATGGACATTATTCTGAGAGGAATGGGAACAAGGGAGGAGGAAGCTCATGACGACTTGTCATGACCCGAATTCCGGGGCCTGCTGGATTCCAGGTGGTGACTAATAGGCAATATTCACCATGCATAAATCAAATAAGTTCACATAAGGTATTTGGCGTTTCCTACTAAATAACTAGAACTTGTATTAAAGTAAAATCCACCTTTTGTTCATCAAAACAATTCACTATGTTTGAATAAAATAAACCATTACAATCTTTAAGTTATCTAACTGAACTAAACTAAATCAATAAAACGGAAAATTATTTCTCTTCAATCTTCTAGATGCTCCCGTCCTCTCAAGTATGCACGCCAAAGCCTATCTCCTAGTCATTACTATATTCCTCGGTCTCTAAGTTCTGGTTACCTGGAACTGGAAGGGGCAATCTGGGAGTCAGTGGAAACTGAGTGAATAAACATACAACTCCATTTATAGACATAAACATCATCAGAACATAAAAGCACAATTCAATTAAGTAGGTTCATCCACATAAGAGATGCGTGCAATTACAATATCCTGATTATGGTCCACACCAACGGTCAAGGTCTCATCTGAACACAACCTCCTAGCCAGCAAGTAGCACAGGCCAACAAGGATCAAGTACCTTAATGTTCAGGATCAACAGGGCACCTTTTTTTTTTTTTTTGGATAGTTAGGAGTTTGTATTTCCGAAGAGAGATTACAAAGAACAAAAGAATGTGAGATAGCTCCAAGATCGTTTACCTACTCTTGACAGAGACGAGCAAAAGAGAAGAGCTAACTACCAAAAATCCAAACCGGCTGCAAGATCCCACCCACAAGCCCGCCAGCTAAAAACAGGAAACTCGACCCGATGTGCAGCCATACAAGGAGGCAAAGGGAGAGGGCAAAAATATCAGAAAGACCAAAGAAACACAGCAACAATGTGAGTGAAATGGGCAGAACATAGCAGGCTTAGTTAGCTAATCCAGTTGATTGGCCATTACTTCTGTAGCTACTGGCTCTACAAGAAAGATGGGTCCCAGCTGCGGAAAATTTACTAAAGACCTCAACTTTCAGGTTCTTGATTAGAGCATTTAATTTTCTAGCGTTGAATCTCTGCTGCCAAGGAGATATGGATGGATCCAAAACTGCTTCTCTGAGTTTCTTCCAATCTGAGTAGATGATAAGATTTTGGCAGTGGTTGGCCACGTGAGAGATAATCGTGAAAGAGGCTTTGAACATGTCTTCATCCTCATTGATTAGAGTCCAAGTTGGGTTCTTTACTTCATCTGTCAGGAAGCCGACACCAACGGGGCACCTTCTTAACATTTATACGCACATATTCGAGGTGACCAACAAGGCCAACTATATCCAGGCAGTACCAAAGAATTTTAGTTCACCTGAGGCTGACCCTAAGTCGGACAGCATAATCTTGAGGCTGACTTGAAGTCGGACAATCATCTTTCTCACTAGGCTGACCTATGTCAGACATTATTATCATCACGAGGCTGACCTAAGCCAGACAATGTCATTCACAAAAAGCCTTTGTACCATACTTAGTGGTATAGGACGTCTGAAGGCAAATTCAGGTTGTGTCTAAATCCTTTGAACATCATTCCCATACTCTTTTAATTAACTGTTAAATTCAAATTTATTCCTTACACTCTATAATTGTGTTTGCTTCTGTAATCAGCCCAATACACTAATATTTATATTTAAACTGCCACCACCAACTTCAGTATTGTTAGCCATGGTGCATGAGGGTAATCACATAACCATCTCTTGAGAGATGCAAGAACCAACCTTAATTAACATAGCACAACACAAAACATATGGCATCACCAGTTACCACGATCCACTGCATAATTACATCGTTGAACCAACTATGCACAGTCTCATCATAGATAATATAATATCCATAGCAACAAATAGTGATCACCATTCAATCATTCAACAGTTCTTTGGTGTCATAAAAGAGGAAGAATCATCACTATCTATTCAACATGATACATATTCATAAATAAAGTACATTCATAATACATGCATAAGAAACTCATAATTAGATCTTTGAATCAGACATCACAATTACTTTATTGGTAACACGTTAGGCAAGAACATTCGGCTATCGTTGATCACATGAAATCCAAGTACCAATCAGTTCTATCATAAGAAGAAAAACACCAGCATGGCTTCATCACAGTGTGCATATGTTCAAGATCAATATCTCAAAGTACTTTATTAAAACCCAAATCCCTATAGTTAGCTATTCTGTCTCCCAAGTACATGATACGGCTAAACCAAATTTCATAGTTTAGGGTTCAGTCCACAAGAAGAGGCATGGTGGTGGAGCGAGGCCGTCCAAGACAAGATAAGAGTTAAAAGAGAGTGCTTTAAAACTTGGCAAAAGGATCGAAATGGAGCGAACTTGGAGACGTATAAAGAAGCAAAAAGAGAAACCAAAAAGGCAGTTAGTGAGGCCAAGGCAAAGGCATTTGAGGAGCTATATAGGCGACTTGACACTAAGGAAGGCGAAAGAGAGATATTCAAGCTTGCTAAAGCCAGAGATAGGCTGACCAAGGACTAAAACCAAGTTAAATGCATTAAGGATGAGGCTAAAATAGTATTAGTAAAGGAAGATGAGATAAAGGAGCATTGGAAGAGCTACTTCTACAAGTTACTTAACGAAAGTAGTAGTAGTGACATACAATTGAGGCAAGGGAAGAATCGAATCATAGGTTCTATAGGAGTTTCAGTAGGGAAGAAGTTAAAGAAGTATTGAAATGGATGAAGAATGGGAAAGCGGTTGGGCCAGATGGTATCTCTATTGAGGTCTGGAGGTGCTTGGGGGAGGATGGCATAAGTTGGTTGACAAAGCTTTTTAATATAGTGCTAAAGAGCAAGAAGATGCCTGATGCATGGAGGAAAAGTATTCTTATACCCATATACAAGAACAAAGGAGATATTCAGAACTGTGCGAACTACCGTGGGATTAAATTGATGAGCCATACGATGAAATTATGGGAGAGAGTTATTGAGAGAAGACTAAGAAGAACGACAAATGTTTCAGAGAATCAATTTGGTTTCATGCTTGGGAGATCAACCATGGAGGCTATCTTTCTCCTGAGAAGGTTAATGGAACAGTATAGAGAAGGTCAGAGAGATTTACATATGGTGTTTGTTGACTTGGAGAAGGCCTGTGACTGGGTTCCTAGGGAGATTCTATGGAGAGTACTGGAAAAGAAAAGAGTGTGTGTCGCATATATTGAGGCGATAAAGGATATGTATGATAGAGTCGTAACATCTATAAGAATGACTGGCGGAGAGACTAAAGAGTTTCCTATCACGATTGGTCTACACCAAAGCTCAGCGTTAAGCCCGTACTTGTTTGCCCTAGTTATGGATGAGATTACAAGACATATCCAGGATGAGGTGCCGTGGTGTATGCTATTTGCAGATGACATTGTTTTAGTGGATGAGACGAGAGGAGGAATGAATGCTAAGTTAGAATTGTGGCGGAAAACGTTAGAGATTAAAGGGTTTAGGCTAAGTCGATGCAAGACGGAATATATGGAATGCAAGTTTAGTCAAAGTAGGACACCTGGTAACATAGAAGTAAGTTTGGGTACACAAAAGATTATAGAGAAAGAAAACTTTAGATACCTTGGATCTATGGTGCAGCAGGATGGAGGGATTGATACTGATGTAAGTCACATGATTCAAGCCGGGTGGACCAAATGGAGGAGTGCTTCGGGTGTCTTGTGTGATCGGAAAGTCCCCCTCAAGGTTAAAGGAAAGTATTCTAAGGTGGCGTACCGTCCAGCGTTATTATATGGATCAGAGTGTTGGGCGGTAAAGCATAATCATGTTAAGAAGATGGAAGTTGCGGAGATGAGAATGCTAAGATGGATGTGCGGGATCACAAGGAGAGATAGGATTAGGAACGAGGAGATTATGGACAAAGTAGGAATAGCACCGATTGAAGATAAAATGAGAGAAAATCGACTGAGATGGTTCGGCCATGTTAGAAGGCGTCCAACGGAGGTACCTGTTAAAAGGTGTGAAAGCATGGAGATTGCCAGGAGTAGGAGAGGGAGAGAGAGACCTAAGAGAAGTTGGAAAGAAACTATTAAACATGACCTTGCCTTCGTGGATCTAACTGAGACATGGCCCTAAACAGATTTGATTGGCGTCGTCAAATCCATATAGCTGACCCCACCTAGTTGAAAAAGGCTTGGTTTGGTTTGGTTTAGGGTTCAGTCCACAAGAAGGTCTCTTGTCCTAGGGTTCCATAATTCCCAAACCCTAAATAATGTTTTGACTGTACCTAAAATTTGAGTTTAGGGTTCAGCTGATCTCCAAACCTGAAATTTGGGGTTCAAGTGACCTGAAGGCTCCCCATGTGTGTCCAAAAATTAGGCATCAGTAACTATGCATTATATGAGTGTCTAGATTAAACTCCTAGTCTCAAATTAACAATAGAATGAGAAAATCAATGTGAATTTGGGAAAAACTTAGGGCGTGTTTGGCATCGTGCCATTCGGATGTTCCCATGTTCCCACGAGATGAGGTTGTGGAAAACATGTTTGGTATGTGTAAATCACTATTCCAAATTTTGGTCTCATGGGAAGGAATCTCAAAATCTTAACCTGCGGGCATGAGAAAGTTGGAACGAAAATTTTTTATCTTTTTCTAAGAAACAACCCGTTGGCACAAGTGTATCATACTTATCTCTTACCATTTAAAGAATGTCATTTAAATATTTCAAATCCTCTCACTTATCCTAAAGGTAGGCCCCATGTTCATAATCTCAAATAAAGTCGCTCCACTTGGTAATTCCTAAAGGTGGGTCAATAGTCGTAATCATAAAAGGTGGGGCCCGTATTATAATCCCTATAATGGTGGGACCACATTATAAATCATATGAATGCGTGCCCCATGTTTCAATTTCTAAGGGCGGGCATCACGTTGTAATTTCTAAAGGTGGGCCCATATCATAATTTCTATAATGGTGGGATCACATTATAAATCCTATGGATGTGGGCTCCACCCCCATGTTCTAATTTTTAAAGGTGGGCACCACATTATAATTTTTAAAGGCATGTCCAGTGTCCACAATCACAAAAAATGTGGCCGTACTTTGTAATTCCTAAGTGTGGGCCACATGGTTACGATCACAATAGGTGGACCCACATTGTAAATCCTATAAATGTAGGCCCCATATTCTAATTCCTAAAGCTGTGTACCACATTGTAATTTTTAGAGGTGGGTCCCATATTTACATTCACAAAAAGGTGGCCCCACATTATAATTCATACAAAAGTGGGCCACATTGTAAATCCTATGAATACGGACCCCATATTTTAATTTTTAAATGTGGGTATCAAGTTGTGATTTTATAGGTGGGTCCCATGTAGGATAATAATAAAGTGTCGAAACAATAAAAGGTGGGTCTCACATTGTAAATCCTATGTCTGCTCCTTGGAACAAAACTTTTATAATGTTATCAAACAAAATTCTGTACAACATATTCTCAGCAGAGTAAATTAATATAATTTTACCAAACAAGTTATGCAGAGTATAGTCTCGGTACAATTTGATCTCAGCACAACCTGATCTGAGCACAAAATAGAGAACAACACGAGAACGATGCCAAACGGGCCCTTAGTTTAATCATAAAGAGATTCAGGAATCATGAAAGAAGAACATTCATATACTCTAATTACATCGAAAATTACAACCATGCACATTAGATCAAAGGATTGAGTCTCGGCTGAGGTTGGAACCCCTTATACGGAGTTCCTCTTAGGGCCAAAACCCATCCTTGGGTTTAGCCAATGGTCCAAACCCCTTTAGGGCTGGCCGACCAAGGATATTAGGTCTAGATGGTAATACATCTTTCCCCCACCTTATTATCTTATCGTAACAAAATCACACAGTTTTCTCCAATCTTCAGATATCATCCATTAGAACCGTATAAGCTTAAGCATATTTGCATGTCTACTCACCTTGTATATGTGATTGATGCTCGATTTACTTGAGGAAACAAGTATGTTATCCACCAAGCCAAAATCTGCTAAATCTTGCTCTACCTCCTCCTAGTTCTTCTTAGTTCTCCCTAGGGTTAGGGTTTTCCTCTTGAGAAATTGCAAGGTTTTGTAAAAGAGAAGGGAAGAGAGGAGTGATAGGGTTTGGGGGTCGAATGGCTTTTAAAGAAGCCAAGGTCGTGCGGTAGCGTTAGCATCCCATTGGGATTCGTGCGCAAGGCTTTGTTAAGCCTCAGGAGTTGTGCTCACTTCTCTTATGCATGAGAGGGTCCCATCTCTATTGGTTTGCTGTTCACTGAAGTTACAATGCAAAGGGTCCCATCCTACCTATTCTAAAAGTCTTTTATAACAAGTAAATGACCCTACCAAGTTCCTCTTGTTTTATCTCTTATTGTGATTGTAGTTTTTTCTTGCTGTCTCCATTGTAGCTTTCCCTCATCAGTAGTGGCAGGGGCTTCAGGCTTTCTGAAGTGGCGATGGTTTTTTGGTAGTGGGATGGTGGTGGGATTGGTTGTGGGCTTGGGATGATGAATGGAAGGGGTGGATAGTGATAATGGGATGGACGGATAGGGGTAATCATGCGAATCAATTGCGAGGATCGTTTGTCTGTGATTCCAATTGATGCAATCCTATGGTTAGGATCGTAGGTGCCGCAACACATTCAAGGTTTCCACAGAAACAAACACACGATGAAGACACTCCCACGAGGAAAAATTCTATTAACTCAAATCTGAGATTATTAATCTCTACAATGCCATATATATAGTAAAAGAAACTTAGGGGCTTAGAAACAATCCTAATCAAATTAGGAAAGAAGATAAAAATCCTATCCAAATTAGAAACCTAATCCTAATTACAACTGTTAAATAAAATTAGAAAAATAATGAAATCTCTATAGTTTCTTGGGTCCCACATATGGCTCACAAGTCTGTCTCCAATGATATAACGGTGCTGCTCCATCACTCTTTTATTCCACTTCACTTTACTCAAAGTTACTCCCATAATATATAATAAAGTTCCTTTAACTCCATCCTCTTCATTTAGAACCTTTCATTATTTTACTTTACACTGACCATCCAAACACATGCAAAGTAACCCACTACTCATTTTTTTTCAACCCACTCCTCTTTAACTTTATGCATAATGTGATACTCACTCCACTCTTACTCTTTCCCTCTTGCAAACAAACTGGCCCTGGAGCCTTGGGCTGGTTATGAATACATTATTCTTTTGTGTAGGCTGTATGATCTGCTTCCTGATGTTCAATATTATTTGACTAATTTCTGTTGCCAGTTTTATAAAAAAACTTGTTATTTGATGCTTAGTTATATGGTTTGCATCTGTATGAGTTTAATGTCTCTGCTAATAATTTTTTATCCTCTTTCCTCATATATGACTGTTGTGCTGCAGGTTTCTCCAACAAGATATAGAGGTTCACTGGGAACTTTATGTCAAATTGGAACGTGCATGGGGATAATTGTGTCACTGTTTCTAGGAATTCCTTCTGAAAATGATCCACATTGGTGAGCCTTTCTTCTTTTTAATAAGCTGGCATAAGCCCAAGGTTTACTGTTCAGTAATTTAGGTAGTTGGGCCATTAACACTAGAGAATGTCCAATGTTGAGAATTTCCATATTTATATAGTTTTCTTTGTGTGTGCTTGCTCTCTCTCTCTCTCTCTCTCTCTCTCTCCCCCCATATGTGTGTTTAAGTCTCTCTCTCTCTCTCTCTCTCTCTCTCCCCCCATATGTGTGTTTAAGTCCATGTTTTTTCTACTAAATTGGGAATCACACTTAGTGAACAACTTCAGTAAGTCCTTATCCTTTTTTCTTAATAGAAAACCCACCTTTATTTATTTCTTCATGTTGAATGCAGTGTTGTAGTAGTTATTTGCTGATTTGCAGTTTTCATCAAGGAGTCAATGCATCCGTGACTCTGTGACATAATCTAGAATTGAAGAGTTCCTACTTGGCAGTCCATACTCTGTTGGTGAACAAAAAGGTTCAAAATTTCAGCCCTGAAATGTTCAAAATCCATTGAACAAATCACCGAAAAACCTGCAGATGTGCATGCAGATAAGTGAGGTGACAGGTATTCACATGCAGTCGTGTGTTTACAGTGACAACTGACAAGTAAAAAATCCAGAATATTGGTCCAGATGCTGAAACTAAATCCAGTGGAGCTCAACCAGAAAGAAAAACCTGTTTCACACGAACAAGAAGAACCATAGTTACCTGATTCGCAGTTCGACCAATTCGGATTTGAATTTGCAGTTCGCAATTCGACAGTAACCCAAATTCGAAAATTCAATGGGGTAGGCTGAGTTAATTCGGTTTTCAATTCGCTTGATTCGCAATTCGAGTTCGATGAATTCACTAAGTTAATTCGAATATATAATTCGATATAGTTCGATATAATTCGCATTTCCATTCAATATATGCATAAATGTTTTTTTTTTAGTCATTTGATGCTTTAATAAGTATGAGCAAATAAATGATTAAAAGCATTTAATCAATAAACTATGAGAAAATAAATGTTTAAAAACAATCCATAACTTTTTTCTATTATTAATCAATAAACTTCAATCATTTAACTATCCATATAAAATAAATTAAATCCTAAACACAAAATAAAAATGATATAAAATATCAAACACCAAAACATAAATAAAAAGTAAGGTAAAATAAAAATTCATCAGAAATAAGAGTATGAAATAAAAGTCTTCATTTCCAATGCCTTTTCCCTTTGTCATGAGAAGATGGCAAACTGCATCTGTATGATGAAATACTTCTGTCTACTAGGTGAAGTGATTGTAAAGAGGATTGGGTGACTGCAACATTTGATGTACCACTTGGTTGGGACTCCACTCTACTGTCATTATGATTTTGAAGTTGAGGCTCCTCATCATTGTCTAGTGCTTTCCACCTTAGGTTTTCTAAATGTGCACTTGAATCTTCAATAACATCTGGCTCAGGATTAATGTCCCATTTTCTGAATGGTCCTTCATTATATCCCTCCTTCATGCATGATAAAAGGCGAAGATTTGAATGAATAAAGACAAGTTTCTCTGCATGTTTTGCATTAAGCCTGTTTCTTTTGACATTATGGATAAATGAATATGTACTCCAATTCCTCTCTACAGACGATGAGCTTACGGGTTGTGCTAGAACTTTTATAGCTATCTTTGCTAGCTCTGGCGTCTCTGATCCATATGTTGACCGCCATTTTATTGGTGGTGACATAGTGACTGCATCCACCTTTGCTGCAAGAAGCCCAAAAATGCCATCTTTAGAATGAAATATGGCATATTGAGCCCTCAAATTAGCCTCAGCTTCAGTGTCCTATTGAAAAAACAAATTGCAAAATATTGAATGTGTTAGGTACATATTAAAAACATAATAAATGAAATATCTATAAAAATTTAAATTGAAGATGCTTACGTTAGTTAGTCTCTCAAATGCTTCCATCACTCCCGTTATGACCTCCTTATCTTGATTTGGGAGCTTTCTTTTCTCACCACTAGGTGCTAATTTAGTAAGATATGATGAATCATAAAACTGAGGTGTAAGTGCAAATCCAAGACAATGTAATGGGCTATGCATCATTTTCCACCTTTTTATTACAATATTTTCCATCATCTCATAAATCTCCTTAAAATTGGCAGAACCATTGAGACTATCTTTTATCTCACCAAGCATATTGTCCATTCCTTCATATACCTCGCCCATCAATGGTCCTTCTTTAACACAAAATTTAATCATTTTGAAAATGGGTTTGGTAATTTTTACCATTTACCTCACATTTGTCCAAAAAGTATCCTCATCATCAGTCACCCATCACTTTATGTTTTTTGCTATCTCTTGCATTTTTTTTAATTGCCATGTTTTGCCTATTCTTTCTGGTCATCAAGAACAACGGTAGTTTTAAGGGCTTGTCTCACATCTAAGAGTCGCTTCATCATGACATAATGTGAAGCAAATCGAGTCTTCGCAACTTTTAGAAGTTCTAATCGAGAATTGACTTCTAAATATTTCCAATGCATGTGTATGATTGATAATTTATGTCACAATTGTCTTGCACATGGTATAAAATTCTTCATATGATGGCCAATGCTTTGACAAATCTTTAAAGATCAGATTAATTGTGTGACAGGCGCAAGGAGACCAAAATATTTGACTATAAACCTTTTCGACTTCCTTACCTGGAGACCAAAATATTTGACTATAAACCTTTTTGACTTCCTTACCTGCCAGCTTGTAATTGGCTGCATTGTCTGTGATTATTTGAACAATATTAGATGGACCTACCTCAATTGCATCTATCAATAAGGATTTTATATAAGATCCAGTCTTTTCAACACCAGAGCACTCTACCGCATGCAAAAACATCGCCCCATCCTTATTTGTTGCAAGCACATTAATCAGTGGCTGACTCTTTACGTTGGTCCATCCATCAAAGATGATAGACACACCATACATATGCCATGTATCTTTAATTATTGCAATTTCATTCTCCACTTTTCTTTTCTCCTCATCTAACAAAGATGCTCTAGCCTTTTCAAATGAAGGCGCTTTTTATCCTTCAGACGCTTTATTTATAGCTGAAATCATTTCATGAAAAAATGGCGACCGCAATATATTGAAGGGCACTCCACAAGCACATAACCATCTTACTATTGCACTGTCTCTTTCTACCTTCTTAAAGGACTCCATAATTGGGTTCTTTTGCTTAACTTGTTGTAGTGGGAGAAGTGTTGAGTGCTTTAACTGTGAATGAACTCCGGATTTCCCTGCTTTCTTTACCCTATCAATAATTTCTTGTAATAATTGAGGACCTTTAGGTTGCTTAAGCAATGCTTGACATCGGGTAATATCTGATTTTTTATTTGGCCTAGGCCCAAAAAAGTTTTGGTGAATTCTTGTGTAGGAACTTTTGAACTTACGCTTACAGTGTGGACAAAGCCATAATTTACCAGTTTTCGCGTCCCCCAATATCTTCACTTCATCCCATAGTGGCTTTCCTTTAAAAATACTTTCTTTTCCTGATGGAATTTCATCTTGATTTCCATCTATATCTTTATCACTATTCTGGTTGATATACTGTTCAGCTTCTTCTTCAATACAAATGACATCATCATCTTCTTGTTGCTTTCTTTTTCTCTGTCCACTAAACATTATGCTGCACAAATTTGAATATATTAAGAAGAATATTTTTGTTACACAATAAACATTGTAATTCTATATCTAATTATTTGAAAATGTGGCATTTCTAGATTATAAGTGGGCCTTGTCAAGTTTTAGTCCAATGTAAAAGGTTTTTCAAATCTCCATTTTATATCATCATCAATTGTTAATATTTTGTATTGGGCTATCAATGAGCTGGTTACTAATCTTGATATATTTCTTCTTGACATTGGTATAAATCTAAATTAACGCTAATAAGAAATTATGCCTACATCTGACTCATCAAATAGGTATAAATAATCTTTTTTTTTTCCTATTGTATTCACATATTTCATAATTGGTTGATCTTATGGTTTTTTTTATTACCGATAAAATAGGGAGTCATCTATTATGATTGAATTGGATTTTTAATAAGTAGGACCTACTTTGGAGTTTTAACAATTTTCATTAAGTTTTTAGTGAGTCGAGCTAGAAGGCAAATGAAATTAGATATAAAATCTATAATCAATCTAACAAGGTTTTGTCTCAATTTTTTGTGAAATTTCAATCATTAACAAAAACTTGATGAAGATTAATTATAGAACGGTTTGGATTTAATAAAAAAAAAAAGAGCCATACATAGCAATAATGATGATGATGATAATTTAATGTTTGCATTCTGATTTATTGAATAATTTAATATAGCATGTGATTAGATTTCTCATAGGTTGGGACCAAGACCAACATCAAGTTTTACAAGATTTCATATCCAAAAGCCCAAGGCTCAACTCCCAGTTCTCCTCTATTGTCTAAAATTGTGGATTTTCTAAATGTATAAAACACTACTTGTGCCACTCATATTGGGACCCATATATAAAAAATCTAAGCTAGTAAAAATGAGTTTAGCATATTATTGATTACTTTTACACTTCATTAAGAGAGGGATCCTCTGTTGTTTATTTAGTATAAATAAGTAAATTCTTTTATAATATTTTATTCACATATCTAGTAAGTGACTAATCTTTCTTTTTTTGTATTTTATTTTAAAAGGAAATTTAATTAAACCCCACGTAAAGGGAGCCAATTATATTGATCAAGTGTTTGTCATAAGTGAGACCCACGTTGGGATTCACACATCCAAATTAAATATAAGATAAGTCCAAATGTGGAGAACAAACAAAGAAACAGATAGATATGATATCCTAAGTTGTTGGTAAGTTGAATAGTCAAAACTCAAAATGTATGCAAGAGGAGGGAGAACAGATAACCTTTAATAGACATGAATGTGATCCTCTAACATTCTAACCAAGCGCAATCACGAGTTAATCCATAGTGGGCATTCACATATCAAAATCCAATCGATTCAAAATACATGCCATATACCAACATAGGGTATCTTCAAATCTTACATCGATCAGAGCTTGATCAACTTTTAGATTGATTGCTTGATAAAAAAAAAAAAAAATGTGACCAACACAAATTTTATGTATAATTATTTTAACAATTTTTTTCAAAAAGTCTATCCAATGGTGGGTCAAACTCAGATTGATGAATAGTTTAAGAATAGCCTATACACCTGCAGGATGATTATTGAATATGGTTTGAATTTCAATAGGTGGACCCCACTAATTTGTTCTCCTTTTAACTTGGGATTTCTCAAGATTTCCAGTGAAGATCCAACTGGATTTGATTTCCCACAAATCGAGTAGCAACGTTTGAAAAGGAGAAAGAGTATAGAAGGAGAGAAAATCCACTTTAATCACATCCATTCATCTTTATGGCCCACCAACAGTGTACCATTGAGATTGAGGAAGATGAGGATTATTCTCAGCATAATAAAAATTTCAAGTGTCTTGAGAACTACCAAAAAAATAATTATGCTATTGACTTTCCATTCTCAACGAAATTTCAGTGATTGAATGGATTGAGATGGAGAGAGAAAAGTCTCTTTTCCCCTTCCCCTTGTCATCTCCTTCGCTTCTGCAGACTGCAAGCCCCTTTCTCTGTTTTTCCCCTTAAAACTCTTTGCATGTTTGTGTGAAGAAGATGGCGATGAGATACATACCTGAAATCCTCCGTAGCATGCACTACACGGGAGAATACGAGGAGTCTGAGAACCAAAAATCTAGATTTAATTGCACAGGCCCGTGATTAAGCGATTGTGTCTGCAAGTATGCATACCAAGAGATTAAACAGGTATTTTACAATTTGAGTTCTACTCGATTTCTAAAATCAGTTTTGTTCTGATTCTTCTTCCGATTTAACTTTCTATTTTTAATTTTTAATGTTACTTTAATATAGATCCCTCCTCTCCTCTGTAACTCATATTTTTGGAGGGTTTTTCACTTCCATTACAACTCTCCACTCTCCAATGCCTTTCTTATATCATGAAATAAGATGTCGAACTGAATCAAATCCGGCATTTTGCAAACTCCGAAATTTCACCGAATCGAATGGCGATTTATTCATTGCGAACGGTTTGGGATTCGGAACCCAGAACATTGAATTAGGTAACTATGAGAAGAACACAGTACCAGCCCAGAACTTAAATAATTTTAGTGAACATAATTTCCTTTACGTGGTGCCAGCTTCTTATATCCCTATTTTCTCTTAGAGTTTGTCCTACCTTTTGTTCTCAATACCTACTACTATGAGATCTAACAGTCTAATAATAATTGCTTACGATTGGTCCCCATTGTAATTAAATACAGTGATGGAAAAAAAAAATGAAGGTTAACTGCCACAGGTACTGCATTCTAACATGCTATTTGTTGTAGGCTGAGACAATCTGGGCCCCTATGATGCTGGGCCTGCTTAGCAGTTCGAGGCCTGGCTTGGTCTTGCGCTGGATCTGGGCCTGTGCCTGTGAACCCTAATTGGCTGGGCTGCATCGTTCCCTTGGGTTGGGAAGAACTCAGCACTGACTAGGTGTGTAACTTGTAAGCCTGCAGTCTGTCAGCTTATATCCATGATATCTCTTCCTTTGTGATCCATGTACTTTTTGAACCAAACCCTCCTCTACATTTCACACTGCTTTGATATCAATTCCTCATGCTTCTTCTCTACGACATCTGGCTGCTTGGTTGAAATCCCTGTTTCTACTCCCCACCCCCCAAAACGCCAACACCCCCACCCACCCCGTCCCCCTCCTCCAAACACTCCCCACCACCACCCCCCCCCCCCCCCCCCCCCCCCCCCAATCCGTCGTCAGAATATTCATTGTTGGAGAAATTTCAAATGCCTGGGGAAGCTTAACCTCAGAAGAGTTGCCTCTTAATTTCTGCAAAAGTCTTGCATGGCCCATTTTCCTCAGTTTTAGTTTATTGTAAGTGCCTCCAAACAAGTGCACTATCACTTGACGCCAACCTCATACACTGTTGACCTTTTAGATGTGTCCACACTTGCTTTGTACCTATCATCACTAGCCTAAATCTTTTGTTAGATCTGCTTGTGAAGGCTGTGAATATAATCAGCTAATGCTTTGGCATCATTCTCACATCCCAAACCCTCGACCCACAGGTCCTGGACTATGACTAATGGGCAATCAAACCAACATAAATTGAATCCACCATATAAGCATACCGCTGGGCATTTATTTATTTCATCTAATATCCATTACTAAAGATCATGTATAAAGGAAGAAAAACTGTCTAAATACACAACATTAATAAAATCCAGTAGTCCAATCTAACTAATTTTTATTCATAAATTCAGAACTAAAATCCAAACGAGGCTAATCCTCATCGTCTGTGATGATATGCCTTGCCACCACGGATGTCAAAGTTAAGCGCTTGATCATCGCAGCTCGCACATGCTCCTACAATCTTGTTACCTGACAAGGACAAATAGGGAATTAGTATCCACTGAGTGAGGATAAACTCTACATAATTGGGTACAAGTGTGTGTAATCATATGTGACCAAAAGAGATGCATTACTAGTTATGAGAACAAACAAATAAACCTTTCGTAAATCATATGCTCCATCAAACTACTTACGTGAGACACCTTGACTAGCCTCAATTGAATACTAGCACTGGTTCGCAACAGATGTTTCACACACCACATTTCTGAGCTCGAATCACAACTCATGCCCCTCATCACTCCATAAGACTCTCCCGCATCAGCCATGTCACAACAGTCCTCCCTCATTCTTATGACACTAATCCATCTCATAGACACAACAAAATAATTTGCAACACCAAGTCTCAATCCTCATCCATCAACCCCACAGCACAACTAGAAAGTCCCCCAGTAACACAACAAATCATATCATGTCCACAAATCAAACATATATTCAATTCTCTCTTCAACACACGCGCAAACCTTTAAAAATATATCTGAGTTTCAGAATTAAACTCCCAAATTGGCCCTTGTATATGAGTGTCCCTATACTGTTCTTGGCATTTGAGGGTGTCCAAAAGAGTAATACAACCAGCCAAATACTGAATAACTTTCTTTTATTAATTTATTAAATGATCAATATAGAAGTAAACCCTTTCGGTTTCTGCAGTGAACCACGCAACATTTCCTGGTTGGAATTTTCCCTTGCCAAAAGTTGGAATGGGTCATTATCATGTGCGTGATGTCACCACATCCAGCCCGTTATTAGTGTATAATATTTCTTAATTGTCACAATAATTTCAGAAGTATATATTTCTGATATGGGTCTCCTGTTACAGCATAAGTAACCAGATGTGCTTCCGAAAACAGAATGGGTATACAAAAACCATCCACCAATCTGTATACAGTTTTTTTAAAAACTGAATTGAACAGGTGTCTTACCAAGGAAATCAATCTTCCTACATCAAAACTGAGATCACAGATTATTTATTAATGTTCATTAAATGTAACCTGATACTAGCATACATACAACATCAAGGAATTAAATTTTCAAACACAATAGCATTCCAAGGAGGTCTACAGTTTGTAAAAATATAATTTAGCCTCAAATCAGAATTGAAATAATACAAGAAATATGCCTGAAATTCCAAACATAAGGTTGACCAGCCCTACATCTCATGATCTAGGGTTTGGCCATCACCATATAGCCCAAACTGATTTTGGCCAACCCTAGATCATCAGATCTAGGGTTTGGCCAGCATCTAAGGCCCAGATCTGATCTTGGCCAATTTCTCATGATGTCTGAGCATCTGCTCCTACTCCATTGTAAACCAATTCTGAAAAAAAAAAAAAAAATTTTTTTTCCAATTCTACCAATATACAAATTAAAACAAACACGAAATACACAATCGGGCCGAATTTCCCTCATCTTTAATAGAATCTAGTTCCTTTGTTTACTTGTGGCAGGCTGTATGTCATCAAATTTGAGAGCTCCTCCTCTGTTCCCTTCTCCTTGATTTCCAAAGGTCTTAGATTAGGGTTCCTTCCCAAAGAGATACAGACTGAAGGTTAGAAGAAGAATACTAGGGAAGTAAGGGTAAAATAGGGTTTCTAAGAGAAAGAACCCTTAATGCTGTTGTGGGATACTAGTAGAGCCCCCTCTAGTGTGCGCAACTCCCAAAATGCCTCGGGAGATGTGCGCAAGTCCAAGTCAAGTCCCTTCTTTTATTTTTATTTTTTATTTTTTTTGGCTTAAGTGTGGGTCCCCTCTCACTAACTTAAAACACAATTCCTCATGTTGTGATAGGTTCCACCACTTAACTTATGAATGTAACACATAACCCAAGTCCAATGGGCCCTAAAAACTATACCAAAATTCTAATTATCCTAGGGCCCACTAGGCAAGCCAACAAAAATAAAACTTCTTATATATGGGCATATCAATTAGTATTTAGAAGACCCAAAAACATATGAGCCCCAAAAATTGGGTCATTACAATCATCACTTGATATAGTTTGTTGTAACCTTGATATACATTGTTACACTGTTCTCTATGAGCTTAAGCTTTTAGAGTAAGTTGTTGTCAGCATAGTATCAGAGTGGGATGTCGAGTATTTGAATCCCTGGGGCTATTATGCCTTGTATTCTCCCACGTAGGGTGTGATTCCTGTGCAGAGCCCCTGTATTCTCCCATGGAGAGTGTAATTTCCATGAAGGAGCCCACACGTGCCCGGGGGGTGGGGGGTGTGGTTGGTTGGGTTGGAAGTTGGTGTTGGCGACAATACTAGATATTGTAAACTCGATTTGAACTTTGTCCCTGCAAAGAAGATATAGAAAATCACTGCTTAATGCAATTATTATATATGAACTTCACTTTTGGGAGAGCCCTGTTCTACTGCCTTGCATTAGATCCAGTAACACCTCTCAACCTAGGCTCTGTTTTGCATCCTTAGTTTCCCAGTTGTTTGAGGGTAATATGCTCTAGAGAATTGGAGCTGCAAACACCAATTGTTTCCACAAAGTGTGATGAAGTTGCTAAAGAACTGTGTTGTGATTGGGAATGAAAACAGGTCCATAGATACACAAATGCTTGAAGGATCCACATTGAAAAATTGGTTTTGGTCCAATATTTCAACCCATTTTTAATTCAGGTCCGGGTTTGGGTCCATTGCAAGGACCCAATAAAACCAGGGTCCAGTTCATGTCCATGAATTTCATACCCGAGGACCCTTGTTCCCAATACTATGACCATATATTATTATGTATATATAGTGTTCATGTATATCATATTGATATAAAAGTATTTTGGCCTCAATTTTGGCCAAGCTACAAGTTATTTTCTGGTTTAGGCCTGGGTTTGGGCCTTGAATTTAAATTGGGGTGCAGGTATGGTTCCTGTAACCTGAAGATGAATTGGTTATGGGTCCCATTTGGTAAATTTGGGTTCCAATCTGGGCATATTATGAACGCGACTTGAACCTGATCTGTTTCCATCTCCAGTCATAATCAGATATAATGGGTTCAGGGTACCCCATGCGCAATTCCTTGAAGAAAAGATCGATGATTTGATATGCATCTGTAGTACGTTCATAGGCAAGGAAGTGTGCCTCCTTTGAAAACTTATATTTGGCAACAAATATGTAATAATACCCCTGTGTCATCTTCAGTAAGCCTAGCAGAAAATCTATGGAGATGTCAATTCACAGTGATGCTTACTGCATGTGCATTTTGTTGTTAACCTATAGTTCAATTTTTTACTTATTGATTCAACTTCACATGTGCCTTCTTCTACTAAGGATATCATCTCGCATCATAGATTGTTCTAGAGGGCAACTGTAGGGACTTTTGTCATTATTTTATTTTATTTTTTTGAATTTTTCGTCTGTTTGAGAGTTTACTAAATCTTGGTTTACAGGTGGAGAACGATGCTGTATATTGCAAGTTTCCCTGCGTTTTTCTTATTTTCGGTATGCAGTTTGCTGCCGAGAGTCCTCGCTGGCTATGTAAAGTATGATATACATACTCTATTTTTTTAAAATTTTATTAATGAATTTTCTTTTAAGAACTTTCTTTTTTCAAGTGCATGGTAAGGCTGCCACTGATACCATCTTTGTAGGTAGGGAGACTGGATGATGCCAAGAAAGTTATTTGCCACCTTTGGAGTGAGTCTGAGGTTTCAAGTTCAATTGAAGATATTCAGTCTGTTATCAGAAATGATGGCAGTGATATGGAAACTAGCTGGTTTGAACTCCTTGCTGAACCACACAACAAAGGTAGGTTTTGGCTATGAGATAGAGAGTACCGATCCCTTAGTTTAAGTTAGTCTTTAATTTTAAATGCAAAGAGAATTTTTCTTGTTTTGTCATTTCTCTTTAATTTACATTGTAATACCCTGGGCCCACTATAAGGGCTAGATTATTTTCTGATATTTAATATTTAATTATCTGGATTTTTCTTAGAATTATTGGGACCCATAGTTTGAAGGAGGAATTCGAGTGGGACTTGTGTTGGTTATTCCATAGACTCGTGGTAATGTTAGGAATAGGATTGGCATGTGAGTAGGAAATAATAAAATTAGGAAGAGGACTTTGGGAAGGATTCTAACTTCTAGCTTTTATATATTGATCGACCCCAAGCCTCTCTCAAGCTATTCTCTCTCTCTTTTCTACTTTCTTTTCCATCAAGCCATAACAGGTGAGTAGAAATTCTGATCTAATTGTATGGTTCTGAATTTTTGGCTTTGCTCTTGTGTATATTTTTATTTCTCTATTTTATGGTGAGTAGAATTCCACATACACACTTTGTGTTGTCTTTCCTATATGAAGATATGTGTATCGATTGTTGTTTTGCTATGTAAATTTGTACTGCTTGTTTTCCCAGAACTGTTTGAAGCATTAAATATGGATAAATTGAATTCTCCACAACAGATTACATGTTTGAGGACCAGAATGACAGTGTCGACAAACCCATATCATGGTTATGGGTCCGATAACATTCAAATTTTGTTGGTAGATCTGATGATTGTGGTTCCTATTATTTAGACTGTTTCCAGACCTTGTTGTATTGCTAAGATGATCAAATCACTTGGAGATGCTGTGCAGAATTTAGAAAATTCCAGTTACGGCATGACAGAAACCAGTTTGGGTTGACTGGGGCTGTGAGACCCCATGGCCCACTTGATGATAGATCGGGACCATGGATCTGAATGTAGACTCATGGTCGACCGCTAAGGTCCAGGACCCATATGGAGTGGACCCCATGTGGCCCACTATCCAAGCATTCCAGTTTTTGCAAGCGGGAAGCCCTCCACCAGAACTGGGTTTCTGCGTGTTTTAGACTTGTACATGAAAAAGGTAAAAGAAGGTGTCGTTGACCTGGACACATTTTGAATAAGGGAGTACACATGTTCATAACATTAACTCTGTTAGAATTCTTACCTTTGCCCCTTAAGGTTCTAGAATTTAGACAAAAGGGCCTAATATTTATTGTTTTCATAGCTGGGCCTGTTTTGATTAATTTGAGACCATTCCTTGGATTTCAGACTTTATGAAATTACAAATAAGGGCTGATCAATTATGGTTATTATATTTATTCTTGGACTTGTTTTCTTAATTTCATTACTTGAGTAATTATGTTTTGAAGCATATTGTGGACTATGATGCCCGTTGTGTGCCACTGTTATTTGGGGATCTCATATGGTAGATTGTGTGGTTTATATATGTATAATTTGTGGTTGAGTTGGTACTTGAATATATCCCTCAAAACTATAAAGGGTGAGTTAGGTAATTGATCTCTTTCATCTCGTACACCGATTTTGATTCGGACTGGGGCAGATTAAATCCACATAATTTGAGAAGGGGTTGATAATGGAATTTGCCCATTACTAATGTTGAGGATATGCTAAATTTCATATTTTTGATGAGACATATTTGCTATTTGATTGGAACACTGAGATACGATGACTTTGTTTGGAGGAACCTTTTGGACACCCCTAGACCATGAGCATGTATGGCCGATTTTGTGAGGATCGTTGATGTTGGACGTTTTTGGGAAATGTCGGTTTTGTGGTACCAGTTTGTTGGTTTTGGACCTTGGTGGTTGGTTTTATTTTGGACCTTGGTGGTCGGTTTTATTTTCGACCTTCGTTGTCGGTTTTGGTTCGGATAGAAAAGAATGATTTTGAGATGTGCATGCATGAGTTTTGGGAACTCTGTGTACGTGTGAATATGTGATATCTTTGTGGAACATGAACTTTGGGCTGGTGCTATCAGGTGGCTTAGAGGTTGTTGTTTGTTTGACCCGATTCCAACCTTGGCTTGAATAATACTTTGGATGTTACCTTAATTTGTTGTGTAATCTTATATTAGTATATGTTTAAATGCACAAATAGATTAGAATATCTATTCACTTAGTTGTACTGATATTTTGTGGATTTGCCCCAATCCAGGTAACCAGAACTTAGCGACTTAGGAAAATGTTAGTGACTAGGAGATAAACTTTGGGATGCGTACTTGAGCGTCGAAGACACATAGATGAAGAAGAATTAGATTTAATAGATTGTTTAGATTATTTAATTTGGAAGACATTGCAATTATTTTATTTTATTCGTCAATGTTACATTTGTTTATTAGATTTGGACTTTCAATATAAGTTGTTTTAAGCTGGTAAATGCCTGTATCTTAAGTGATCTTTGATTTAATCGATGTGTGTGATGCTTATGAGTCTTGGCACGGAATTCGAAGGGCCTCGGATTCCTGGTCGTTACATACTTCAAAGTAGTTGATCATACGCTCTCTCTCTCTTTCTCAGTCCACCCGTTCCCTCCCTCTCTCCCTCTATTCCTCCTTCAGACCATAATTGTCATAGCTTGTTATAGAAGTAAGGCCTGAGTGCTGCTCTCAATGTTCTGTTGCTCCACTCTCAGTGTCTGTACTGCTTGGGTTAGGGTTAGTGGTGAGACCTTATATGAACTCAATTGTCATCATTTGCCATGGTTTCCTATTGTTATTTTTCGGAATTCTTTGGAGATGTTTGAAGGGTGTTGGACGTCTTGACATTGATCATGAAGTTAATTTGATTGGACATTCAGGCACACTATGATCCCATCATCTGAAGTGATCTTTCAAATTTTGAGGTACTTTGGAGTGTGTTCCAAGAAAAGGTTTGTTGCATGGTATTCATATATGGATATTCCTGGGGATATTGTGATTCTGATTCGGCCAGATCTTTCAATGACAAGCTTTCTAGTGGTTATTGTACATTTGTAGGAAATCTAGTCTCATGAAAAACTAAAAAATGGTCGTCTCAGGTGTCGAAGTAGAATACAAAATAATGGACTTTCATGTGTATTGATTTGGCGGTGCCATCTTCAAGAAATGCAAATTTTTTATTTTTTTTTCGTTTTTGCTCATGATTTTACATTGCGATTATTATAGCCAGTTCACATTGTGTCTAATCCAGTGTTCCATGTGAGAACAAATAACATATGATGGATACTTTGGTGCAAGTAAAATTACAGTTATGATTTTTCCACACTGTTTGTCGATCTGGAGATTAGTTTTCTGATATTCTTACTAATGCTTCGAGTAATCCAGCATACATTAGACAACATCTAACTTTCTGAGATTTATGCTCTTTCTCAGGGGGCAGTGTAGAAAAATGGGGTTAGGGAGCTGAAAGTCCGGGATCAAACCCTGGAAGGGGGGGCGTTAGGGAGCTGAAAGTCCGGGATCGAACCCTAGTAAAATACAATTACTACTAATAATTAATAATGAATTCGTAAACTTCCTTGGGTCCCACATGTGGACCTTGATTATATGGCAACCGTGTGCTACTGCATCAATAGGGTGAGCTTAATTCTTGACCAATTTTAAATTCCTTTTACCAATTATGCTCAGGATATTTATGGAATCTTAAGTGCGGAAGGAAACATTCACCATGAAGGTAATCATTCACCACAACAAAGCGATATATAGTGGTTCGGCCAAGTTGCCTACATCCACTCCTGGCTTGTGTTCTTGCACCCCACTGGTATTCCACTAATTCAATGGAGGTTTGCGGTTCACCTCAGACCTTACAACCACTTCTGCTTTTCAAAGGCTTACCAATAACCTTTACAATCAAAGATGTTATCTCTCTAAATTGTGTCTAACAATACACTAGTGGAGATACAATTGTGTAAAATAATGTGCCCCTTACATAGGCTGATGTGAAAGTGATTTTCCACTCAATGCATACACATGAAGATGATTTCAAGGATTGCAACTCAATGAATTTATGTATGCATGATACCTCTAATCATTTTAAAATAATGGTGTAAAGGTGAAGAGTAGACCCATTTACTTCCAATAATAGAAGCATCTAGAGGAGTTGGAACCAGATCCCAAGTCAAATTAGAGTCAAGAGCTAATAACTCTTCTTTCACTGCATCACACCAGCAAGGTAATTTTGAGGCCTGTGAATAAGTAGTAGGAACTGGAATAGGATCTAAAGAGGTAAGGAGAGCAGAAAAACCATATCTGTCAGGTACTCAGGTGGCATAGATGAACAACTAGAGCGTCGTATTTTAGGAAGAGAAGAAAGAGTTGTACCTGTGGATGTAGGAGCTGGCAATGGAGGTGGATCAAGTGATGGAGCAGCTGGCGGTGTAAGTTTTGGACGACGAGCACAGACCGTTGTAATAGGTGGGGAAAGAGATGTTGATTCTGGGAAATGCGGGAGCTATGACACTTGAATTGGATGTTTGTCAGACCGTAGAGAGTAGAAGGGATTGTGTTCTAAGAACATGACATTGCATGATAACCAAAGTCTCTTATCACAAGGGTCATAGCACAAGAATCCCTTATGATCATCACTATATCCCAGAAACATGCATTTTGCTGTTTGAGGGGACAGCTTGTTCCTCTCAATGGGTGGAAGATGGACAAAGCAAAGACATCCAAAAAGACACTCATACGGAGATGTCTTTTGAAGAACAGAGGAAGGTTGACGATTTATGATGTGTATTGCTGTGTGGGTTGCTTCGCACCAAAATTGTGGAGGTACAAGTGCCTCTATAAGTAGGGTGCGAACTGTTTCAAGGAGATGCCTATTTTTCCTTTCAGCTATACCATTCTGTTGTGGTGTGTGCGGACATGATTTCTGATGAATAATGCCCTTTTCCGTTAGGAAAGAGAAGGCAAAGGAAGTGTATTCCCCACCAGAGTCAGAACGAATCACTTTGATTTGTGTTTGGAATTGGTATTTATCATGTGATAAAATTTTGTAAAGGTTTGAAACACATCAGATTTAGATTTAAAAAAATAAATCCATGTATATCCACAATGATCATCGATAAAGCTGGCATAATATTTATACTCATTCCAACTCAACTGAGTAATTCCCCAAACATCGGTGTGAATAACATCAAAAGGCTTAGTAGCACGTGAATAATGAATTGGAAAGGGCAACACATGACTTTTGCTTAAACAACTTGATTCACATTTGGAATTTGCAAAAGTAGAGATAATTTTATTGTTAAAGGTTTTGTCTAGACATCCCAGTTTGAATAAAGAAATCAACCAATCATTATTCAGATGACCAAGGCGTTCGTGCCAAGTGGTCCACACATTATTAAAAGCATTGATAGAGGAAGTAAAGAGAGAATGATGTCCCGTGTCCAGAAGAAACAGCCTGTCGTGCTTACTCCCTGTCCCAATCACTTTCCCGGTTTGCCGTTCCTGAATCACACAACCGTAGGAGAAAAGTTAACAAGATATCCACAATCAACAAGTTGTCCTACGGAAATTAGATTTGCAGAAAGATGTGGAACAAAATAAACATTTTGAAAGGCAAATAACTTCTTAGATGAGGTTAAAAATTCCAAGGAACCTATGCCAGAAATAGACCGTTGTTGACCATTTCTGTGGTTATAGTGTCATTACCAACATAAGTTTGAGTATCCTGTAGATTTTGTTCTATTGACGTCATATGATTGGATGCCCCTGAGTCTATGAACCGAATAGATGGGTTTACAGATGTGGACAAAGCACAATGAAAAGTAGTTAAAGCAGTATGAGGGAAAAACTGACCATTAATACCCATTGATGCAAAAGCTGAATTGACTGAAGAGTTTATCAGATCCCGAATCTGAGCAATCGTCATGGTCACTTGTTCATTATGAGCTACTTGAGTAGTTTGCTGAATGTTGGATTGAGCTTGAAGAGCAGTGGGTCCACGCTTCGGAAGCTGTTCTGGTTTCTTTTGAGGTCGTCTTGTACATTCAGAGATTACATGACCATTTTTTTTGTGATAGTTGCAAAATAGTTTTTGGCAACAATTACGGGCTACATGCCCATGTATCTTGCATTCATTACATTGGGGTTTCTGACCGCTAGCAGTAAGAAGAACAATGTCATCAACTGGTGCAGGTTCTTGACTAGTGAGAAAGATCTTCGGTTCACTAGTAATAGACTGTGTAGACCTAATTCTGGTTTCTTCTTGAAGAACTTCCTCGACACAAGTGTTCAAGTCTGGAGATTTTTCGTGGTTCATCAGAGCAGCACGAACACGCTGGAATTCCAGACGTAAGTTCATAAGAAATTGGCTAACGTGTAATTCTTCTTGTAGTTTGATAGCCTGGGGAAGATATTCTGCATAAACTGACTGCAGAACATTTGGTCTCTCTCAGTCCACAAGGCAAGGAACCCACTGTAAGATTGATAAACAGTTTTATCATTTTGACAATATTTGGCCAATTCAGTGTCCAAATGAAAGCGTCCTTCTTTGTTAGCCTGTTGGTACAGATTTTTGAGATGGACCCACATGTCAGAAGCCGTTGTATTGGCTTGAAGTGCCAAAGAGATAGATGGATCTACAAAAATATGAGGATCCAAGTGACGGCTTTCACATTGTTTTGGTTCCAGGATGCAAGTGTTTTGGCACCAGAATCATCGGTTTCAGTCACTGCTGTTGGTGCTGGGGTAGTTCCATCTAAATATCCTAATAGTCCCTGTCCAGTCACAAAGTTTTTGAGATGGAAGGACCAACTCATGTAGTTTGTTCCATCCAATTTAATGGGGATGATGTCCACCTTTTCCATGATTAGCACAAAACTTAATTTGAGATGAGAATTAGTGAGAAATGCTTCAATTAGAATGTCTTTTGAATTCAGAAGGAAAACAGAAAAAAAAAGTGCCTGGGCGCCCAAAAATTCTGTGTTAGAATGACCAGATTTTCTCACATGGCGATTTATGCACTAATCAGTCTTCCAGGTTGTCATCCAGATGGATTTTTGACTCTACTGGAAGAAGAACCAGTCCAATCCAATGGTTGGATGTGATTCTGATGAGACAAAAGGAAAACTGTCCTGAAAAACTGCCGATCCAGACAAATGGGTAAATCACTGACCTGATGAAGCTGATAAATCTTTAAAAAATGCTTAAAAAACCAAGGATAAATGGGCGACCCTGATGATGCAGCTTGCTGGTGTGATCGGTTATCAGAGATGGGGCCCACTGTTGATCAGGTTGATCAGAACAGTCACGTGACTGTGTGTAGATGGAGATCCTCTTGCAGAAAAATTGATTCTAATGCTTGAACAGAAGAAAAGAGGATGCAGAAATCTTTGTTGATGCAAAGAGAGACTGCAATCCGGAGATGGACCTTGCTGTTGATCAGATTGATTGTCACAGCAGTCTCTTTACATGTTGAGATAAAAATCTGCTGTAGGAGACTGCAAATTTAACTTCCTGAATGGAAGAAAGCAGGCATTTGATGAAGATACCCTAGCTCTGATACCATGTAAAGGTGAAGAGAGCAGAATGAACTAGAGATTTGTGGGAAATTGGTGATGTCCCAAGATAGGATCAACACCCCTTTATATACAGTTGATGGGCCAATTAAGGGCTGTAATTACAATCAATTATAATCTGATTACAGCCTATATAATCTGATTACAGCCTATGTATAAGATCTATTCACTACTGAAATGGTATAAAAGATATAATCAATACAGAAACGGTAAATACACAAAGACATGCTATTTGACTAAATCTTCACATGAATCCACATGAGTTATTTCTTGATTTGGGCCGTTTCTTGATGGGCCTGGTTTCTACAGATGGTTCATGAATGATATGTCAAACAAGTGGACTTTCTATAGTGATAATCCATGATAATGAGATAGAGTATAAAATGTTGAAGACATGCTTTGAACAAGAAACAAACTTGATATTTGAAAAATGAAAATCAAAGACTAGCAAGTTTGATCATAGAATGAAAAACATAACAAGTGTTAAAAGGGCAATGTTGAATCCATAATGATAAGCATGTTGAAGGTGTAAATCATGTTATGGAAAACAACATATAAAAAAGGCATCAATTCATTACACAAATCATGCTATAAAAGAAAATCAAAGATTTTGGCCTAGCATGAAATTTTAGTAAAGGAAAAGGCACTAACTTGATTTGAATCTAAGGTTGAAATTCAAGCTTTAGTTTTCCCTTCCCCACTAGCATTCCTTAGCTCTTCTCCTTTCTTTGCCCTCAAAACCTCTCAAACCCTTGAAAACTAGCTTTCAATTTATAAAAAAATTTCAAACTTACTGCAGCAACGGTCACTGTAGCAAAATATTGTAAATTTTTTTTTTAAATGATTTTCCAAAATGGCTACTCCAAAGAGATTCACACCTTAAAATTAACACGATGATAGCAATGGTTTTTAAATCATGATCCTAAGATGCCTATAAAGATGTGAAAATGAGATCATAAAAATGCATAAAGAATCAAGATTAAAAGTCATAAAACCATGCATGAGGAATTTCCAAAACTTCAAGATTTAAAAATTAAGAACTATGTATGAAGATTTTCAAGGTTTGAAAGTTAAAAACATGTGAAAATGATAGATCAAACGTTTTCAAAAATATGAATGCATCCAATCAAATTGCAACATATAAAATCCTCAACACAGGCAGCATATTATTGAGGCATACATACTTTCAGAAAATCATGAGTACAACCACTATATTATTATTGTTGTTGTTGTTGTTGGAAAAGGTAACCACTATATTTTGAGGCATTCTTTCACATAATCATGAGTGCCACCACTATTCTATTACACTTTCACTTCACCATTTTGTAGATTACTGTTAGTGTGTTACAATCGCCCTTATCATGACAGTAGGGATTAGGTCAGAGATTGGATCTATCAAGGGTAATCTCATTATTTGTCTATCAAACTACTGCAAGTAAAATCCATATAAAGAAATGAGACTTCACACAAACCACCCTCCCCACTCACCCCCTATTTATCTCTCTCTCTCTCTCTCTCTCTCTCTCTCTCTCTCTCTCTCTACCATGGATGAAAATAGCGGCCGCTACGTAGTGTAGCGGCCGCTATATCGGCCGTAGCGGCCGCCACCGCTACGCTACGGCCGATTTATCGGCCGTCGCTCCCGTAGCGGCTGCTACGTTCGCTACGGGGCCGCTACAACCGCTACGGGGTGAGAAAAATTCCTACTTTCCAAATTTTTTTAAAATGCATAATAAGACTTTATTTTTTTTTCTTCTTCTCTCTAAATAACATTTCTACATAACTCTTCTACTCTTTTATGTTAAAAAGAACACCAAAAAGCACATGATCTTGCCGAATTATAGTCGATACAAAGAGTTCTTCTCAATGATTCTTCTCTAAGTACATCCTATTAGACACCCCCTTTGGTAGATGTATTTTTTTCTCTAGTTACTCTTAAGTCTTGACTTCATGACATAGTTTTTTCTTTTATAAGCTTTTCATTAGTTTCTAAGTTAGCATAACTAAACAACATGAACACATGTGAAAAAATGATCATTACTATTATTTTCTATTTATACAGCGATACAGGACCTTATACAATGAGAGGACCGCTACGCCCCCTTACCTTAGTTACTTTTGCAAAAAAGTACATTTTCTCTCATTTTCCAATATTCTAGATTTTCTAGAATTTTTTCATATTTTTTTGACGATTTTTTTCAAATCGCACCGCTACACCGCTACGTAGCGCCGCTACGCTACGTATCGCTCGCTACGTAGCGTTTTGGCGGCGGGCGCTGCTATTTTCATCCTTGCTCTCTATATTCCTCAGTTAGATGTAATCTGTTACGAGTAACCATTAAAAATGAAACCCTTGTTGACTGAAACTGAGTGTGTCTATGTGCATTATATGGATAAATGAACAGTGAGGTTTGGAAAATGAAAAAAAAACTTTTTTTTTTTTTTTGCACAGTGGTTGTGGGGAGTTGTTTGTTGTTTTTTATTCTATTTTATTTTATTTTATTTTTGTTGGAGGGAGGGGGCAGTTTGTTTTGAGGGAGAATACTACATTCCTTTGAATGGTGCAGTATCATACAATTCATTTGCATCAACAATAGGAAAGCCAAATATCAAGTGTCTTGGTGTCTAGATGATAGCCTTCTGGCAGAATGTAGGTGTGAACAAATCTTATGTGAATTCTGGCTTTCTTGTATTGGATCTGTCCATATTATCAAACATAGCATTGGATCTACAAGCTTTTTAGGGCTAGTGTAGCACTTTACTAATATAATAAAAGTCAAGTAAAGCCTTCATTTTTCAGACAAGATGTCACATCAAAAGCACTTTAATTAAAAACTCCCTCCATCTTTTTCAAAAAAAGTCAAAAAGCAACTACCTTTATCTACTAAAATATAAAAAAACTCCACTTTTCCATACAAAAATTCAAAAATATTCCATAACAAACAACTAAAAACAAAATACCATCATAACCCACTTATATTTTATTCTTTCTTCAAAATCAACTTTACTTTACTTGACTCTATTAGTAGAGTTGCCAAACTGGCCCAAGGATCATATTAACATTTTATGCTCCATGAAAAAAAATATATATATATATAGTTGATTTTTTTTACTACAAGAAAATGTCTGTTTACTAGGCATTTTAAGCTCGATTTTATTTGTTTATAATATTTTTTGTCAAGTTTTAAGTGTGATAGTGAAAGCCAAATATCAAGTCTGATAGTGTCCTGATTATTGCCTTTTTACGTAGTTTTGAACAAATCTTAGGTGGCTTCTTGCTTTTCTTGTATTGGATCTGTTAATATCATCAAAGATATAGCATTGGATCTACAAGATTTAAGGTTCCCATTAACATTTTATTCTCCAGGGTGAAAAAAGTAAACTTATGGTCATTGTTTTTAACAACCAGAAAATGTCTGTTTACTTGTGCATTTAAAATTTTGTACATTTCAAGTTCTATTTTATTTGTTTATTACATTTTTGTCAAGGAAGCTCAAATGCATGTAGTTCACTGATTTCTTTTATTACTGTAGTTGCTTTCATTGGAGCCTCTCTTTTTATACTCCAACAATTTACTGGCATAAATGGAGTTCTATATTTTTCATCATTGACGTTTCATGATGTTGGAATCACAAATGGAGCATTAACAAGCCTATATGTTGGACTTACTAACTTTGCAGGTCTGACACCTAAATACATTCTTTTCATTAGATGTTTTTGTTTAAGAAAGAACATCTAATTGCCTCAATTGGTTGCTATTTCTAGGGGCACTATTCGCTCTATACCTAATGGATAAGCAAGGTAGAAAGAGACTTCTAATAGGTAGCTACTTCGGAATGGTGAGTAAAATTCTGTTAGAACAAACTTTGTTAGTGATGGACAATTGTCTGAAATTGTTCTGAGCTTCTCTTATGTGGAGAAACTAATGTGGTATTTCTGTTGATATTCTCTTTATAGATGGTAGTTTTCATAATTTTCTTTATAGATTATTGACTCCATCCTTTGTTGCTGTATTCATAACACATGACAATTGTTAGTTTCTTAAACTTAAATGTTCCAAGTCTTCTGTTATTATTATTTGCTACTTGTGCTGGGTCTTATTTCTACTACATTTAGTTTTGAAGACTTCCGGCTTTCTACTAGCCTTTCAACTATTTTTCCAAATACCATGCGATTGGGGGAATTCCTACATTGTAAGTCAAGTTTAGTTAACTACAGGCTAGTCAACTTAGATTAATGTCCTTTTGGGGTTAAAAACACTGCAAACTCTTTATGTAGGACCCACCTAGATGCAAGTTGATCATGGGGGATGAGGATGGGAAAATCCAGGTATGGGATAACACTTGATTTTAAGAGCATCAACTATGACATTTTTAACTTTGAGGTGAATTTCAATTTTCATATAGAAACTTGCCACTCTTGAATATAAGTGGAAGGCGTTGGATGAAGTATTGAAGAAAGACTTCATGGGATTGAGGAATTACTGACAACATGGGTGTAAATTGATGCAGGAGTGGATGACCTGGATTTGATTGATTATATTGGCTGCGGGGCCTCGATTATCTGGATAGTGTTGAATTTGGTTGATCACAAGGTCTTTTTTTGCCTCTCAATCAGGGTCTTGTCAAGGAAAGGGGGCCAAATCATAATTTGGATGGTTGAGATGGGCCTAAGGTGGGTCCCAGATTTAGTTACAGAAGTGCTGAAAATTTTCAGGGATCCAAACCAGGCCCTTACTGATTCTGTTGGTCCATCTAATCAGGCCCATCCAGGCCCAAATAAACCTGACAGTCCACAAAGCATGGACTGCAAACCAACTGACTTGGGGAGCCAGCCGCTTGGATATCCAGGTTGGGTGATCTGTTTACAGCAGGTGGCTGGTCCCACCAGCCCTCACATGAGGCCTACTAAATCAAAACAGCCATTTATTCTTGATGGACCGTTTGTGTGTGTGTCTCACATGGGACCTACCAAATCAAAGCACCCATTTTTTCTTGAAGGACTGCGTGTTTGTGCGTGCGTGTGTGCGTTCATGCTCACCCAAGTCCCTCACAATCAGCGCTATTAATCCCTGGTTGTTTCTAGCTCTAACTATATTTTAGCTGTTTTTAAGTTTGTAAAGAGATTCTTTTAGCAAGTGGTTGTCAGGATTAGGAATGGGATTACTCCACAAGGCAACATATGGGAGCCACTAATTGACATGCCTATGGTGGGAAGAAAATTCACATTGTCTAATAACCAAGAAAGGGCGGTTATGTGTAGACTTGATCACTTCCTAGTATCAAAAGAATGGGATGAACATTTTACGGGTGCAATTCAGTCGGCTCTACCTAGGTGTGTTTCTGATCATTGCCCTGTTAAGATTTCCACTAATGAAATTAATTGTGGGCCAGTACCTTTTCAGTTTGAGAATTTCTGTCTTTGACATAAGGGCTTTTTATTCAAGGTGAGAATGGTGGATTCAAATGCAGTTTAAAGGATATCCCCTTTATAATGTATGTTTCGATAAAGAAATTGTAGGTCCTTAAAGCTAAAATTAAGGATTGGAATCGGTTAGAATGTGGTTTTCTTAATGATAGGAGAAATGACTTGGGTAAGGAATTGGAGGAAAGACCGCTTCGACAGAGAGAAACAAATGGCAAGGAGAGAACTTAAGAGGCAGCTATGGGAAATTAATTAGATGGAGGAAATTTCATGGAGGCAGAAGTCTAGAGCTTTGTGGTTAACCGAAGGAGACAAGAATACTAAGTTCTTCCACCGGATGGCTAATGCTAGAAGAAGGATTAATTATGTGGGGAAGATTAGGAGAGATAATAGAGTGCTACAAGAACCGACAAAGATAAAGAAGAAAGTTGCTTGGTTTTTTGAAAATTTGTATTCAAGGGAAGACTTGTTCGACCGACATTGGATGGTATAGTTTTCCTATTTTAAAAGATGACCTAAAAGTTTGGTTGGAAAGGGACTTTGAAAAAGAGGAAGTTGGCAAAGCATTATTGGATCATGATGGATTCCATTTCAGACATGTGTTCTTGCATTGCAGCATAATATCGTCTATTTGGGGTTTTTTCCTCAAAGAATGCAATGTCAGTTAGTATTTTCCTAGTTCTTTAGCGATGTTGTTTGAGGCTCTCCTTTTGTTGGCAATGGAAATATTTTATGGAGGATCATTCCATTTTCGATTCTTTGGTCAATTTGGAAAGAGAGAAATGATGAATTTTTAATAGAAAAGAATCTACACCGATGGATCTTTTGTCGGTTGTGCTCTTGAAGATCACCAAATGGGTATCTGCTAGAAAGTAATTCTCAGATCTTAAGTTAAAAAATATCATGCAAATCTGGGGAGCTTGTCTAAATATGGGAGTTTTAAAGAAGGAAAAGAAAATCTCTTGGTGCTCTCCTCCGTGCAGAGTTCTTTAGTTCAACGTGGATGGAGTGGCGAGGGTAAAACCGGGTTTGGCCAGAATTGGTGGAGTACTGAGAAACCAGAAAGGGGAAGTTTTGTATATGTTTTCTAAACATGTTCGGATTAAAAACTCTAATGAAGCAGAAGTTCTGGCCACTTTGGAAGCTCTTCGTCTCTATCATACTTTATACCGACATTATCTTATTGTGGAGAGCAACTCAGCTAATGCCATATCTTGGGTGACAATTTTAAGAGGGTCATGGAAAATGCAATTCTTATTTAACGAAATTGTTCACCTTGTAATCTCAGTTGCACATCTCTTTTCAGCATGTTAGTAGATCCGCAAATGGTTTGGCGGATTGTCTAGCTAAGCAAGGAGTAGACCGTTCTTGTAATTTTAGTGCTCATGTAGTGTAGTTGGGGTGGGTGTCTGGTACATTTCTCTTGTACCAGTTTACCACTGAAAGGTGCCTTTTTGTATGCTCTATTTTTGAGTTTTACTTTCCTCTGTGTTTTTCTTTAATAAAATCTTACTGTTATCATTAAAAAAAAAAAAGAAAAAAAAAAAGATGATTGTTTTCACTCCAAAAAGCTCCTGGACGAGATTGCACACAAAGAATTGGAATTCCGAATTTTTCCGGTGGATTCTTTCTTTCTTTTACTTGTTTTAGGACTCTTTCAAGTAGGATTTCCGACTGCTTTGAGATCTATGATGAATGGAAGTGATTAGCTTTAGGTTTTAGGGTTTTTAAGTGTTAAACAGTATTTGTATGAGTTGGATAACTAGATTTTGGAAGATCTAGAGTTTTCCTCAAAACAGGTAAAAAAAACCCGTAAAGTGGAAAAAAGGAGACATGGAGTGAAAGGAGAGGAATTGAGGGAAAAGAATGATATAGTTGTGGTTCCTAGGCTTGGGCGACCACAACCATATATATATATATATTTATATATATATATATATAGTTTATTAATTTTTTTCATAATTATAAAAAACCTCCTATAGTTTTCTCAAATTACATGTAAGTCCTTGAGTTTTTCTTATATCTATAAATAGGTCCTACTTTGTCTCGTAACACTCTCCCTCAAGCTGGTGCATATATGTTTACTATGCCCAGCTTGGATAAAATATCCCTCTGTTTTTTCTTCTCTTTTTTTTTTTTTTTTTTTTTTTTTTTTTTTTTTTTTTTTTTTTTTGAGGATAAAACATCATTTAACCATCTTTTAGTTATTGCCTTTGTGGAGAATGTAGTTATCATCTGTACTTGTGTATCAATCTTCAAATCCTTTGTTCTATTTTCTTCTATGAAGAGGTAGTCAACTCCCACATGCTTTGTTCCCTCAAATGCACTATATTTTTATTAATATTTATTGCTGACGTACTATTATAATGTAGTTTCATAGGCCTTCCTTATGTAAAGCCTAGTTATTCTAAGAATATCCTTATCCATAGCTTGCAACATCCATGAGCCATAGTCTGATACTCAGCTTTAAAGCTTGATTTCGGAACTACTGCCTGTTTATTGCTTTTTCATGAGACCAATTTTCCACCAACCATAGTGTAGTACTCAATAGTGGACCTTCTATCTGTTTCGGAACCTTCCCAAACAAACATCATTGTACACTCTGCTTTCACATGCCTATGTGATGTATGTAAGATGCCTTGCCTTGGTGCTCCTTTTAAGTACTTAAGAATCTTGTGACTTGTTGCCAAATGATGAGTTTGGGCCTTGGGGGGATGGATGAATTGACTTACTTGACTTACATCAGATGAGATATCAGTTGGTGTGATGGTTAGATAAATTAATCTTCATGCTAGTTGTTGATATGGTCTTTGATCATGAAGTAGTTCTTCGCTTTAAAGCATAGATCATTCATTACTTTGCTAACCTAGAGTGTCGATTGGTTTGGCCCCTAACTTTCCTTTCTCTACTAGAAGATCAAGTTGTATGCTTTCATTCTGAGATGGCAATTCCTTGGATCTAGCAGCTTCAATTCCAAGAAAGTATTTCAATGTTTTAAGGTCCTTTGATTTCGATCTTTAGTCCTAGCTAAGTCTTTAGGCTCTTAATTTCTTCATCATCATTTTTTGGTACTTGTGATTTCAATCTTTGGTCCTAGATAAGTCTTTAGGCTCTTAATTTCTTCATCATCATTTTTTGTTACTATGATGTGATCGATATACACAATAGTATTACTACTTTAAGGGCAATATCACTTTGACTGAAGCTTGGCAACTGGCGAGAAGCTCTCAATGCAGTCAACATCATAAGCATATGTGAACTCTTTTGCTACAAGCCTAGCTTTATATCTTTGAATTAATCCATGCATCCTATTTCAAAAATATCTTTATTTGCATTAAGATATTTTAGGCAGTTTGTTGAAGAGTGTTGGAGAGTAATCCAAAGTATTAAGAACTTCTTGAAATTAGAGCACGCCGAGTGTCACTCTCCTACGAAGGGCCTAATACTTTAATATATATAACTAGGGACAATGTTCTCCCATGAGCGGACGTGTCAGTCCAGTTTTATGGAGCTTACTTGGGCTCACCTTTGATCTGTGCAGACCTTTTGATACTCTTTTCATCCTATCATATGGCATCAAGATCAATTTTAAACTCATTGAACCTTAACTCATCATTGGATTGAATCTCAAAAAATTGTATAGTTAAGATGCCACTTAATTTTGAGGATGTTTAAATAAGGCCTAAATAATCCAATAGAGCTGATTTTTTGGCTTTCCTTTGTCTATAAGGAGACTCTAACATCTGCCCTCCTCCAATTGATAAAGATGTATCTAAGTGGTACATCTAAGTGGGCCCTACAAGTTAGACTGCATATTTTCAATATACAAGATGCAATGAATTATGATTTCATGCATTTTATTTAATTTTTCATCGAAATTATTTTGCATTTTCATGAATTTTTATCCATTCACATGTTGCTAATTAAAGTGCTATTTTAATTGGATTAATTTAGTGGACCCTCACACATTGTTTTAAAAATAAATGCTAATTTTGGAAAGTCTGTGGATGGCGTGTGTGCAGGGCCCCACTTGGACTTGTGACAAGTGGAGGGTGATGTGGCAATAGCCATAACAAGGGAGCATATGATACGTTTTTCCCTCTTTTGTTTCCATTTTATTTCAAATTTTGAACTTAATTAGCAACCCTATTAACTAATCTCTAATTACTAATTTAATTGGAACTTTAAGGCACTAATTTATCTGCAATTAATTTGACTTAGTTATGATGTTGTGATTGAGAGGGAGATTTTCTCTCTAAAGTAGGCACCCTTGCTTAGGTGTAGGTGGAGATAATGTGGGATGTAGGGAGACTAATTTAATGCTAGTACTTTTAGAGAATTTTAATCGTGGGATTCGATGGGTTTCATATCCAATCAAAATCTTGATTGGGATTTGTTTCCACAGAGAGGGAGATGAGTTGGATTTTATTTATTTAGATAGGAATGTTTTCATCATAGTGGTGTGTTTGAGAGTTCAAGAGAGAAAATTGGGCGTGAGGGTAGAGGAGAGAAGAAAAAGAAAGAAAAGGGAGAAGAAAGAAGAGAGAAGAGAGAAGAGAGGAGACCTAGCTTGGAGGTGGACTTTCTTGAGGTAGGATTTTTCCCATTTCTTGGTATATTTTTCTTCTTTAATTTTCATCCTCTTATTTATTTTCTTCCCTCTTCGATAACCATTGATGGTCATTAGTGGCGCTGTTTTGGAACCATGATGAAGGAAAGGACTTTGATAAAAAAAATCTATATTATTTATTTTAATGGGATCAGCCAAAGGAGGGAATTCAATTTTGTATTTTTAATTATCGATTATGCTTGGAGATCACCATATTGGGATAGAAAAATGGTGGAAATAATAATATAGTTTAGGCGTGTGATTTTCTTTTGGAGATTAGGTTTTGATGAATGTATTTCTTTTGTTCCAAATTTTTAAATAAATTATTAATGTCGGATTTATGGTTTTGATGATCATATGTTGTAATAATCATGTTATTTCATCTTAGCTTTTAAAGTTTTGTTTGAATTGTAAATTGTCCATCTGTTCATAATCATTTTGTTATAGTCTGGTTTATTTTAAAGATCAAGATCATGAGAATAAAAAGAGAAAAGAAAAAGGATTATTTTGATATCCCAAATATACATTATAAAGAGGAAACATTTTTTGAACCCTTGGATTTGAGAAACCGACGGTCGGATTGGAGCCAAAATTTTTATAGATATTTCTGTTGATATGTGCAAAGATTTTAACACTTTGGATATTTGAAATAATTAGGAAACAAGGGTATGAATTAAAGTGTTAGTTGCAGTTTTTTGTCAAGGTTGTGGTGTTGGATTATTGGAACCCTTTTGGGTTAACCAATTTGACTCTATATGACCCATTGGTGCACCAATTCTTGATCTCGGGTTAAATAATGATTTTGGTATAAATATAGTTAAATTCCAGAAACCTTAAGGTTCTATTTTAATGGTGTTAAGGTGATGGAGTGGTAGATTTAAATCTAAAGGAGTCATGATTTAATGGGTAAGCCTAAAACCTAACCCTAGTGCACCAATTGATCACATATAGCCAATTTGATTAACCCAAAAGGGTTCCAATGATCCAACACCACACCCATGATCTAATACTTTAATTTCAAAACCATGTTTCCTAATTATTTTGAAAATTCAAACTTTAAAATCTCTGCAGATACCAATGGTAAAATCTATATAAAAAAAATTTGGTCCGATTCGACAGTCGGTTTGTCAAATCCAAAGGTTTAAAAAATGTTTCTTCTTCATCATGAATGTTTGGGATATCAAAATAATCCCTTTTCTTTTCTCTTTTTATTCCCATGATCTTGATCTTTAAAATAAATTAGATTACAACAAAATTATTATGAACATATCAACTATTTACAATACAAATAAACTTTAAAATCCAAGATGAAATAACATGATTATTACAATATATGATCATCAAAAACATAAATCTGACTCCAACGATCTATTTAAAAATTTGGAACAAAAGAAACACATTCACCAAAACCTAATCTCCAAAAAAATAAAATAAAAAATCACACACCTAAACCATATTATTATTTCCATGATTTTTCTATCCCAACACGGTGATCCAAGCATAATCAATAATTAAAAATAAAAACTTGGATCTCCTCCTTTGGCTGATCCCATTAAACGAAAATAATATGGATTTTTTTATCAAAGTCCTTTGCTTTGTAATGGTGCCAAAACGACACTATTAATGGCCATGAATGGTCATGGCAGAGGGAAAAAAAAATAAAAAGGAAGAATATGAAAATTAAAGAAGAAAAACATACTAAGAAATGGGGGAAAATCCTACCTCAAGAAAGTCCACCTCTAAGGTAAGCCTCCTCTCTTCTTTCTTCTTCTTCTCTCCTCTAGCCTCGCACCCAATTTTCTCTCTCTCGAACTTTCAAGCACACCACAAAGATTGAGAGATTCCTATTTAAATAAATTAAATCCAACTCATCTCTCTCTATGGAAACTAATCCTAATCAAGCCTTTGATTGTATATGAAACCCATCTCATCCCTCCATTAAAATTCTCTGAAAGTCGTAGCCTTAGATTAGTCTCCCTAGATCCTACCTTATCTCCACCTACGCCTAAGCAAGGGTGCCCACTTGGAGAGAAAATTTCCCCTCTCAGTCAAAACTAAGTCAAATCAATTAGAGATAAATTAGTGCCTTAAATTTCAACTTAAATTAATGATTAGAGCTTAGTTGTTGGGTTGCTAATTAAGCTTAAAATTTGAAATAAAATGGAAACAAAAGAGGGGGGAAAAATGTGCCATACTGCCCCCTTGTTATGGCAATTACCACATCACCCTCCACTTGGCACAAGTCCAACACACGCATCCACAAAGACTTTCCAAAATTAGCATTTATTTTTAAAACAATGTGTGAGGGACCACTAAATTAACCCATTTAGAATAGCACTTTAATTAGCACATTTGAATGGATAATAATTCATGAAAATGAAAAATAATTTGCATGTAAAATTAAATAAAATGCATGAAATCATAATTTAGTGCATAGAAAAACTAAATTAAATTTATGTAATAATAATTAGATTTCTAATAAAATAATTACCATGAAAACACCCACGCTACATGTCTTTAGTGGGTCTAGGTTGGGCCCAAAGGTGAGTCCAAATTAGGGTCATTATATCCTTTCCCCCCTTGGAAACTTTGTTCCTCCAAAAACGTGGGGCAACTGTTGTTGCATGTCCTCGGACTCCCAAGTCGCCTCTTCCATAGAATGGTTCCAACAAAGGACCTTCTCCAATTGAATCTGATAACTTGGATCCGGCGTGATGCAAGATGACTCAGTCATCTAAGGCCACTCAATAATTCAAATAGTGGGATTTTTAAAAAGTAAAAAAAAAAAAAGAAATCTTGTATAAATCAGCATTGTCCATTCATATATCAGGTGAGCCAAGAACACTACACTTGAAACACTCATTAGGAACCATGTGCCAAAACACTACAGTTAGTATTATTCACTTGCCACTTAGCCATCTAAACACTTTGAGACCCTCACTTCCATATGGGTCAATCACTCACTTAAAATTCATTACAAAACATCCGTCCCTACACTAAGTTGGGACTTAGTGTCACCGACCAATCCAATAATGCACCCATCTGCGAACCCTAGAAAGTACTCCCAGCCAAGAAGGTGCTCTTGGAATTTAACCCATCCAAGACAAGGGTCATTATCAGTAAGGATCAAAATAGCAGTTACGGTAGGCGTAGTGGGCAGTGGCCAAAATGCCATGTAGTGGGTCATACGTAGCGGTCACGGTGATGCATAGCGATGTAGGGCTGTGAATTCTTTAATCGATAAAAAAAATCGAATCATGTATTATCCAATCTTGTGTTGTTTTAGTGATTTGTAACAATGTAAGGGTAAAGACTGACAAAACTATGATCACAAAACTTGAAAGATTGAAAATATTCAAAGTGTATTATCGCTTGTCCCTCCTTTGGAGATCGTATGTCAATATATAGGTATTACAATGCCTTAATCACGGCTCCAAGTTAAGAAACTAACTAATTACAATAAATTAGAAACTAACTAATTACAATCAATTTCTATTCTAAGTTAGGAAACCAAATTCTTAATAGAATATGTACAGCTGAATGATATATTGACTAAATCCACCCACGTTAGATATGTGTTGGACTTGATCCTGTTATGGGCCTTGGGCTTTTATGACAAAGACCACTTTAGGAAAGCCTGTTGAGGAGAAGAAATAGGAAAACATGGCTTTATTGGGATTTAGACCGTAGTGCTACTATTTTCAAAATAATGCAGTGGCTTCTACCGCTACTGCCGATAATGCAGCTGCTATTTTGATCCATGATTATTGGAATACCCACAATCGGTAACTGGTCACTAATCACTATACTGCACTGAACCACTACACAGTAAGACGTCCTCCCATGGGGGTTATATGACAGTGGGGCTGGGGAACTCGGGCCCCTACTTTCGTTAAGTCTATAACATTCCCTTTTATTTTAATTAGTTTTGACCTAATTGGAACAAAGCGCATTATATGCGTACTTATCCACGAACGTACCATACCACTTGGCTTCCATACGCACTCCTATGATTCATCCCTTTCAATCATTCTTATTAATTAATGTTTTATGGAGTGGGTGATACAACCACTTGTCATATACATCAACACATGATGGTATCATTATCAATTTCCAATATCAATAGAATGTCATGGGAAACTTTCCATAAATAGCATGCTATGCAAAACTTTCCATAAATAGCATACTATATAAAACTTAACATAACATAAATAGAATCCTATGCAAACCTCTATAATTAGATTGCTATAAAAAATACCATAACGTCCATAACACTATTACCATATCACCCATTATGTATATATATATATATATATATATATATTTCAGAAACTAATTAAGGATAAATATGCATATAGTATGCTTTGCTCCAATTAGGTCTAAGATAATTAAAATAAAATGGAATGTTAGACACTTAACGAAAGTGGGGACCCCAAGTATGCAACCCCATCATGTCGTATAACCCCCACGGGAGGACGTCTTATTGTGTGGTGGTTTAGTGCAGTGCAATGTAGTGATTAGTGACCAGTTACCTATGGTGGTATTCCGATAATGACCCTTGTCTCGAAGGGGTTAAATTCTGAAATCTCCTTCCTGGCTGGGAGTACTTTCCAGGCTTCGTAGATGGGTGCACTGTTGGACCGGTCAATGATACAAATGTAGAAGATAATGTGGCTTAGGCCCACTAGGCCCGGCCCAGTCGCACTAGGCCCAGCCCATCAAGGGCTTGTACACAACTGTATATAAAATCCCACGTGTGGGATCATCTTAGATTATGTTGCCAATTTATCTCTTATTTACTTCCTTGTATAGATTAGGAGATTGATAATTCATTATTCTGATTGTACTGATTAGGATGTTTAGGGCCCTTGATTAGGGTATAATGTAATTATAAATATATAAATGAACCTCACATTGAGGCATCAAGTTTCTCTCCAAACTCTCGTCTCTTTCTTCCTTCTCTTATTTCATATCATTACATGGCATCAAAGCATTGGTTATGATCAATCATCTTCTATCATTGATCAATCTTCTTCTCTCATTGATCCACTAAGTCTCCCTTGGCGTGGATCTTCTCCTGGCGTGGAAATCTTCTCTGTTAGTGTCACTGATCAACAGTGGCCCACCACGGATCATCTTCGTATCTCCAAGCGACCTACACGGTTGTGATCGACCATCCTTGAGGACCTTTCTAAGGATTTTTCTGGAATTTTTCCATCACCGTTGAGGTAGTTTTCATCCACTTCTTCATTTGTCAATTTTAATGAAATTAGGTCAGATAGTTTTCATCAAGACCGTCCAGATTTGTGGATCTCTTTCCAAATCTCATCAGATTTGGACTGAAGGAAGTAACTTTGATCCACTTTACGGAGATCAAACTTGATCTACTTTACGGAGATCAAACTTGATCTGTGATTAGACCACCCTATGGGGCCCACACACAGATCCAGGTCCAAATTTCTAGTTCGTATGGCTCTGTTTGGAGGAAAAATTGCACTGAGTGTGCTGTATTCTTTTTCTCTTGATAATAATGATTGCTGCTGTATGCTGTGGAAGCTACTTGTTACGGATTAAGGCTGATTAATGACTTGATCAGTGCTGGTTACTGCACTGTTAGTACACTGTTGGTATTATTACTGCAGTATTTGCCTTTTATAGCAGATCAAACCATCTTGTGGTTGGTCTGCGTGCTGCTCTCCTTCTTTGGCATTGTCGTCAGTCCTATTTGCTGCTATTTGCATAGTTTCTGTTACTGTTGTTGGTTGCTATTATTGCTGTTAGTACGGTTGCTACTTTTCTACTATGGACAAGGATGATGTTATTCTTGTTAAATTTAATGGGAATAATTATATGGCCTGGTCTTTTCATCTGAAGAATTTTGTAGAAGGGCCAAGGACTATTTGGTTATCTTGATGGCTCGATAACTAAACCTGCTACAAATACTACTGACACAAAAGCATTACCCACCTGGTGTAAAGAAAATGCTAAGGTCATCACTTGGATTCTTAACTCCATTTTCTCTTGCCATTGCTCTTCAAGCATATACTATCGCATCTGATATGTGGGGTCATCTCAAGAATATTTATCATCAAACAAATAAAGCTCGCAAATTTCAACTAGACAGTGAAATTGCAAAATTCAGTCAAGGCGATAGATCTGTGCAGGCGTACTTCAATGGATTTCTCACCTTACGGATTGAGAGGGATGCTATGATTATTCAAACTGTGTCTGTATGAGGCTCTTAAATTACAAGAGGAAACCCACATCAGCCAGTTCCTTAAGAATCTCATACCCAAATTTGAATCTGTTCGGTCTGCTCTCATGAATAGAGAAGTCTCCGCAAACCTGGATACATGCTTCCAAGAAGTCCTTCGAGAAGAACTTCGCCTCAACTCTCCCGGCTGATTCTGCTCTCCTAGCAGCCCCTAATCAGAAGCTTACTTAATGCTATGAGTGCAAAGGCTTCGGTCATATGGCCAAGAACTGTAGAAAGAAATTAGTTTGCAGATATTGCAAATGCTCTGGTCATCTTATTGATGACTGTCGCAGCTTATAGCAAAAGAATGGGCCCTAACAGAAGCAAAATCCTTCCACCGTGCCCAGACAAAATGCTCCAACTACGTTCCAAGTTTAAGCACCTCTCTTTGATATGGAAAGCACTTCTTCCGGGGCTGTATCTATGACTCCAGCCCAGATTCAAGAAATGATTCATAACACGGTGACCTCCGGATATGCATCATGGGTTTTAATGGTGGTCGGTATCAAACCACTTCTCTAGCATTTCTTGCTTTTCATTCTTCAATCTCTCTGTCTTCCTCCATCACCCCATCTACCTGGTTTCTAGATTCAGAAGCATCAAACCACATGACTTCTGTGGAAAGTAGCTTTACAACCTCTCACCCTTACCTTGGCAAAGACAAATCACCACTGCTAATGGAGGACCAATTAATCACTTCTGGAATTGGTACCATTACTTTATCTAGTGTCTCTAGCCAGTCCCTCCACCTTTCCAATGTCTACTTTATTCTCCCAAATTATCAGCCAATTTACTTTCTGTCGGGCAACTTATTGATGATGGGTACCATATTAACTTTTCTTCCACTGGTTGTGTCATACAGGGGCGGCAAACTGGGAAGGTGATCGTGGCGAGGAGTAAACATGGTCGACTGTTTCTGCTAGACATTGGACATCATTCCTTATTTTCTTATTCTTCTCCTAATTTCAATAGAATGTGGACTATGTGGCATAGTCGTCTTGGTCATGTGAACAATATTTATTTACTTTCTTTGTTTTAAAATTGGTTGTTTAGAACCCACTATTGATAATAAAATGATGTCCTCTTTACTTAAATCAAAGTGTGAAACGTGTTGTTTGAGTAAGAGTCATATTTTGCCGTTTCTTATTCATCGTTCTCATGCGTTATCATCTTTTGATATCATTCACACTGATGTTTGGGGAATTGCACCCACATTGAGTAGGACAGGGTTTAAGTATTATGTGACCTTTATTGATGATCATTCTCGATTCACTTGGATTTATTTCATGCGCTTCAAATATAAAGTATTTTCTCTTCTCCAAAAGTTTTACAATATTGTTTACACAATTTAAAAAAGATATAAAAATTCTTGGGTCTAACTCCGGTGGAGAATACATGTCCCATGATTTTTCTGCCTTCCTTTCTGATAAAGGCATTTTTCACCAAAATCCCGCCCACATACTCCACAACAAAATGGTATTATGGAGAGGAAGAACATGCATATTCTTGAATCTGTTCGTACTCTCCTACTTGCATCCTTAGTTCCTCCAAATTTTTAGTGTGATGCTGCACAGACTGCTGTGTATCTCCTCAATCGTCATCCTAGCTCCGTTTTAGGAAAGACTACTCCATATGAAGCTCTCTTTGGTCATACCCCTTCATATTCTCACTTACGTGTTTTGGTTGCTTGTACTTTGTCCATCTTCCACCTACAAGTTGTCACCACAAGCTGCCAAATGTATCTTCCTATGTTATAGTACTGAACACAAGGGATTTCTATGTTATGACCAATCCGAGAAACGCATGCGAATATCTCGTAATGTGATCTTCTTGGAACACATTCCTTTCTTTTCTTTGCGTTTGGATACTCATCCTGCTGCTATGTCTTATCTGCCATAATTCCCTGCGGCTACTTCTCCACCACCTATAACCAATGTCTATGTCCAGCGTAACACGGTTCCTCCTATGGGGCCTCCTTCTCCTGATCCTATCTTAATGCTGCCTACTACACCCTCAGGTATTAATACTTCCTCTACTGATAGTGTCATACCCCTACGACGCTCTAGTCGCCCTTCTGTTGCTCCTGATAGACATGGCTTTCCTGCTCTTTTTCACTTCTTTGGATAGTGCTCCTATACCCACCTCTTTTTCACAGGCTTCGAAGATTGCATACTGGCAGGATCCTATGACTAAGGAGTTGCTTGCTCTTGAAGCAAACAACACATGGGACTTGGTACCGACTCCTGAACGAGCCTCTGTGATTGGCAGTTAATGGATCTACTCTATAAAAGTTAACTCTGATGGGAGTCTTGATCGCTACAAAGCCATATTGGTTGCGCAGGGTGACAAGCAGGAGTATGGCAGTGACTATGAGGAGACATTTGCACCAGTGGCTAAAATGACCACCGTTTGTACTTTTCTTTGTGTCACTGCAGCCCGCAACTGGCCTCTATAGAAAATGGATGTCAAAAATGTTTTTCTTCATGGCAATTTGAAAGAGACTGTCTACTTAAAACCTCCTCTGGGATATGGTTGACCTCCTCAGCATGTTTGCAAGTTGCAAAAATCTCTTTATGGACTTGAGCAGGCTCCCAAGGCTTGGTTTAATAAATTCCGGGCAGCAATTCTTCAAGCTAGGTTTCGTCAGAGTCATTCTGACAGTTCACTATTTTTTAGATGGACACTGAAGGGTTACACATTCCTTTTAGTCTACGTTGATGATATGATTATCAGTGGCAATGATATTTCCGGCATTACGGATCCATCTCACTCGCCACTTCATAATGAAGGATCTTGGTCCTCTCACCTACTTTATGGGACTTGAGTTTTCGCGTACCAAATCAGGCATTCGGGTCCATCAGCGTAAATATGCTACCGATTTGATCACCTCAACAAGACTTGATGATGCTCATACTTTTGATATGTCGATGGAATTAAACAGCAAACTCAGTATGGAGGATGCCCCTCCCCTGGATGATCCCTCTATTTTTTGGTGGATAGTTGGTAGTTTGCTCTACTTAACTATGACACGACATGATATTTCTCATGCAGTTCATACGGTTAGCCAATTTGTGAGCAATCCTCACAAACCCCACCTTGCTGCTGCTTGGCGCATACTCCGCTATGTTAAAGGCACTCTTACTCATGGTCTCTTTTACCCTTCTGATACTTCTCTGCGATTATCAGCGTATGCAGATGCCGACTGGGCTGGTTGCCCTGATTCTCAGCGATCTACCATTGGCTGGTGTATGTTTCTTTGTGACTCTGATTTCGTGGAAGTGCAAGAAGCAAACCACCGTGTCAAAGTCTTCTACTGAGGCCGAATATCGGGCAATGTCGTCCGCGAGTGCTGAAATCATCTGGCTCCGCCGTCTTCTCTATGAATTCGGTGTCATTGTTGGTAGTTCTACACCTCTTCATGGGGACAATACCAGTGCTACTAGAATTGCTAATAATCCAGTCTTTCATGAACGGATGAAGCACATTGAGATTGATGGTCACTTCATCCGTCAGCATGTTGTCATTGAGAAAATAACCTTTCCTCATGTCTCTACTCATGACCAGTTGGCAGATATCTTCACAAAGCACTTCCTAAACCACGCCATCATGATCTCACTAGCAAATTGTTGTTTTCTGCATTACCACATCAATTTGAGGGGGAATGTAGAAGATAATGTGGCTTAGGCCCACTAGGCCCAGCCCAGTCGCACTAGGCCCAACCCGTCAAGGCTTGTACACAGCTGTATATAAAATCCACAGGTGGGATCATCTTAGATTATGTTGCTGATTTATCTCTTATTTACTTGTATAGATTAGGAGATTGATTATTCATTATTTTGATTGTACTGATTAGGATGTTTAGGGCCCTTGATTAGGGTATAATGTAATTATAAATATACAAACGAACCTCACATTGAGGCATCAAGTTTCTCTCCAAACTCTCGTCTCTTTCTTCCTTCTCTTATTTCATATGATTACAACAAAGACCCAACTTAGTGTATAGAGATGGATGTTTTGTAATGATTTTTAAGCGAGTAATTGACCAATAGGGAAGTGAGGGTTTCAAAGTGTTTAAACGGCCAAGTGGCAAGTGAATAATGCTAAGTGTAGTGTTTTGGCACATGGTTCCTAATGAGTGTTTCAAATGTAGTGTTGAGACCCCAAATTCCTTATTGAGAACTGACTAATGTTATATGGCATTACAAGAAAAGTTAGTGTCCCAAATGTTTATTTTATGTAGAATTGTCATTGGATTAGTGCCATGTCATTTGTTGCATATCATATGTGCATTATCTTGTTAGTAATTGTTACCTTGCGGAGTATTGTTGTACTCATTATATTCTACCACCACGGATGATGTGAAGGTGGGTGAGGATGTGTAGGACCCTAGGGTTGAAGATGATGATGACTATGAGCCTGTGCCACAGTATGGCTTTGATGATGCCATTCTGGATGGTCAAAAAGGAGATGCTTAATTTATGAGGATTTAAGACATTAGTTTAAATTATGTTTTAAGACTTTATTATTTTATGTTGGGATTGATGAAATTAATTACTTTCGTATTTGGTTCATTTGATAATGTTTTTGGTGATGAATAATTGATGGGTTGTCATTTATGGTTATGTGCTTGGCTTACCTAATATATGAATGGGCAATGTTGGTTTATAAATGATTGTTGTTTAAAAAAAGAAATGGCTCACTATTTGAATCATTAAGTGGCCTTAAATGACTAGGTCATCCAGCATCATGCTGGATCCATGTTATCGGATTTTGGGGCGTAATAGGGGAAACTGATTGAATAAGTGCAACAAGTCCCCTTTATGGTCTGTATATTATATCTATTTGCTTTCTGGAGAAAAACAAGGAGCTTCTTTGTGAAATGTAACAGTCATAATAACAAATGCTAACAACCAGAAACACCAAACTTGAGCTATTAGTGAACGACAGAACAATGTACATCAAAGGGCCTATGATGTCAGGGGCCTGGCTAGCTATCGGTTCTCTTCGAAGTTGAAAAACATTGAAACTTAGCATCAAAGACTGGATCAAGAGTAACTTTAGGCCTGTGGGATCTTATAAGGAAACTCTCCTTGAAGAAATGCAAGCTCTCAACATTAAGGAAGAATCTCAGATTCTGTCTGACACAGATATCGCCAAGAGATTTCACCTTAAAAATCTCTGACCGCAGAGTCTGGGAAGAAGAAGTTAAATGGAAATAGAGATCTAGGTGTAGTTGAAGCAGGGGACAAAAAAAAATACTAAGTTCTTCCACGGCATGGCTACGACAAGAATTGGGGGAAACATAATCAATTTTTTGACAGTCAATGACAATAGATTAGAGGACAGAGAAGGGATTACCAGCCACATAATTGACTTCTTCCTCAACCGTTACAGTAAAAACGAAAGGGTTAAACCATCCCATGATAATCTTCATTTTTCCACCATTACTAGGGAGGTTGCTACTTGGCTGGAAGGCGAGTTCCAAGAGGAAGAAGTTAGAACCGCGGTCTTTGACCTTGCCAGCGATAAAGGGTCCAGGTCCAGATGGCTTTCCAATCTCCTTCTTTGAAAAGCATTGGGATCTTCTAAGAGCTGATATAATGGCTTTCATGAAAGAATCACTCAAGAGGCAGACTGTCAAAATCCATAGGTGCTTCTTTCATCGCACTTATCCCTAAAAACTTTGGGGCTGATTGTGTGAAAGACTTCAGGCCCATTAGCCTTCTGGGCAGCATTTACAAATTCTTGGCCAAAGTGCTAGCAATCAGGCTTCAAAAGATTCTGCCATCAACCATCTCCCCCTCTTAAGGTGCTTTTGTCCATGAAAGGCAGATCTTAGATGGGGTCCTAGTAGCCAATGAATGCATCCACTCCAGGCACAGAGAGGAATCTGGGCATTGTCTGTAAACATGATCTAGAAAAAGCTTTTGACATGGTAGACTGGGAGTTTTTAATTTACCTGATGCACAGAATGGGTTTTGGATCTAAATGGAGTGATTGGATCAAAGAATGCGTCTCATCTGCAACTTACTCCATTATTATTAATGGCTTCCCGAAGGGATTCTTTACAGCTAAGAGGGGCTTGCGTTAAGGGGACCCTCTATCTCCGTTCCTTTTTGCCATCGTTGGAGAAGTTGTCGGTTGAATGCTCTCTAAAGCTTAAGAATGCAATCTGATCAGAGGTTTTAAGCCTTCTCCAAATGCTCATTCAGTCTCCCACCTTCAATATGCAGACGATACCTTGCTCTTCTATGATGCCATAGATGATTAAGTCAAAAATATGGTCGCTCTTCTCAGATGCTTTGAAGTTGTCTCCGGTCTCAACATCAACCTATCTAAGAGCACAATTCTCGTGGTTTCAATCGATGCCTCCTCTCTTCTTCACTTGGCCGACATTTTGGGGTGCGAAGTAGACTCATTCCCATCCACTTATCTTGGTCTTCCACTGTGCCTAGGAAGGGTGCCAAAATCTATTCAGATCCTGTCCTTGAAAGAATTGAGAATAAGTTGTCCTCATGGAAAGCAAGGTACTTATCCTTGGGTGGTAGAATCACGTTGATCTAATCTGCTCTTGTCAGTCTTCCGATCTATTACATGACATCCTCAAATGCTCCACTGCTTTCATTTGCCGTATTGAGAAGCTTCAATGCGACTTCCTTTGGCGTGGTCGTGAGGATACAAAGAAGATTCACATGGTCAATTAGAAAATTGTCTACTCCCTCAAAGATTCTGGCTGCCTAGGAATAAGACCTTTAAGGAACATGAATCAAGCTTTGCTGGGAAAATGGCTTTGGAGACCAGGGGAAGACTCAGATGGCCTGTGGAGTAGCATCTTGATAGCCAAATACAGAGCAAGGAGAAATGGATGGGACATCTCCCCTCCTTCCCAAAGGTGTTCTAGCTTCTAGAAAGGGTTCTGCTCCACCAAAGATACCTTCGATCAATCCATCCGCTTCCGTGTTGACAATGGGGAGAAAATCTCCTTTTGGCACGACGTTTGGGTTGTGGACTCCCATTTAGCGCTTCAGTTCCCTGACCTTTATGGATGTGCCAGAAACTACAATGCTAAGGGTAGGGATTACGTTCACAATAGTCTTAATAGTAGCTAGTGGTGGCCAATCTTTAGAAGGAATCTCTATGAGGCAGAAGATATTTAACCTTTTCAAGGTGCTTAATGGGACAAACATTTCTGGCGAAGGGCAAGACAACAGGCTTTGGGCCCCTTCTCGTGATGGCATATTCTCGGTTTCCTCCTTTTCCACCTTATCAGATGACACTGCCCCTACTAGAAATTGGTCTTCCCTCTGAAAGATCAGGGCCCGCCCAAGAGTCCTAGCTTTTGCATGGCTCGCTCTCCGGAAGAAAATTCTTACAATGGATAATCTCCGTCGCTGGAACATGATTGAAGTCAATGCATCCCCCCTCTTGCTTAGCTGACAAGGAAACGGTCAACCATCTTCTTCTTCATTGCAAGATGAATAAAGCTCTATGGTCTTTGATTCTAAAGGATTTCATTTGCTGTTGGGTCCTTTCGGAATCCTTACCCGAGTTGTTCCAAGAGTGGATCAGTTCGATTAATACCTCCAAAGGGAAGACCATGTGGCTCCTATCTTTTTTTGGCTTGCATCTGGACAATTTGGAAAGAGAGAAACATGAGATGCTTTGAACAGTCCACTACCTCCTAAGAAGACTTAATCCTTAAAATGAACTTCTGTGTTGCCTCTTGGGTCTCCTTTCTTCCATACTTTTGGAGCTTAGTCATTCATGTAATTATGTTTAATTGGAGGGAAGTCATAGCTATTTGATCTTGTTCTTTTCTTTCACTTTCGCTTTGAGGCCTTTGGCCTCATTGTATAGTTCCCCTTCTTTGTGGTGGCTGTCTTTTGGGGATCTTTCCCAGCTGCTTCTCAGTATAGCTCTAGTATACTGCAAAGCTTTTTTCAATAGAAATTACAATTTCAAAAAAAAAAAAAAAAGGTCATGACAGCCCCCCATAACGTGTGGGGCTCCGCACATGGACAAAAACACGCTAAATGATCATACATGGATAGAAACACGTCCCCAGGGATTCAAACATGCGGCCCCCAACCATAAACACCAAAAGCTCGAGCTGTTAGTGAATGACAAAACAATGTATGCCAATGGGCTGACAGCGAACACTTTTGCACTATTTCTTAGGAGATAACACTTGTATCCTTTTTGTGAGATTGGATAGCCTTTAAAACATACACCTTGTTTCCTTGAGTATAATTTGTCTTGTTGTTGCTTTGAAATGTGTATGAAACAAGTGCAACTAAACTTTAGGAGGAACTTGGAATGAGGGAGAACATGGACATAGGACCTGCAATGGACTGTTTCCCTCTAATACTCAGGATGACATTTGATTTAATTAAAAAGCTAACACCGGCACTCCTATGAGTAAGACTTTGGAACATTCATCTCAATTTATCAAACAAATATTTCTTTTTGCATTCAGCAGCTCCGTTTTGTTTTGGGATATAGGCTCATGGCGTTTGTGATTCTATTTCGTTGTCATATAAGTTTGACACGTCATCAACAATGACGTCATTATCACGACACGAAACCCGGGGCCCTTCGAATTTCATGTCGCGACGTATTTATATCACAGTTACCATCATCATATATCAGATTAAATGAGCAATAATAATATTTTAGGTCAATCCTAAATAATTCCTGGAATATAAATTTAAAATCTGAATCAGTTTAAAATAACTAAACAAGTCCAAAAAAATTAATAATAATTAAAATCCCCCATGTACAATTTGAATATCTTAAGAAAAAGAACTAATCCTCTCAAGCTTCTTAGTGAGTCCGTCACTCAAGATCGCATGTCAATGCCTATCTCTTAATTAACACGCTATTCCTCGGTCTCCAAATCCCTGCTACCTCGATTGGGGCTAATCCGAAAATCAGTATGAGCTGAGTGAATGGATTTCCAAAACGTGTTAAGTACATATATAGTATTTCACCATAAATAAGCAAAACAAAATAAAGAAATAAGTAACATATGAGTTTCACATAATTATATTAAATCTGAGAGTTTGATTTAGGTAAGGTCAAATTGGTCATTTCCTATGGACAACTGCCTAACTGCTTAGTAGCACAGGGCCACAGGCTAACATGGTTCCTGCCCCAAAGGATGCAAGACAGAACAAGGAGTACCATTAAAAAACTTTGCGCACATTACAAGGTGACCATCAAGGGTCAGATTTATCAAGGCGGTACCTGGAGAACATTCTCCCAAAGCCGACTCATAGTCAGTAGCATCACTTTTTGGCCATTGGTACTTGAACACCATCACCATACTGTGCTAAACAGTCTAGGGCTCCAAGGTATTAGTACATCCTCGAGGGTTTTATCCAAACCATCACATTCTACAAGGTCTTTCATTTTCAGTTCTCAATTCACATAACGTTCAATGATCCCCCAACACATACAATAAGTTGGTTTGCAACCCGCTCTTTACACTTATTCTAGATTTTATATGCGCCCCACTCCGAGCCACTATTGGTATCTGACGGTGTAAAGGTGATTGCATAACTGGCCCATTGTATGTTTGGGATTTAATTCACAATTGTATAATTACATAACAACTAGTGATATAAAGAAAACCCCAAAATTCAGCATGTGTTTATCATGACTATTCACAACTCAGATTCCAGTTTCATTAAAAAATCATTACGGTAAATTAAAAGAACTTTTATGAAGAACTAGGAGAGATATGAACACAATAAAATAAAGGGATGGGCTGGTATGTATTTAATAGAACTTACAATGTTCTTAGATGTAAAACAGTAAAAGAAATCAGGCCATAGATGCAAATTTCAGAAGTTTTATTACTCAAAAGGTGGCTCAGTCAGAACTAACAATGCCTCACGCAACCACTTTTTCGGTCAGTTGATCTATGGGCCCAATTGGATCCGGCCCACAAAGGAACCAAACTCCAAGGGTCGCACGTGAATCCCTTTCGTCCTACTTAACGATTTCGATTTCATATTGACAAGGTGGCTGAAATCACTGTAGCAGTCATACAAGAACTAGAAGATCAATTGAAACATCATTACTGTCCCTAATTTCATTATAAAACTGAGTGGCAAAGAATCTAGCAAACAGAAATTAGTATTTGAAATCACATGCAAGTAGATAAGGAATTCCACTCACCTTTTATAGAGTAGGTTTGCCCAATTCACCTGAGGGAAGAGGAAGGTCGTTCACTAGGCTCTTAAACTGCTGATCCTCTTCTTTCTTATACTTCTGTAGTCTGGGGCTTCTAAGATATGGGAGTATGAGGGAGAGAGTGAGGAAAACAATAAGTAAAGAGATAGTGAGGAAGAGAGGGTCGATGATGAAGTTTCATATGGTCGACATGTTTTTAAATAGTCTGGGGTCTCTCTCCTTTTTCCATTCGAGTTCTACCTGATAAAGAGTTCATTTTCTGTAGTTATTTAGGAATTAGGAGTCCTAATCTGAAACATGCGCTGTTATACCCCAGACCCAGTATAAGGGCTAGATTATTTTCTGATATTTAATATTTAATTATCTTGATTTTACTTAGAATTATTGGGACCCATAGTTTGATGGAGGACTTTGAGTGGGACTTGTGTTGGTTATACCATAGACTCCTAGTAATGTTAAAAGTAGGATTGGCTTATGAGAAGGAAGTAATAAAATTAGGAAGAGGACTTTGGGCAGGATTTAACTTTAGCTTCTATATATATATATATATATATATATTGATCGACCCAAGCGTCTCTCAAGCCATTCTCTCTCTTCTCCATTTCCTTTTCCATCAACCCAAATTCTAGTTTAGTATTAGCCTTGAAGAAATTAGGAGGAAGAACCAATTCTAGTCAGCCATAGCGGGTGAGTGGAGATTCTAATCTAATTGTATGGCTCTGGATTTCAGACTTTGCTCTTATGTATTGTCCTCTATTTTATGATGGGTAGGATTTCCGTGTATATATAAGTTATGATGTTGTGCATATGTGAGAATTGTGAATTGAATGTTGTAAAAATTGATGTGGTTCTATGGCTCTGCACTGTTTGATGATTTCAGCATGACATGATGCAATAAAACATTGATGAGTAAATCTATATCTGGTGAATTACATGTCCCAGAGTCTTGTATGTGATACTATCAACAAACCCGGGCCTTGAGTGATGTTAAAGAATAATCAGATCTCTTAGATATACATGATAATTGGGTTCTTATAGCTAATATTGTCCCTAGATAGTAGTTCATGCAGAAAGAATTGGATTCCTTGAAGATTTAAAGCAGATTCTGAAATTCTGCACTTTCTTCCCTACACGAACAGTTTTTGTCGACAGGGTTGTGGGACCCCATGGCTCACCTGATGATGAATCTGGTCCATCGATCCAAGAGTGGACCCATGGGTGACCATAGAAGTGATGGACCTATGAGAGATGGGCCTCCTGTGGACCTATGAGAGATGGGCCTCCTGTGGGCCACCATCCACATGATTTTAACAGTAGAGGTGTGATTTTTGTGGATACAGGGCAGGTGGTCGACGCCTGTTGTGGGACCCATCTAGCCACTGGATGAAAGATCAGATCCAGTCATCTGTTAGGGGAACCAGGGGTGGCCTTAATGGTGGAGGACCCATGTGGAGTGGGCCCCACCTGGCCCATCATCCAGATGACTCAAGGTTAGGAAGCGTGAGACCCTTTTCTGCAACGGTCGATGTCTGGACTACATCTAATAACTTGCCTTTCTTGTTTAGAACTAAGTCCAATATGTTTTTATAATTACATACAAGTCTTCTCTTTTATCTCCTTGAGTCTACAAGTGTTTTGGAATTACTACTTAATCCCTGATGATCATAATAATTAGGATTGGACCTCTTTTTGACTATCTACTAAAGTGTTTAGAGTTCTGAAAATTTCGAGTAAGGGCCTGGTATTTATTGTTTGTCATAATTGGGCCTGTTTTGATTAATTTGAGAACATTCCTTGGATTTCAGACTTTAGGAAATTACAAATAAGGGCTGATCAATTGTGGTTATTATATTTATTGTTGGAGTTGTTTTCTTTATTTCATTACTTGAGTAATTATGTTTTGAAATATATTGTGGATTATGATACCTGTTGTGTGCCATTGTTATTTGGGGATCTCATATGGTAGATTGTGTGGTTTATATTTGTTTATCTTGTGGTTGAGTTGGTACTTGAATATTTCCCTCAAAACTGTGAAGAGTGAGTTAGATAATTGACTTCTCTCATCTCGTACACCAATTTTGATTTGGACTGGGGCAGATTAAATCCACATAATTTGAGAAGGGGTTGATTATGGAATTTGCCCATTACTAATGTTGAGGTCATGCTAAACATCATATTTTGATGAGACGTATGTTTGCTATTTGATTGGAAAACTAAGATACGATGACTTTGTTTGTTTGGAGAAACTTTTTGGACACCCCTAGACCACGAGCATGTATGGCCGATTTTATGAGGATTGTTGATGTTGGACCTTGTTGGGAAAGGTCGATTTTGTGGTACCAGTTTACTGGTTCTGGAACTTTGTGGTCGGATTTATTTTGGACCTTAGTGGTTGATGGTTTTGGACCTAAGTGGTCGATGGTTTTGGACCTTGGTGGTCGGTTTTATTTTAGACTTGGGTGGTCGGTTTTATTTGGGCTGGTGCTATCAAGTGGCTAGGAGGTCGTCGTTTGTTTGACCTGATTTCAACCTTTGCTTGACGGAGACTTTGGGATGTTACTTTAATTTGTTGTGCAATCTTATCTAAGTATATGTTTAAATGGACAAATAGATTAGAATATGTATTCACTCAGTTGTACTGATATTTTGTGGATTTACCCAATCCAGGTAACCAGAACTTAGCGACTCAAGAAAACCGTGATGACCGAGAGATAAACTTTGGGATGCGTACTTGAGCTTCGAAGCCACATAGATGAAGAAGATTTAGATTTAATAGATTGTTTAGATTATTTCATTTTATAGACATTGCAATTATATTTTTTGGACAATGTTACATCTCGGCACGGAATTCGAATGGCCCCAGGTTCCGGGTCGTGACATGCGCAGATCCCCTTCTTGGAGCATGGGGTGTTGGGTGCACTATACTTGGGACACCACATATGGGTCCCATTCATCCCTCTTACACTACTACTACTATTTATACCTAAGTCATGTGGATCTACAAGTCACTTCTCGTATTATTACTGTTAGTTCTAATTCAAAGGGTCCTACAACATTAATCAATAACTTATAAGAAAGAAATTTTCATCATAGTATAATACTAATCATCCAAGTAATTAACACTTATGTAACCCCAAAAGATATATTATATATCCAAGATATATGAATCAAGGAAATTATATATTAGAAAATATTCCAGCCCAAACTCAAGGTTTGGGGTATCCCAGTCATACCTTGAAGTTTGCGCTCAAATGGTTGTATGGAATCCCGTATCTAATTAATTGTATTTATAAGTGTGGCCCACTAATTAATGCTTGCCGATTCCAATTGTTTCAATCCATTTCACAATGAGTGGCTTTCTGTTAATTCTTCCTCCTATTTAGGCTAATTTGGATGAAATTTATTTAGGTAAGATAAGGCCTAAGATTTTCAAAAGAGGTAACATGCGAAAACTTTAGAAAGTGACAACCCGTCACTACCTTCTTTCTCGTCCCTTTGCATGAGATGTGCAAAGATTGACTATTCAGTTCTTTTTTAAACTTCCTAAAATGTCCTTTATGTTCCTTTTATATTTCTTACCGCATTAAATGACAATGAATGTGTGGAAATTTCATATTGACCGAAGAATGGGGCATTTTTTAAACAAAAACACTCGTGTGCTGTATAGTGTGACTATATAAAGAGAGGGCTTATCCCGTGCATTGGGCATCTGTACAATGTACGCGCCACTCTGTGGGGCCCACATCAGGATGGGGCCTGGGGGATTTGAAGATCTGCCTAGGCACCCTTCTCTTTGCAAAAAATCAGTCCCATCCGATCTTCCTAACCCCATCATTCATGACCTACAAGTTCAGTCCATTCACATGGGTGTGCAATCATTCCAACAGTGCACAGTTCATTCACATGGGTGCAAACTTGACCGGGCGCACCTGATAACGCGTACGCACCCACACACACACACACACAGAGAGAGAGAGAGAGAGAGAGAGAGAGAGAGAGATTTAAAAATACCCAGGGTTTATTTTTTGAAAGTATTATTTTCCGTACTCTTGTAAGTACACAAACCTTTTTGCAACATACTTCATGGTTTCATAAATGCAAGTCCCAGAAATCACAATTATTAAGGCACAAAATGTCATACGTATATGCATATTTTGACTTGTATGAGTGTCAAACTTTTGTGCATCCATGAGTTTAAAAAAGATATGGGTAGTAACTTAAGCAACTGGTTTCATGCAGGCTGCTTCAATGCTTCTTATAGTTTATGCTATTAATTCTCCATTGGATGAACAGCTCAGTCAAAACCTATCAATACTTGGAATTCTCATGTATGTGTTCTTCACTCTATATTATTTTGATCAAATTGTAACTTATGTTGTTTCCAAGATCACATCTAATGTTTCTCCACTCATTCATCACCAAAGCCATATCCCACCTCTCTGAGGTTGGGTTAACGATGTTTAAATTCAATATATTATTTAGGGACATCTACAAGAAAAATCTCCTTAAATAGGGAAATCACAGTTGAGGATCCTAAAATTTTATAATGATGGCCAAGGACCTCCATCCCAAATCATCTCTTTTTCTTTTTTTTTGCCCTTTCTTTGTTGATGTCAACATAACCATATTCCCCATTCATGTTATAAAAAAAAAAAAGAAGGCATATTTCCTATTCCCAAGAGTTGGTCTCTTCACCCAAATCGAAATAAACTGAAGTCCCATATTCTGTCATGAGTAATATTTGCTGACATCAACAAAACATTTGTCAACATCAACATAAAGTTTTGTTGACATCGATGAAAACGTCCAGTTAGTACAATCAAGTGACCCTTGTACAGGTTAAGCATTTATAAATAGAATTTGTTGACGTCAACAGAAGAATTGTCGACAACAACATAAACTTTTGTTGACGTCAACAAAAACGCCCAGTTAGCACAATCAAGTGACCCATGTGCACAACACATGTTAAACATGTATACATAGAATTTGTCGACGTCGATGGAAGATTTGTCGACGTCGATGGAAGATTTGTCGACATCAACATAAAATAACCTTAACCTGGGATTATGGTTATGTTGACATCAACAAAGAAAGGGCAAAATGGGGAAAAAAAAAAAGAGATGATTTGGGCTGGAGGTCATTAGCTGTCATTATAAAAAGTTTAGGGTCCTTTACTGTGGTTATCCTATTTAAGGGGATTTTTCCGGTAGATTTCCCTATTATTTAAATTCAATATATTATGTTTGCATTGAGATTTGAGATTTGAACTCAGGACGTCCTACATGGAAAACCAATGCACTAAACCACCTGGGCTATAAGCGCTTTAAGTACATGTTTGCAAAACTAGAAGTGGTGACATGATTACAGCTTACAGCCTAAGAAGCACGGACACGGACACGAGACACGGACACGACACGACACGGACAAGCCGACACGACATTTCTCAAAGAAGTAGGACACGGACACGTCAGGGACACATTAATAATTAATTAATAATAATAATAATATATCTAATCATATACTAAAATATACTATTTCCACAGCCAAGTAATATTTCCCCCTCCTTCATTAATTTTCTCAAACTTGGTTACATATTTCCACATAGGCTTATTTATATCTTCTTCATTGGAGGTGTGTGAACTCATATTCCTAAATTCCAAATTGTCACGCAGAGGTGAAGAAGCAGAGTTGATAAATTAAAAAAAAAAAAAAAATTGATATAAAGAACATATTTGATATATAAACAGCAAAAATAGATTTTCTAGATTCATGTAAACAGCAAAAATCCATCGCCCGGCCTCCTCGGGGCAGCACCACATTGATCCTAGTGGGGTCAATTGACCCCACTGAGATCTGAAAAAAGATTTTAAAATTTTTTTTTTGTCCTTCATGAATTGAACTTATGGGAAGCTTTTGACCCCACTCAATGTCTAAGTTAATGGGTCATCTGTCTACCAAAACAAAAAAAGTTAATGGGCCCAACTTTTATTTTTTAAAGAAAATTCCTTTTTTTTTTTTTTTTTTTCACATTCTGTCAGTAACTCTTCATTTACCCTAACTTAACCTCTAAATATGGTATTCTCCTCGTATTAGAAGGAGAAAATCCTAACATTCAGATTCAGGCATATAGACTCCTAGCCCCAGCCGAGCAGCAAAGAAAAGAAAAAAGAAGAAAAAAAGGAAGAAGAAAGGTCCCTTTTTTTTTACTTTTTTCCGGATATGCGCTCTAGTAACAAACTTAAAGGAACTGGTGACATTGATAGAAAATTAGTGGAGACAAAGAAGGATATTGTATACCCATTGGTTTATTTGCTTTTAAAATTGGCGTTGATTTTACCAGTAGCGACTACAACGATAGAATGATCTATTTCAGCAATGAAGTACGTAAAGAACAGGTTGCTTAACCAAATGGGAGATCAATGGATGAATGACTGTTTGGTCATATATATTGAAAGCGATGTGTTTGCTAGTGTTGATAATGAAGCTATTATGCAACAATTTCAACACATGAAAACCCATCGAGAGCAACTGTAGGAGTTTATGTATTTGAATTTTCTTTTTGGATTAAGAACTATTAGTAACAATGTAATAAAATTTCTGTTTATTTTTGTTTGAGAATTCAATGTTGTCTTTATTGGATTGTCGGAAATAGATTATTTAAGAATTTTATATCATATTTGTCGAATTATTGAAAGTAGATGACAGATGTTGATAAAGGGGAAAATAAACTTATTCGATTTGTGGAAGATAAGTCTTTTGTTGACCCCACTGACTCGAATTCCTAGAGCCGCGACATGGGCTGCCAATACCACTATGGAAACAATAAGGCCTAGCCGAACCTACACGCAGGTTTGGCTAGGGTATTTGATGTCCAAAAATCAACCCTTTCTTTTACTCTAGTTGCTTGGATGCACACTCCCAATGATCTTCAGGTGATTCCAAGTTGTTTTTCTTGGTGTTTGGTTGGGAGATTTAGGTTAGTGAAGAAGAAGAAGAAAAGAGAAAAGAAGAGGACAAAAGAATAGAAAAGGAGGGGAAGTTGTTATCCTAGGACTGGATGACTGTTCACCTTTCCATGTTATTGAGAGATAATCTGAATATTTCATATGAGACCCTCTATATCAATGAAAGTGCATAATGGCCCTAAGAATGATATAAATACCATATAAAGCCCTTATATTTTCCTACAGAACCCAATATGTGTCGATGAACTTTTTTCCAAACCTAATGATATTATCAATAAAAGCTTAAACATGGATTCTACAATGGCACATTTTCATTATGTAGCTAGAAATATATCCCTTGGCCTGCTTTCTGACTCTCTCAGTTGATTCAACTTCTAAATACTTAAAAACAATGATTGCTGCATATCGATATGAAAAGGTGATGGTTGTTGCATCTTGGTATTTAGGTACATCTTCACATTTGCAACAGGTGCTGGTCCAGTTACTGGTATGATTATACCAGAGCTAAGCAGTGCCAGGATGCGTGCAAAGATTTTGGGCTTCAGCTTCTCTGTTCACTGGGTACTTAGTCATTTAACTGCTGCTTCTAGAGATGCTGTTATATTATTCTCTTATAATCAACTGTTATTCAAATATACATATTTTCTTTCTTATCAGTTTCAACCTTTATATTTGACTGAGAAATTTCTTCTCAGTGTGTATTGTAAAAATATTACTTCTGATGTGCTGGGTTGACAGCCCAAGCAGTGGCATATTTGAAGTGGTATGACTGTGCCATTCGGTGCCAAACCATTGTGTGATGGCACCTGGCCTATAAATAGGTTTTATTCCATACATTTAGCTCTTATAATTGACTTCACAGTCCACACATGCAGTCCCTAGGACCATAACGTATTGTGTATGGGACCATATGGTGGCCCACACGTCCAGCAGCTGGGACATCCAACTTAGCGGCCCAATTAATTTAGCTTTATGTTATTTGAAAGCAGCTGATCATTTACTTCAATTTCATTAGCGTCCGACATTATGAAATTTTATGTTAGATCAGTGTTTAGATTGATTCTAGGGTTATAATCCCTTTGAAACTCATAGAATACCATACACTCAATCATTCAGCACTTGGACATTATTTTTCTTTGAAATTTACCAGTTGTGCATGCCTAGCCTTGGAATACTGTGTAATGGTTCAGTGTGTGATATTGGCTGAAGTATGCACATTGTTAAACACTGGTTTTCCTTATTGAATGTTGTTGGGGTCTGTTTTGGTGTGGTTGATCATTATGTTCTACACGTTGATAAACACTGATTTCCTTTATTGATTCCTGCTGGCGTCTAATTAACATTCGTAGCATGCACAAGAGATTTTGGATTGTAATTTGTGTGTCCTCTCATTGGAGATTTTCTCCTATTATATAGAATACAGATGCCTTATCAAAGGCTACAAATCAGCTCTACAAATCAGCTAATCTAATTACAATCTGATATTTAAGGAAAGAATATCTAATTTACAATCTAACTAAAGAAGGAAGAAAGCTGTGAATATTTGACCAAATCCAACGAGATTGGATACCACTGTATTGGGCCTGAGCTTGTGGGCCTGAACTTGAGTCGACCTTTACAAGTGGGCCTGAACTTGTATTTGACTTTGACAGTATTTGACACCCCCCCTCAAATTGATGCCGGGGAATCCACAAGCATCAATTTGCTAACCAAGAACTGATGGCAAGGTCGTGGAAGTCCCTTTGTGAGGATATCAGCATTCTGAAGATCAGAAGAGATGTGAGGAAGGCTAATCACATCACGCTTGTAAACGTCGCGTATAAAATGGCAATCAATCTCTATGTGTTTAGTGCGTTCGTGGAAAACTGGATTGGCAGTAATACGAATCGCACTAGTATTGTCTGCATAGAGTGGTGTGGCACTAGCAGCAGGAATCCGAGATCTGAAAGCAACCCGCGAAGCCAAAGAGGCGACGATAGAGGGTAGGATCAAACTGCCAACGAGTAATCGTTAAGTAGATCAAACTGCCAACGAGGCGACGATAGAGGGTAGGATCAGAGAGAGGATCCCCACTGTCTTGCTGAAGTTTAACATTGACTTCTACGGGAGTATCGACGAGAGCAGAACCTTGAAGTCCAGCCATTTCAATTAAGTCACGAGCATATTTATGTTGATGGAGTACGATGCCGTTTTCAGATTGATGAACTTCAAGACCTAAAAAATAGGTTAGAGGACCAAGATCTTTCATGTGGAAAGATTCATGAAGAGAGGCCTGAAGTTGTTGAATCATATCTATATCGGTACCTGTAATGATGATGTCATCCACATGAACAAAAAGAATAGTAATCCCTGTAGAAGTATGATGAAGGAACATGGATGGATCATAAGGACTAGGATGGAACTCCAAGTGGCGAAGAACATTTTGGAACTTTTCAAACCATGCCCATGGGGCTTGTTTGAAGCCATAAAGAGAACGCCGTAGTTTGGCAACGGCACCCATGATGATAGATGAAACTCCCTGAGGAAGGCGCATGTAGACATCTTCTTTGAGATCCCCATGAAGAAATGCGTTCTTGACATCCATCTGGTAGAGAGGCCAGGATTGGGATGCTGCGATTGCAAGAATAGCCCGAACAGTTGTCATCTTTGCTACAGGAGCAAAAGTCTCCTCATAATCAATTCCATATTCTTGCCGATTACCCAAAGCGACAAGACGGGCCTTATACCTATCCAGAGTGCCATCAGGTTTAAGCTTGATAGAATAGATCCATTTGCAACCGATTGGCTTAACAGAAGGAGGACACGGAACCACATCCCATGTCTGATTTTGCGTAAGAGCATCTAATTCGTCCTGCATAGCTTTGTTCCAACACTCATGCTGCACAGCCTGAGAATATGAGTTCGGAATAGATGTAGAAGACATGGTGGCCATCAAAGAAGTGTGGGTAAATCCATAACGAGTAGGAGGCACTGAAATCCGAGATGAACGACGCAATGGAGGGTCTCCAGATGGATCAGATGTAGTTGGGGGATCGTGAGGGGGACTATCTGTGGTGGCCGCCGCTTTACTCCGCCTATGATACTCGAAATTAGGATCAAATTTGACAGATGATGTTTTGTCCAAAAAACCAGGTAAGGAAGCAACAGATGGAGACTCGACAGAATCAAGATTTTGTTGGAAAAAATATTGATTTTAAAAAAAAAAACAACATTGCGGGAGGTACGAATGAGCCGTATTTGAGGATCATAACAAAGAAACCCCTTTTGATGACTGGCATATCCTAGAAATGCGCATTTAGCAGATTGGGCAGTAAGTTTGTTACACTCAGAAGGAGGTAAATGTACAAAACACACCGATCCAAAAACATGTAGATTATCATAAGACGGTGTCGTTTTGTATAATCGATAAAAAGGACTCTCGTTTTCTAAAGAAAAGGAGGGTAATCAATTGATAAGATGGACAACAGTGCTAAGAGCTTCTATCCAAAAACGTATAGGAACAGAAGATTCAATAAGAAGAGAGCGAGTAACAGCACAGAGATGCCTATTTTTCCTTTCAGCGACCCCATTTTGCTGATGGGTATAAGGACAAGATTTTTGAGAAAGTATTCCTTTTTGTTGTAAAAAGGTTTGAAACTCTGTGGACACATATTCACCTCTCGAGTCAGAACGTAAAATTTTAATGCAAGTGGAAAATTGATTCTCAACATATGCTAAGAACATTTTGAAAACAGTAAAGACATCAGCTTTAGAATGCAGAAAATAGACCCATGTAAATCTACTATAATCATCAATAAATGTCACAAAATATTTATAATGAGCATGAGACAAATGAGGAGCAATACCCCAAACATCACTATGAACTAAAACAAAACACTGAATGCTCTTAGAAGTAGAGACAGAAAAAGGAAGAGTCTTACTTTTTCCCAACTTACATGTAGCACAATCAAAAGAAACAAACTTAGAAAAGCCTAGTGAGTTTAACAATCCAGAATGAACCATTTGACATGGTTTTAAAATTAGGATGTCCAAGCCTACTATGCCGTAATTGACAATTATTTTGAGCAGAAAAACAAAAAGCATTTGCGGAATTATTCCCAATTGGAGTAGATAGATGAAGAGAAAATAAGCGTCCATGTTTAGGCCCCTCGCGATCTCCCTCCCTGACATCTGGTCCTGCACAACACAACCAGAGGAAGAAAAGGAAACATTACAGTTGTTTTCAACAAGTTGTCCAACGGAAAGAAGGTTTGAAATTAAATTGGGACGGTGATAAACATTCTTTAAGGCAAGATACTGGAAATATCTCCAATGGCAGTGATAGGAAGATGTCCGCCATCGGCTGTTTGAACATGAGCATTGCCAATATATTTTGTCAAGTTAGAGAGTTGTGCACTGGAGTGAGTCAGGTGATTTGATGCTCCGGAATCAAGATACCAAATGGAAGAAGGGGATTTAGATTTACCTGTGATGCCAAGTGCAGAAAATGCATTGACGATCATTTGTTGAACTAATTCGAGAGAGAGAGCAGGGGAAGAAGAACCAAGCTGTGAAGGCACAGATGTGGACGCAGTAGCAGCAGGAGAATAGTCTATCTGAGCAGCATAGGCATTAGGAGTCCGAGTTTGTGGACGGCGGCGACATTCAGTAATGATATGTCCCTTCTTCTTGCAGTAATTACAGAATTTCTGATTGCACTGTGTTGCAAGGTGGCCATATTTTTTGCAATAGTAGCATTGAACTTTGCTCATATCCCAAGTATGAGGAGTCGGAGAAGACGGTGAGAGCGTAAGGGACTGAGTGTTCCTTTGAGCAGAGTATGCAACAGGATATGTTTCAGTGTGCTTGTGTTCCAGATGGGCTTTTGTTCGAATACGTTGTTCTTCTCGCAGAAGCTCATTCAAACAAACATCCAAAGATGGTAATGGACTCCGGCTCAGGAGAGACGATGTTACAGTCTCATATTCAGGACACAATTTCCATCAAAAACTGGTCCCTGTGACTTGAAGCTTGAAGGGCGTGTATAGTTTTAAGAACATTGTTTGGAACAGAAGCATATTTAATCCTATCGTATTCACTCCACAAGTTGCGGAAACTAGAATAATAGTCCTGAATGGTCAAGGTGCCTTGACTGTATTCTGCAATTTCACACTCAAGATGAAATTGGCGTGTAGAATTATCTTGATGATAAACCGTCAGCAAGTAATCCCACATCTCCTTGGAGGTTGTATAAGGTTTGAGATTCAGAATCAGATGAGGTTCCACAGCCCCAAGAATCCAGGTTTTAATTTTAGCATCTTTGGTATTCCAAGTAGAGATCTTTTTATCATCCTCTATGGGCTTGGGATCAGAACCAGAAACAAATCCCCATAATTCCTTGGCCTCAAGATATAATTGAAATTGAAAAGCCCATGCAGGATAGTTTTTACCATCAAATCGAATCAATTTAACTTCAGACTTCTCCATTTAGAACCAAACAAAGAGAAGTAAAACACAAAAGTATGTGCAACAGTGCAGAATCAACAGACAGAGAGTTGTGAATAAAAAAAGGCACAAAAAATTGGTCCAGGCGACCCTAAAACTGGAGGTTGATTCCCTGCGTGGGGCCCATTGTTTGATCAGATGGATGATCAGATCAAGAAAGTGCAAGCAGTATCAAAATGTCTTTCCAGCAATGCAAGTTTCACTAAAATCCATCCACAATCCAAGATTTTGTACGGCTGTGATCAAATTGATTTGATAAAACTGGAAAATCACAAGTGGGGTCCAAAAGCCTACCTCTGATCCCGAAAAAATGTTGCAAAAATCACCAAAATCATCAATAGTGATGGTCGACCATGGCTGTAGAATTTCCTGAAGAAGTCATGATGATCGCAGGTGGGCCACTGTTGATCATATTGTGACAGAAGACCTTCTGCTTCCAATAAACACAGATTACTGATCTGGTTGATGTCAAGATCACAGATCCCTGATCTGTGTGTTTCTAAAACACAAGATTGAGTCTCCCAAGATCAGTAGAGCTTCTGGAACCAGATTCCTAAGAACAGATCCTTGATCTGTTTTGCTGCACGAGAGAGAAGAATGTCTCTCTGATAGAGTCCTTGAGGTTTTCAAAAGATGAATAACTGGAAGTCCTTACAAGAGAGGCTCTGATACCATAACATTCGTAGCATGCACAAGAGATTTTGGATTGTAATTTATGTGTCCTCTCATTGGAGATTTTCTCCTATTATATAGAATACAGATGCCTTATCAAAGGCTACAAATCAGCTCTACAAATCAGCTAATCTAATTACAATCTGATATTTAAGGAAAGAATATCTAATTTACAATCTAACTAAAGAAGGAAGAAAGCTGTGAATATTTGACCAAATCCAACGAGATTGGATACCACTGTATTGGGCCTGAGCTTGTGGGCCTGAACTTGAGTCGACCTTTACAAGTGGGCCTGAACTTGTATTTGACTTTGACAGTATTTGACACTAATTTGGTATGGTTGATCATTGTAAGGATCAGTTTTAGAAAAAAAAAAAAAAATCAGCAACGGCAAAGCTATATTAAGGACGTAACGATGAGTTCTCAGGTCTGTGTCATTGTCATTGGGTTTTGAATCTTCGAGTTGGAGGAATGTTTCGCTATGAATCTGTGTACAACTTCTTAAGTTGTGAACCTGGTTGTGGATTCCACCTCATTTCTTGTCAACTAGTGGGGCAGCGTGGGCTGGAGGGCTCCCATTGAGTGAGCATCCTGTGCTATTATTAACTATAACTGTCAATAAAAAGAAAATAATAAGCACAATACTAAAGCGACTAAACCTGAAGCAGCATTATTGCACTTGATTGTGGCTTTGAGACTTAACATGCCTGGGCTGATTATATTAATCCTGGTAATCTATTTTATCCAGGTCTGCAATTTTTTGGTTGGCCTCTTTTTCCTGGAGCTGGTTGAGAGGTTTGGAATTGGTCCAATCTATGCAAGCTTTGGTGCAATTTCCTTCTTTTCAGCACTATTTGCCAGGTATTTCATAATTGAAACTAAGGGGCGCTCTCTTGAAGAAATAGAAATGTCTCTGCTCTCTGATAGGAAGTGATTGATACACAACCTAGGGTAAGTGATGAAGCTTTTTTTTTTTTTTTTTTTTTCTCTCTCTCTTTAAAGAGAAAAAAAAAAAAAAAAAAGTTTTTGCATGATTTTTCGAAGTAGCGAGTACATGTGGGAGGTGTTGAAGCATTTTTGGCATTAGCAAGAACATGTGTTTACTTAAAGGAATTCAGTGTTTAGCCATGATTTTGCCATTGTGAGGCACACTGGAACAGAGAATGTTTAGTAGTTTCTTATTGCCTAAGGGGATGGATTCGGGCCAAGGAAAGATGAGCTTTGCTCGCTGTTTAATGTCTTATTCTATTGCTTGCCATCCCTGGCAGCAATTGCTGTATCTATTTCCTGCATATGGATTAGGTGGCATCAACTGAGATTTTGATTATCTTCCAACAATAGAGCCTCAGAAACATTACAAGTTGAAATATCTGCATCTGAAGCATGCAATATTAAGACTTGAGTTATGACAATCTTTTGCTTTTTTGATTTGTTCATTTTTCACCGTGCAGATTGTAACTTTTGGCAATTATAATTTAGTTATCATGATGTAGGGGTTTTTTTTTTTTTTTTTTTTTTCCTCTGTGAAAACGGAATGTTGGTAATGTGAATTACAGAGAGTCCAGCATTCTTCCTCCTAGTGTTTGATAATACCTTATGTTGCATTTTGTTTCATAATGAGAGGCTTTTTAAATTCAAGAATTTTGAAGGATTCAAGATGTTGCCACTCTAATTGTAAACAATAATCATCCAGCAATTTCTGTTATTACACATAACTTTATATCTAGTGAAATAAAATCATTATAGCACAGACCCAGTGCAACTTATTATGGATCCAACTAAGAGTTACAGTTCCTGCCCATTCAGATAAAGTCGTGATTGGCTGGACTTGGACCTGAAATTCCTCAACTTGCGGGTTGGTGACTGGGTTCACCAATGAAACCTGATTGGGTTTAATCTAAGTTGGTCCATATTTGATGTATCTCAGCTTGAGAAAGAGCACCTTAGGCCATGGTTGTATTAGGTTGGGTCAGTGGTGCAGATCAATCCACAACCACTGACATTGATAGAAATTCAAGTTGTGGTTCAAACTCTCAAGTATTGGACAATTATGATTGAGGTTGCGGGACCTGAACACCCTTTTAACTGGACCTAGGATCAAATGGATCCATAAGTCCCAAATAATTCATAAACTTTAAGCGACCGAACTACTCTAATAAAACAGTTAAAAATCAAGGGGGTTTTCTGTAAATTCAGGAAAATCCTGCTGAAAATTCACTGCAAACGGGGTTACTGGGCCTCATACAAATCGACCAAAATTAGCCTAAATCTAAAAAGGAAGCGAACCTTCTTGGTTTCCCATGAGTTTTTGAGATTTTGTGGTGAGGTTCACTTCATCAGATGGTGGGTCTGATCAGACCGTACGGATGGTTTTGCCTGCAATACGAGATTCAATTTTGCATTCTTTGATTTGAAAATTATTTTGCAAATAGAACTCTTAAAATTTTGGGAAGATGGTTTGGTAATTAGGATTAACTGGAAAGGGTTGGTTTTAAGGATTTATAGCAATACCTGTTACAGAAACTCTCAGGCTTTAATAAATTATTGTTTTATTATTGAATTTGTTTCTCTCTATTGGGGAGGGTTTTCATTTTAAAGGGTTCAGACCTGGCCTATAGCTACCGGATCCTGGGGTTTGCACTCATTCAAATGGAGTACGCTGTTGGTTCTACTGCACTTTTTTTAACATAAAACCATTTAAACTTGTGGGCCGTTGATCAAGGGGTCAGAATGATTAGATGGGCCCAGAGGCCCTAAGGTGGGGGCCTATAGCGAGGTTCACATTACATCAGTGCTTTTCAATACGGCACACTATGGACTTACTTGTCTCTGAAAGGAAACTTGCCTCAATTTCACACTCAATACTATTTGACAGGGGTGTTCATGGGCCAGATTTGGACTTTAGGTTTTAGTATTTCAGTCGGGCCTTGATCAAGAATTTTGAGCCCATTAAGAATTTGGCCAGGACATGGATGAAGTGATAGAAAGCCTGAAGCCTTGCCTGGCCCCAACACGTTGTGTTTTTAATTTGGTGCTTAATTTACTCAAACAACTGATAAAATGCCCAAATAAGCGTTAGAAAGGCCGGTCTGAAATTATATTTTCTTGGTAAAAGGATAATTTCATCCAACACAGAGAACCAACGACACCACAGTACAAGCAACAACCAAGCTAACTCCTATATAAAGCAACACCAGTCCCACGAAAATAACATATTTTAGCAAAATTATGGGCAACCCTATTGTGTGACCTAGGGATATAAGAAAAAAATGAATTCAAAAGATCTGGCTAGCCCTTCAATGTCTTACAAAATAGACCCAATCACACCTACCATTAATCATCTGGATTACCCATCAATGTTTCTGACAAAAAGATGGTCGTAGGGGCCCTCACGCTCTCACTTCCTTCATTACGAAAGGGATATCTCTTGTCCGTACACTACTAAAAACCATTCAGCCAAAAGAGAGCCATTAAACCATATTGAATAACCAATGTCAGCCTTCCATCAAGGGATCTAAATGCAGCATCCGAGCAAATGAGGGTCAGGTCTCTTTCATCCTCAATCTAAATTCATTAGCACTCTCTTTATTTAAATGGTTCGGGTTATCAAACAAAGTTTGGAATTCCTCAACGACTCTTTTTGCCATGCACAAAGTACTAAGGGATGGATTCCTTTGCCCCCATAAATCAAATCATTTCTACTCTTCCAAATAGCCCACCAAAGGGCTGGAATCCATGCTTAGATTGAGAATTCGGAAGAGAACTATCCGAAGCACTTATTTTCCATATAGCCCACCACTCCTGGATTTGAATAGAGGAAAACATATGAGGGCGGAGACCAAGAGTAGAGCCGAACCACGTGGCTATTGCATGGTTACAGTGAAATAAAGAATTCTCAATAGATTCTACATTGGATTCATAAACCGGACATAAAGCACTATGACAAAGACTTTTATCATGAAGTATTTTATGTAAGAATCTGATTTTTACTTACTGTGATTAACGCTAATTAACTACACTTAGTGACTAATGACACTTGATTAGAGACTAATCGAGAGTTTCTTGGGATAAGAGCTAAGTTTGGATTAGTTCCGGAAAGTTCAAGGAATTTCGCGAAGAGTTTGGCTCTTTCCAGGTTGAGTTAAAATTTCAAGATTTTTCAGGGGTATCTTGGGAATTTCATAAAAATTGCACCTTGAGCCCAAAAGTTAGACGTTAACTTGCTGTCAGGACCTGAGCCCGAGATCCAGTAATCGCGAGCCGTGAACCCATACTTACTCCCGTAAATTCCAAATTAACTGAAGTTAAAACGGAACCCACAAGGGATAGCATTCTCAATAACCTGTCAAATACACAACTTTTTGCGGAAACATTCATATTTGACATTAACAATTTAAGATTTACATGTATACAAAATAAAGTCCTTATACATGTAAAATTTTCAACATTTGTTTGTCAAATACTGCATTTACAAAATACAATGCAGGTGGTAATTAATTACTTTTCAAAATAAATATATAAAACAGTTTCTCAAAACACTTCTCAAAATGTTTTAACTCCTTACCGCACTTGGATACCCATTTCAAATGGTATCACGACCATTCCATTCGTTTAGTCCTCCTGGAGGAACCGGAGCAGTCTCCTCCGCTGCCGCTGGGGGCGCTGCAGGGCTGGCAAGGGCAATCGGGCCTGTAATGCCATCAATAACATTAGTGAACACAACGATTCAACAATGTATAAACAAATCTTGTAATAGCACGTTATTGCACTCATATTGAGCTCATTCAATCTATTTAATAACAATTCCAATTCTAGACAAGTGTAGACAGTTCCTACAATAATAATAGGTGAACATAAAAAGTCAATCAATAGACATGTACAAGATGGTCACTACCATAGCATTCATTTCATTTCATTTCATTTATCATCTTCCCTCAAAGGAAGGATTCATCTTCCAAATGGAAGGCATCAATCAATACCCATAGACATGATCGGAATTGTGAGACTTACCAATGTCCGGGCCACGGACAACTAGTGTCACCATGGAACTCCGGAACGCTCCAAATCCATCTACTGCAGTAGGATTAGTCATTTGTTTCATTTATTACCTCATTGAACTCATTTAGAGTTCTAATACAATAGCTAGGTAGTGCCAGACGCAAGAGTCAATACTTTTCAGTAAGCAATCCATTCTGGATTCAATTCAATTCAATAATTCCTTTCATAACAAAGGAAGGTGATAACAATAATATCATTCTCATTAGATTAGATCACAATGTTGCGGAATGCGATGCAATGAAGGAATTACTAATCATTTATGGTTCTACTCAACTCTAACTCAAATCTAAACAACCATTTGGGTGTAACCATTGGTTTCCAAATGCACATGTGATTCTCGATGGACATCACATTTATATAATTAATATGTGCATTATTATAGTCCCCATAATTATCACCCATAGAAGTTTAGTCTTAAAACTAATTTAAGGAGCATTTATACTCACAAGTAGTACTCCAAATACACGTAAAAATCCAAAATCCAAAAATCCATTGGTTCGATTGATTGGCCCAATTTTTACTCACAATTAATGTCTTGACCAGTATCAGGTTCGCTCGAGCGGACTCAGGTTCACTCAAGCAGAGCCTAACAGAAAGTGGTTCACTCGAACGGACTCATTGTTCCCTCAAGCAGACCCAACCAGAACAATTTTCGCTCGAACGGACTTACTGTTCGCTTGAGCGAACCATTCAGAATTCCATTCTGAAAATCTGATACTCTCTCTCTTCTTCTACTCTCATTTCTTCATTACTCATCCACAACCTGCAATAGCATTGGAACCTCTTGTTCCCTCCTCATACATCATTCATCCACAAATAATACTGCTAATCATTAATTACCCACCTTAATCAATCATAAATAATTCCATAACCTAATGGAAAATGCACAAAAATCCATGAAAACTCTATGCATTTCTATAATGATTAACACTAATCATAAGTAATGTTTATAATTTCCTTGTTGAAGGTTGATTAACTCAAAGCCCTTTTGTTTGGCTTGCTTTTGAGATGAAAATCTCCAATCTCAAACCCTAATTCCATGAAAACATAAAAACGCTACTCATAAGCTATTTGTGCTACACATTACTTCCATCTACTCAATAGAATTTGGAAATCCTAAGATAAGACCAACTACTTACTTGTATTTCCAAGTGAAGAGGTCTTGAGTTCTCTTTCAAGCTTCAACACTTCAAAAATGGAGGAATAACTTGAGGAAGCAGATTAAGATGAAGCTACACTCCTCAAAACCACTTGAATCTCTCCTAACCTCACTTTTGATGAAGAAAAATGGAAGAGAAAGGGAGAAGATGAGCCTACGGTTTGGTTTGAGGTGAAATGAATGAATGAGCTCCATCTCATTCTAATATAAGATTCTTTCACACCAAAACTTCCTCTCATTAAGTCTTATTACATATTGAGTCAAATGAAGCCTCACTTGATCTTTTTGAGGTCAAATGGAATCACGTCTATTATGAAAGTTAACGTACTATTCGAGATACACACGTTGGTATCAAGAATTTCCGTATTTGACAAAATACGTAAAACCCGTATTTATGAAAAAGTCTTTAATCTACCTTATTTGAGTCTAAACTCATTTTAACCAATTCAATTTCATTCCAATATGTTTAATGCATCAGTTGAGACTAATTTGTCTCTCTTTGGTCATTAACTTTAATTAATCCAATTGCCCATGCTTAATTAGTATTAATCTCAATTAATTAGCCTTAATCATGATTAGTTTGGGTCGGGGTGTAACACTTACCCAATAACTTTTATGTTCAGTTCAAACTCCCGAGGTCTAGAAAGTCTAATTTGAGCCATGGCACACTTTTCGAGGTGTATACCGCCTTTTGGAAAATCGCAACTTCTGCCATCAGTCTCTAAAAATTCTAATTTTGGGCTTGTTGGAAAGCAGCCAGCAAAACCACTTTTGGGCTATTTTACAGCCCTTTCTTGGGCTATTTTCGCCCGATTTTCTCCCTACAAATTCTGAAAATTTTGGGAAACCAAATTAGAACTTAGAAATGTAATGTAGGTCGTACCCGAATTATGTAATTCCCCCAAATGTGGATTTCTTTCCTAAAAAGAGAACTCGAAACTTAGATCATTGGGGGACTTCGTACCCCGACCCTGACCAACTAGGTTTCTAATTGTATTCCGAGTAAATCAAGAGGGCATGTAGAGCACGTTTACTTGCATTTTTATCCAACCTAGGGCCTTGGATATTCCTACCATCTGAATACATCAAGTGTACAAATTACACATAATATCCAGTCCTATGAGCGTATAATTTTGGAAATCACTATACTTGCATGTCTAAGATTATTTTAATTAAACTTTTCATACTTTACCTTCTCAACCCGACCCTAGTATTATGTTCCGCGGGACATCCTTGGATCTTAGCATGCGATTTTCGCCCTGCTTGACTATTGGATGTACCAGATCCTTAAATGGTTTTTCGATTAGTATGCGAGCATTCAGTTGCCCTACCCTTCCGAGTTACCAGGATCACCTTGACTTTCTACCACCTGTTTTGGGTCCCCTATTTCTACTTGAAATGCTGCCTGTTTTTCTGTAGGATTTTCCAGACTCAGAAAAATAACATTTTAAGATCCGATCCTACCTGATTTACTATTTTAAGCTCAAATGATCTCAGTTTACGGTTTTAAAAGCCGAATCAACATTGTTTCCCATTTTTAAACATTCTGAGCGCATGTCATCCCCCGCACTTGCACATACATCCCTTAAGTAATCGAATTATTCATTAATTCCCGACTAAGTACCCAAAATGAATCCTTAAGCACATATATCCCTTAAGTAACCGAATTATTCATTAATTCCAGACTAAGTACCCAAAATGAATCCTTAACTGCTCTATAACTGAGCCCTGCATTTTGCATTGATTCTCGAGTCGGCACCACCAAGCTGTTTATTCTAATATTTACTTGTATTTATATTGCTCGCTGCAGTTTGTAATCTTGCATGTGACCGGTGTCACTCAAGTGCACATCCTGTCCGGGGCAGACCAAGTACTCCCATGACAGGGACTCTAGGACGAGTTCCGAGGCACCCCAGCCAGTCCGTTAGGGGCTAGCGATTGCTCCCCGTTCCAAGGAATTATGCGAAGTGGATGCTAATTAGTTAGTGGTTACTCCCAAAAGCCACATCACAACGACTATATAATAAGATGCATACGCAATGATAAAGACCCACATAATTCACCCAGAAAATAAAAAAAATAAAACCACCCAATGCTCTTGCACAAGAAAAAAATTGTTAAACAAAGGATGATTTATAAAGTAAACTTCATTGGCAAATAGATTCACAAATCAATTCTAATCGTATTTGTGAAAACTTTAATATTCGATGGAGCAGCATAACAATAGCACTTGTATGATTTGTGACAAGATTTTAAGTAGGCACAAGGAAGCGAAACCATCCATGTTTCATTAGATTTATGTGAGTTCCATTGTTAATGCATGCAGATAAGTTGAGTTGTCGACTCTTCACTTGGCTGTACAAATTGCTATTACATATTTGAAGAGCCATTTGGTTTTAAATTTTGTGCATACTTGTTTTTCATGTTCTTTGTTTAAGGTTCTAATAGCTAGACTTGAGAGAAGATATCTAATGATGCAACCATCATTTATATTTTCTTCATCCATTTTTTGTATGCAGCGAGCAAATAATGGAATGAAAAAAGTTAGCATTGTTAGCATAATTATAGTTTGAGTGCATGACAATTGTCATTGTAGAAAAAGGTTTGGTAGATCATCTATCTATTTGGAAAGATCAGCCTGACTGAAAGTTCTTTATAAGCTTCCAATTAGTACAATGATCTTAAAAACTCTTCAATGCTTCTCAACATCCACTTTAATGGAGAGTGATGTGGCTCATTTTGTGAAGGTAGGTTATCTAACAAGCCTTATTCTGTTGAAATACTCTAAAGATGTAACCATCATTTATATTTTCTTCGTCCATTTTTTTGTGTCCAACAAGAAAATAATGGTGACTTTATATTGAGATGCAAAAACAATGAAAAAGACTCGCGATTTCACTCAAAATCTAGTTTTCAGAATTTTCTGATAACGATATCGTTACAATTATTTATAGGTTCTTCGCCCATTTTTTGTCTCCAAGACCAGAATGACAATAACTGTATAATGACGTGCATAAACAATGACAGACTTACGTACTTCACCCATAATTTTTTTTCAACATCAATTTTATGACAACGGTATCATTACCATTATTTATAGGTTCTTTGTCAGCATGTTATCAAAGTAGGACCTAGTATGCAAGTTCTAATTTATGATAGCTTAAAGTAGAATATGGTAGAAAAAGAAACACAATCGCATAATACTTGGATCTATCTAGAGTTGCATAGATGTGAAGCCTAGGTTGGTATTCTGAACTTTTCATCCAATTCCACAGACAAGATCAAAGAATGCACCATTTAAAAACAAACACATAGAAAGTCATGCTTGAATTGGTGACCAGGATCTTCCAAATTTCAGCTTTTTTTCTTTGGAAACTCCAATTCATGATGGGATTAGTAGAACAATTCTCTAGATTACTAAGCATGAGTTCCACATGTTCAATGCCTTTGTAAACATTTCCAGAGGTGCAAGACCCTATGAATTCTTTCTTTAGTTATAATAGGTATTGAATAAATGCCTTTTATGCATGAAATCCTACCGTCAGGCCTAAGTAGTTTTTTTTCTTTATTCATTAATTATTATCTTTTTTTTCCACAAGACCTACACATTAGGCCCAATTTGCATATTTCCTACCTAATTCCTTGACATTGATAGAGAATGGGAATAGCCAATATAGATGGGTATTGAAGAGGTGTAGAGTCAAGTGTCAAGGATGTAGATCCGAATTGGTAGGATTCAATCTGCTAGGGTGAAGGGTTGGCCATCATTACCTATGAAAATGTTGAAATATTTCTATGGTCCCTTATAATTTTCCTTTGATCTTGTACTCTTAACCTCCTGTCGCATGTATGTTAGGAAGAAAATCTTGGAATCTCATTATCAACTAAGAAAATAGGCCATTATTAATTTGCTAAACATTCCCCTAGAAATGGATATTGAAAACATGATGCACCGATTTTTCTGATGTTCTACACATGATAATATACCAAGAAAGATGCCTTAATTGTGTAGATGACCAAAGTAGTTACTATGAGTTATATTGTAGTCTAACCCTCTTCTTCAACAATCAAATGACATTGACTTTACAATGACATGCATAGATAATGAGAAGACTTTATCCAAAATTTTAATTTCAAGATTTTCTGATCACAATGACGTTAGCATTATTTATAGGCTCTTCGTCCAATTTTTTTCTCCAACAGCCAAATGACATTGACTTTATAATGAGGTGCATAAACGATGAGAAAGACCTACGCATTTCCTACATGATTGTATTTTCAAAAGATTTTGATAATGAGATCGATGCAGTTATTTATAGGTTCTTTGTCCATTTCTTGTCTCCAACAACCAAATGGCAATGACTTTATGATGGGGTGCACAAACAATGAGAAAGGCTCACAGATTTGAGTCAAAAATTGGGTTGCAGATAAAAAAAACAAAACAGGCAAACACAAAGCATTTCCTTGCTTTCCTTTGTGCTTTGTTTTTCTGCATTTTATCGTCAACTTCATCTCAAAAACTCATCACATTCAGCCAACTTTCCTCATTCATCACCGTGCCATCTCTATGCCTCTTCCACTATGCCAACTTTCACAACGTGCCTCACCTCTCCATTTCACTTTATTTCTGGATTCTGTCTTGTAATATCCCGAGTCACCTGGGCCCAGGATTAGCTTGGCTCAATTGGGACCCTTAGTTGTTTAATTTTATTTATTTATTGGAGGAGTCTCGCGTATGTTATGGATAAGAGTAGGAGTTGTATTATAACTCCAACTGGGATTACAAGAGAAAGACTAGGACTCCACTTGTAATTGGAGAAGAACTAAAACTCTAGTGTCCATTTAAGCAAACCAACAACCCCTTTTGGAGTATCACACTTAATTCTTTCCTTTGAGAGAAATCTGAGAGAGAGAGAGAGCTTGGTCGTTGGAATCCAAGGGAAGGAGAGGAAGAAGTCAATCAGCGGGAATCGGATGTCCTACTCACGTCCGTACATCACAAGACCAACGATCGCGTATCAAAGGTGAGTGGATCTTCTTAATTAACTAGTTGATTAATCAAGATGGTTGTTATTGAGTTGTTATTCGAATATGTTGTATTGATAGACATACAGTGATTTTGTATGGGCATAACATCAGGAGATCTGTATTAAGGAGATCTAAGGAGATCTGTTTTGATCTAGAAATCATATATCAATGGATGTGTGATGATACAAATAGAATCGGATGTAGGTTCACGGAAAAGGTTTGAGATTTTGGTTGAAACAGAGCCTGTCGTCGTGTGGTTTTTTAACGTTAGAGGGTTGTGGGACCCCATGGCCCACAGGATGGCAGATCCGGTCCACAGATCCTGAAGTGGACCCATGGTCGACCCATAAGGACCTGGACCCATGAGGAGTGGACCCATCTGGGCCCTCATCTAATGAGCAGGTTGTAATATAGGCGTTTGTTACAAGGATTGTAACTCCCTGTCGACAAGCCCTAGTAGGACCCCCTGATCAGAGATCAGATCCAGTCATCTGTTAGGGGACCTAAGGGCGACCATAGAGGAGTAGGACATCTAAGATTTGGACCAGTGGACCCCACTGTCCAATAGACCCAAAGAGCTTAAGGCATTAATATGTTAGGAACAGGGCAGAAGCTCGACATGAACTGTGGGACCCATTAGTGGACCTGATCAAAGATCAGAACCCCACATCTGAAAGGGTACCCATGGGTGACCCTTGTGGTGGTGGACCATAAGGGAGTGAGGCCCATTTGACCGCACACACAGTGGTGATTATAATAACAGGCAGAATTGGTTGTATAACAGAGTGCAGTATTTGTTGTGATCTGTGGGCCATCAGGAATGATCCGATGGTGAATCCAATCCAATAGGAGTAGAGTTTACCCCTGGATGACCTTGGAGATTAGTTTTGATCTCAGATTGACCCAGTGGGACCCACTGGATTTTATGTTAGAGAAATTTAGGCAAGAACTACCTTCTGTGATGATTCCTGTACATACAGAAGTGCTGGATGGAATCTATAATTAGGGAATAGCCCAAGGTTGGGTATGTAATTACAATATGACCCTTCCATCTGAATTAATTAAGGGTTTCATGCATTTTATGATGGAATGTATGGACTGTTTGGTTATGTTGGCACGATTCTGTTATTTGTGTATTATGCTATGAAGGTGGGCTATTCCTATATCATTCCTTAAACTATAATGATCGGGAGGGGGGCACTAATCTGATAAGGATGAGTATGGGATTGGTCCCACACTACTGAATGTTAATATTATGATTCATATTCAATGTGGCATATATGGGATGATTACTGGTGTACTTGTAATTTTTTGTACACGTGAAAAATATGATTGGTATACAAATTAATTGTGTTAGGTATGGTGCTCAGACCATGAGGGTCATGGAGGCCGTTGTCCTTGGTGGACGTGAATGATGAGACAGGGTCATGGCGGCCGGTATACATGTATACGATAAGCCTTACAGGCGTTGTAATGTGCACGGGCACGAATGTGTAAATGGATGTACTTTTAATTGTAATTGATCTGTTAATATAGACTTGTACGTATTATGTCATGTTCTATGTTGTTTGTGTAATTAAAAAAATTCATTCACTAGTAATACTGATGTTGTGTTTCCCCTTTCATGTAATTACGTTGTGGTTGGGCCAGAGCTGAATGACGTTCAACATGTAGATTTTGGCATGCGTGGCTGAAGGGAGAGGACGAGACACATTCAAATACTTGATAGAGGGATTAGCTCTTATTTAAGAAATTTATTTAATGTTTTAAGCACATTATTGATTTAGTCAGGACATAGGGATTTTGAGTATTCATAGATTATTGATGTTATTGACTTTTTATAAATTAATTGGAATTATAGTTTGATCTAAATGCCTAACTCCTTTTGAGAATTATTTGAAGAATGTATGGTAAATGTTACCAAGTTATCACGATCCGGATATTCGACAAGGCCCTGGAATTTGGGTCGTGACAAAGTGGTATCAGAGCATAAGGTTTTGGGCAATTAAAAGAATTAACAACCCATTAGTCATGTGGTAAGGACGTTGGGGTGTCAGCGGTAGAGATAAGAGTAGGGTAAGTTGTTATTGATCTTTTGGCTCATGATTTTCCTTCTGCAAAGGAACTAAGACAATGAATAATGCTATTGGAAACGAGAATGAGAACAACAATATTCGTCCGAACGATGGAACCATGGAGATGCCGGAGTACGCCCGGCAAATGTTTGAGAGTTTTATGAAGACATGTGCAGGTCCAAGAGCAGATCTCCGCTATTCATCACCACCAAAGTGAGAATGCCGAAGGACACATCAATATCAGAGATGGTTCGGGTGAAGGCAACAATAATAGGGGCAGGAATCATGAAAAAGATACCTTATAAAAAAGATTCAACGAATTTCGCCCCAAGTGCTTTGAAAAAACTACTAACCCTTGGAATGCAAACAAATGGGCAGAGCATATGGAAGGTATCTTCGAAGTCATGAGATGTACAGAACATCAAAAAGCCATACTTGCAGCATTCAAATTAGAAGGCGACGCAAATGAATGTTGGAAGGCAGCTAAGAAGTCATTCAATGGGCAAGAAACAGAGATCACCTGGACTTTCTTTAAGTGGGAATTCATAAAGAAGTTTATACCGGATCATATTAGGGCTCAGAAGAAGAGAGAGTTTGAAACCTTAGTGCAAGGCAATCTAACGGTAGCCAAGTACGCTCTCAAGTTCACTGAACTGTCACATTTTGTAGAGATGTTAGTGGCTATGGAAGGAGAAAAGATGGAACGATTTGTTAATGGCCTTAGACCAGACATTAATTAGGACGTGAAGCTACATGAGTCAAAGACTTATGCAGAAGCCTTAAAGAAAGCTTTCATCTCAGAAGAAGTAATTGAGGATATAAAGAGAGAAACCCAATTGGTGTCCACCGAAGGCAAATCAGGTTAGGATAGATTTGAGTAGTGAATTGCAAAGGTATCAAAATTATTATTCATTAGTATATGAAAGAGAGGAAAGGTTTGGGGAGCTGTATTACACATTGTCGTACTATGAAAGCAATCCTTCCTTTGATTGGTGGACGACAATGCCGGATATGGGTCACTTGATATCATCATATTATAACGTCGTATTGGACCACCTTTCATTGCATCAGTGCCTTACTTTCCTACCTTTGAGATCACCCCCGATTCCATTAAGTTCTCGCACAGTTCTCGCACTTGGTTTTGTCAATGGAAACCATTTTGTTCAGGTCTTTATAAAACCCGAGGCTCTCATACCTCCCATTGCTACAAATTGGCTTAGACACCACCATCCTAACACATACGGATGACAACTCCCATATGCTCAGAGCATCGAGCAATTCAAAGATATAATTGGAGACAGTGTCGCAACACAGGAGACGGTTAATCTTGACAATGATTGAATATTTAAATCCGATTTGATGTAAACAAACACAATATCTGTTTTTTAAACGGATGGTTGATGAAATGGATGTAAAATTTATGTTATTATGTTATGAAAACAAATGTTTGTTATTATGTTATCAGATTTGATGTAAACAAACACAATATATGTGTTAGACCCCTACTCGGATGAACATCACCGTGCAGAACCCATACTGCACGGCAGACAATTCGCGTGCATTTTGCTACTGCACGGTAAAGAAATCCCGTGCATTTTCTACATGCACGGTTCTAAAATGCTGTGCAGTATATATTTGCAGAGCATTACTGTGCCATGCAATATGTTGTATCAACGAAACATGTTGGCCGTGCAATCTTATATTATAACATATCAAAATAATTAACATAGCAGTGTTCACTCCATTTTGATCAAAATCATACAAGTTCCTATCCAACATTGATTCATCAAAAAAATGAACATATCAATACACCAAAATGAATGAGGGACTAAACCCATCCAACATTCATCAAACAATGGCCCATCCAACATTCATAAAAAAAAGTGTATGTCCAACATTCATCAGAAAAAGATTGTACATATGAATTCCTATAAATCCTAAAAAAAAGACTCATCCAACAGCCCACATCTTATAACTAATCATGGCTCGTACGTCGTCGGTACGTCACCGGCAAGCCATCCAGGATCTTGAGGGTGGTCTGCAATGCCCGATAATAGAAATCAGCCGGCTACTCCATTCGCGCAATCATGGCACGAAGATGGTCCTTCACTCGAAAGATCTGTAACAAATAAAAAACTATGTCAATACTTAAGACAGTTTGGAAAAATGGATACATGATTGATACATGAAGTGTACACCCTCACCATTCTTGGAGTCGAGTCATCTCTACCCTCATTAGGGTCATAGTGAGAATGACGATCGGGGTTCTATACTCGAGGGTGTGAAATCCTACAAAACCACTCGAGGTAGTTGGATGCACACTCCCATGCATGTTGCGCTAGATGGCCGCGGTACGCTACTGATAAGATATGGTCCTCCTACGTAACCCAATACTGGTCTAGAAATCCATAGGAGACCTTATATTTTCCAGCAATAGAACCTCGAGATGCACGAATGGAGGTGAGCGGTGCAGGTGGGATGGTCTGTACAAAGCCAAATTGTCGGAGAACCTTGTGTGGGTGGTAAGGTTCAATTACATCTAGCGATCTCAAGCAACCACAAAAGAAAGATATCTGATGGAATGGATGCTGAGTCCTAGCAACAGTGTACGGATCCCAAGCCACCTATGAGAAGTAAATGAAACAATACATTAATATAGTCAAAAGTAATAGTAAATAACGTAAAATATAGTTAAGAGGATTTCTATTGGTTGCTCACCTCACTCGGATGTAGGGCGTCCAACCTGTCACTCATCAGCTGTATGTTCTCCCTCGCAATCCCAAAATCCTGAGTAGGATTCCAGTGGCTCGCTAAAGGCATTCCAGCAATATATCCCCACTGTGCAGGAGGACAGGCAAATGGGAAGTACTCGTACACCCAAGCCTGCAAATGATACCAATTATTAATTATACAATTTAAAGGATCAATTACGAGAGAACATGTATATGTATATATAAAGTGTACACATTTACCATGAGCAGCGTCAAATATCCAGCAATATGTCGCACATCTACCCTCATGACGGTCCCCAACTGGTGATACAGATATGCCAATGCGGCAACCCCCCATGCATAATCACGGACCCGTTCCAAGTCCATCAGTAAAGATAGGTAGTAGATGGGGACTCGAGTCGATGACTTATTGGTGAAAAGCGTGCAGCCTAACAAATACAGAAAATAGCCTCTAGCTGCACACTCTACCTGTTCAACAAACAACGCAGGAGTCACATTGCCACACACCCGTTTGATCCACCCCATCCTCACAACACCACCACGTGCCACTCTCAACTCAATTGACGTAGATGCCGTATCCACATCCAGTCCATGCTCAAGTAAAACTATTTGATCAGTAAATCCCATACTTATCGATGCGTGGACATGAATACCCGTTATTGAGATGCCGAGAGTACCCACACCATCTAAGGTGATCGTCATCTCACCAAATGGCATGTAGAAGGTATTTGTCTCAGGCTGTCATCTCTCTACAAAACTAGATACCAAAGGGTAGGAGATATATCGATATGAGAAACGCTTCAAGTTTGCGAATCCAGACTCTTCTATAATAGCACAAAACCGAGGAACATGAAGATCAACCGCATCCCCACGCAAAGCTATGTACCAATCCTTAAGCTTGTACCAGTGATTGATACATTTGAGCGGATCATGTTCCTGCACATTATAAGTAAAATATTCATTAATATCTGTTATTATAGACTTCAACACATCTTATTTGAAAAATGATTAATTAAAACATAATAAGAATGCAAGTTTACCTTCCCGTCCCATATCGATATGGCTATGTGCTTCCTAATACTGGTAAGGACAAATAGGTCAGCCAGACTACCAGGAATAGGACCGCCGAGACCCTCCCCTGCTGCCGCTTCAGGAGGACTAGACGGTTGTGCCTCATCGTCTGAGGAATCATCCTCTAAAGAACTGTCAACATCCTCCTTAAACGGCTCTGGTAGTGTATCTTACTGTAATCGACATCTTCGTTCAGAGGCCGTTGACGGCCGGCGATAAATGTCGTGACCCCGGACCGGGTCCCCGAGCGGGCGGGCCTAATCTGGGATCGGGACTAATGAAGATGATGTGAATGATAGATACCAATACTATGAATTAATTTAAATTCAAATGTATACGAGTCCATCAAAGATGCCACTCGTACACGCGATTTCCCACATGTGTCCGCAGTGAGGATATCACAACAATATAAATATTTTTTTTAAATACGGAAGCGTGTAGCAAATCTGATTCATACATTCATGTCCAAGATAACAAGATTAAAACATATTTAAAACCAGTATCAAAATGAGCAATGATCATTAGCTATTTCCCAAAAGAAAATTAAAGTTTACATCAAGATCATTTAATTACATTTCCCCCAAAAATAGAAGCCAACAAAGGCCAATATAAATAAAGTATCAAGTTCCCAAAAGAATGGTTAATCCTAACCCAAAATGTTACGCATATCGAACAACCGAATGTCTAAACGACATCATCGGCATGCCACTTCACTAAGCGCTGCGGTTCTCCGACCTCCTCCTCGTACTCCTCCTCGGGGAGACCAACAACGGGACCTGAGTACCAAAACAAGGGTCAAACACGACGGTTTGGCAGGTGGGTGAAAAGATATAACAATAATTGAAATTACCTTGAAAAACATTTAAACCTATTAAAACAATAATTCTCATAAAACAAGAATAATCATTTACTGGAAAACAATATGCAATATAAAACATGTAAGGTATCCAAGGAAATCGGGAACAAGCAAGATGGCAACCACATGAAGCTAAGTCATCTATCACCGAAGTGACATGAGCATATCGGGATGTTGACCTCAGTCACAAAAGTGAGGATATGCAACATAAGTAATATATACATAATAAATACGGGACATGACCACGGTAGCGAACTGGGCATCGGGAACCACAGTAGCAATCCGAGGCATCGGGACAAGACCACGATAATAACCTGATAGGAGGATCCAAACTGCAGCTGGTGGGACCGGAGGGGGATCTCCAAGTCGGTGGATCAGACCGGCAAGGTAATCCACTCTTAATGGTGCCGACTCATAGGTCAAGTGACAAATCAAAACAAGTACGAAATACATATGATGCACTTATATAACGGGCGGGACGAGGTGCTCAAAGGCATAAATATCATTTCAAACGGGAAGTGCATATCGGGACTAGCAAAATGCTACAGCTGCAAATTCAGTATTTTCAGGACAAGTATCGGGATTCGAAATTGATTAAGGTGAATAAGGACTCCGTATGTCCATTTCGATATAAATTGGTACTCCTTGAGTTTGGAGACATGCCGGGCTCTTTATACACCTTACGGATTTTCAAAACTTCAAATGAAAGCTTGTAATTTGGTTTCTCCTTTCAAATGGGTTTAAACAATGCTCAAAAGTCTTCCCATCACCATAGGGTTCCCAACAATCTTCTCTCAATTATTTAAACAGTTCATTTTTGCTCACAAAACAGTCCCAGGTGAACAGTGATCATCGCTCGAGCGGATAAGAAGTTCGCTTGAGCGACGAGCTCTCTGGAATGGTTTTCTGGGAGGTTCACTCGAGCGAATGATGGGTTCGCTCAAGTGTCTATGTTGGCTCAAGCGAATAATTAGTTCGCTCAAACTAACAAGGTTCTGTGAGGACTCTGATATGATTCTGGAAAGGTTCGCTCTAGCGAATATAGGTTTGCTCGAGCGAACTGTCTACTGGAATGGCTTGGAGTCATTTCTGGACATGTCGCTCGAGCGACCTGTCAAGTTCGCTCGAGCGAACTATCCAGAAACTGATTCTGGGATAGTTCTGCTCTCTTCCACTTCCACTTCTTATAAGTTCCTTTAGCCACATTTCTACTCCATAAGAGGAGGCTCCAAACTGCCTTCAAACATCATTCAATCTCCATAACAACACTCCCATAATGGTCAAATCAAACATCTTCTCCTTCTCCATCACATTCAACCACAAAAAGAGGAGAGGAAACCACAATTACAAGGATTCATTTATACCAAAAGTAACCATAAATGAGAGGCTAACAACCACATTTCCAAAACAATAAATGAACTAACAAGACTCATTAATGTACATTTATTTCAAATCAATGCAAATCAATAATAGTATGAAACATATATTGAAATCATCAATGCATTTCATTAAAATCATTCAAAGTTCAAAATATCAAATCATCCACTTTCCTCAAGGTCTCTAATCAACAAATCAAGCTTCTAATCACTCTTTCCAAGCAAAGCTCCAAAGTTATACAAAACCCCAAATACAAACCCTTAAATGGGTCAAACAAGGAAATAGAAAGAGGGAGCTTCCAATAATGAAGATGGAGCTTCTCTTGGATTACAAGAACACAAATCTAGAAGGTTAAGAGTGTTGCTTACTTGTAGGTTCTCCAAATAGTCAAGACAAGCTCAAAGAAGATCTTGGAAAAGGAGGTTTCCTCCACAAATGGTATTAGGAGAAAGCTCTCAAAGAGATGAAGAAGATGATGGTCTCAAATCTTCTATTGGTGCAAGTTTGGAAGTGATTGAGGGAAGGGAAAGCTAGAGGAAGAAGAAAAAGCAAGGAGCCCTAGGTTTAGTTGCTTGTGCTGGAAAAAGAGAAAGGAAGGAGATGGGTTCTATATATAGCAAGTGTGGAGTGGGCTCCACTACTAGAAACTTTGTGGGGTCAATATCATGGTTTTCGGGGCTTCAAATGACTTCGACGAAGAAGGAAGAAATGATCGTCGAAATTTCTAATTTCCAAAAAGTAAATGTTTTGCTGGTTTCGGGAATATCAAATATGGAATACAGATTTAGTGTAAAAAGACTGTTTTGCCCTTAAAGCTAGGAAAGTCGGGTTTCGGTATTCGAGACGAAAACGGGATCAACATGAAAGTTGAAGAGATTAACGAGATAAACAAAATGGGATAAAAATGCAAATCAATGGAATCTCTAGTAATCCCCCCAAGTAAACGCAAGTCATAAAAATAACCCCCCAAAGGGCCCCACTAATCACAAAGGCACTCAAAATTTCCCAAAGCTAAAACAAAACTATTCTAAATCCAACTAAATCAAAATCTACTAAACACACTTAGAGCTAACACACGACTTAATTAACCCTAATCGAGGTCACTCAGGTCGGGGTCTTACAGTAGAAGAACTCGCATGCTCACCTCAGCCACGCGGTCTCGCAACACCAATCTTGGTCTGCACTCTCGATGGCTCGCTAGGAGAACTACTCCGTCCACCTATCGTCAAAGAGCTGCTGATAAGTCTACAAAATTGCACTTTTAATTCATTATTTCATATGAACTTGTGGAGTTAATTAACACAAAAGGCATTGAAATATTTGATTTTCACAACATCATGCATTTGGTCTTTCATGTTTGAATTTAAGTCAAAATCATCAAAAACTTCATAAAATCGCATGTCTTGGTGAAAGTATCAATTTCTGCATTATTAGGCCCCATGCATTGCATTATACTTTTCTTCACAAAAATTATTCTTTTAATTTTATTTTATTCTTTGGTGCAGAAAATCAGAATTTGGGCCCGCAAGAAGACAAGATTTAAAGAGTGAGAACCAAGGCAGTGAAGTTCCATATGAGGTCCACCATGCATTCAAAAATCTTAATAAAATCTATAAATTTTGATTTGGATTCTTTCTCAAGGTAGAAGTGGGCCCAAGTTTGGATATATTCAAGCAAAAGAAGAGTTTCAATTGTTGAAGGAGGGTCCACAAACAAATTTCATGATGGAACCAATTCCAAAAGAGCCCAAGCATCAAGGGTTTCCATTATTTGAAAAGTCATAAAGCAAGCATTATCCAATACCAAGATAAAGTGGACGTCCAGCACATGGCCTTCTCAAGCATCACATGTTTAAGAATTTCATAAATTATACTTTCCTCTTTTATAGGAGATTTGTGGAGATTCAAACTTTCAAAACAAAAGCTAAGTTTGGGAAGTTACAATTAAAGAGATCAAGGGATTAATTAAAGAAAGAAGGAGAAGAAAGAAGGGAATGTGCAATTAATTACTTGACTCCAGCCATGATGAAGTCCAATGCATCCAAGTCACACATCCAAAAGAGGTGGGTCTATAAATGTTTCAAGATTACAACACATTTAGAAATTATTTTTGGCATTTCTTTTTCTTCAACCCAAGTAAAGGAGTTGCAAGGAATAAGGAGAGTTCTAAAGATTTGCACACCAATAAACTCAAAAGAGAATTTAAATATGTAATCCCCACAAAAATCTCCTAAATCTACCAAAATCCCATCCAAAATTGGGGATTAAGCAAAGAGCCTTATGAAACTATGCTACCTTGGACTACAAGTGATGAAAAGAATGTAAAAAGAGGGCTAAAAGAGGGCTGAACGGCAATCCCATCTTCCCCAATTCCTCTTGGACGACCCGCAACCCAAATCCCCCCCTTTTCCATTAATTTTACTCCATCCCTCCTCCTCCCATCACAATTTCATCCAAGGCCTTCCCTAAGGCACACCACCACTTGGATTTCTATGCCACCGTCGCATCGCCGCTGTTGTTACCGTCGCTCCACCATTGGACCAACCATTCATCATCTTCTTTTGCTTGGATTTCAGATCGCAAAACGAGAGACGGTTGGATCGATGTTTGAGACCGCGAGTCCCTCTCCTCTGTTTAGTGTTTCATGTGTCTAGGGTAAGGTTGGATGCACTTTATTTTAATTTAAATAATTTTGTAATGGCTATTTGCTTGTAATGGGTCTTTCATTAATAAATCAAGTTTATGGTGTCTTGGTCTTTACCAATGGGTCAACATCGAATTTTTGTGCGTAGTGACAGTGCGCACTTGGTGCGGTGTTCTTGATTTTTTTTATGGCATCAAGCAAAGTAACTATTGAAATAGTTTAGAATTAAAATCCAATTTTTTTATTCAATGATTTTATTTTCTTTTATTTTCATTTTTATAAATCTTAATAATTATTGCACTTGGTTGGACTAAGAAATCTTATGGTGAATGCAGTAGTTAGATTAGGTTTCTAAATTAGGATTTTTCTTTTTCTTTGATTGTAATTAATTTTTCAGATTTCTAATTAAATTTTAATTAAAGTAGGACATTTGATTTGTATATTTTTTTTTTTAGGCTAGAACTAGTTTTTCAATAGGATAGTTTTTGCGCAATTAATTACTCCCTATGGAAAGACCTCGGACTTCACTGAATTATTACTACATCACAGCCTTACACTTGGGGCTAACGATCAATACCCCTACGAGCTTACTGACTCGAGTTAAAAAGGCTACGAACCCAAACTAATTATACAACTTTGTATTCTTTTCAAGACTTATAACTAAATACTTGTTTTAAACACCAATTTGTGCATCCCTTATCACCTTTTTTTATATTTTTTTTTATTTTTTAAACGATCTTCAACAATAGGCAGCCCTTTTCAATTCGCTCGAATTAATTCACTGGTTTTGGTTGGCCTAACCTTATCGATGAACCAAGAGAACTCATATGGCCAAATTTCAGAAAGTCGTCTCCTTCTCTCTTTTGAAAGAACTCTGAAAATGACATTTAAATCTTTTTATTCAAGACTTTTGAAATGATGTACACGTGTTACTGTGAAAAACAAAGTTTGGTATTCTTTTTTCTTTTTCTTTTTTTAATTGTGAACCTTCATTTTACTTCCTTCCTAAAATTCTGAAATTGCAGATCTCTAGACATCTTTGAATCGTTAAGTTCTTTTGAAAAAACCCCTTTTTTGTTTTGTTTTGTTTTGTTTTGCTTTTTTTTTTTTTTGCCAAAACTACGCAAAAACGAATAAACAAATTGTCTAAAATTGGACAAGTGTGCTTGTTTCCACCGCCGCAACCTAAACTGAACATCGTCCTTGATGTCATACATGAAATGCGAAATGGAATGTAACATGAGGTGAAAATGTAAAAGGAGGAAAGGAGTAGAAAGTACCTAGAGTAATGAAGCTTTTGCGTAGAAACCTGTCCAATGTGAGACAAAGAACACAAAAAGAAAAACCAGGAAAAAAATAATAATAAAATACATGCATAATGTACAAAGGTGTGGGCCACTGTCAGATCTAGTGCCCGTTAATCCTGATAGACAAGATCGATCAAAGGAATTTCATTTTCCTCTGGAGGAACAGTCTCCAAGAATGATTTCAAACGTTGTCCATTAACTTTAAAAGAGGTACCATTTGATGGGTCAATGAGGGTCACTGCCCCATATGGAAATACTTCTTGAATAATGTAGGGGCCTATCCAATGAGATCTTAACTTTCCAGGGAAAAGATGAAGTTGAGAATTGTACAAGAGGACTTTTTGAGACAGATGGAATGACTTCCTTAATATCCGTTTATCATGAAAGGCCTTAGTCCTGTCTTTGTAAATTTTGAGTTCATATAAGCCTCGTTTCTTAATTCTTCTAATTCATTTATATCAAGGGCTCTTTTCTCCCCAACCTTGTATAAGTCAAAGTTCAGTTGTTTTATGGCCCAATAAGCTTTATGTTCCAGCTCCACCGGAAGGTGGTAAGCTTTCCCATATATAAGCCAGTATGGAGACATCCCAATTGGGATCTTATACGCAGTTCTATAAGCCCAAAAGGCATCACTTTACCGCATTGACCAATCCTTATGATTTGGTTTTACCGTGGTCTCCAAAATTCTTTTGATTTCCCTATTTGAGACCTCTACTTGCCCACTTGTTTGAGGGTGATAGGAGGTAACCACTTTATGTGTAACACCGTAATTTTTTAAACAAACTCTCAATGATGCAGTTACAAAAGGGAGTGCCCCAATCACTAATGATGGCACGCGGAGTTCTAAAACGGGAAAAGATATTGTCCAAGATAAACTTTTTGACCATTTTAGCATCATTATTCCTACATGGGACTGCTTTAATTCATTTGGACACATAATTGACAGCAATGAGGATATAATGAAAACCAAAGCTCGGGGGAAAAGGTCCCATAAAGTCTATGCCCCAGACATCGAATAACTCGACGACCAAAATTGGATTTAAAGGCATCATATTCAATTTGGAAATGGAACCCAATTTTTGGTACCGCTCACATGCCTTACAGAAATCATGTGCATCTTTAAATAAAGTGGGCCAGTAAAATCAAGATTGTAAAATTTTGTGAGCAGTCTTTTTAGCAGAAAAATGGCCACCACAAGCATGAGAGTGACAAAATGATATTACACTGTTTATTTCATGGTAAGGAATGCATCTCCTAATGATTTGGTGTAGGCAATATTTAAAAAGGTATGGTTCATCCCAGAAAAACTGTTTCACCTCAGTGAAAAACTTTTTTTTTTTTTTTGCTGCATCCATTCTTTTGGAATGTCACCTGAAGCTAGATAATTAGCAATGTCAGAATAGCATGGAGAATGAGAAAATGTAGTAAACAATTGCTTCTTAGGGAAAGTGTCCTGGATTGGTAAGGGTTCTAAAGTTTTGGAAAGGACAAGCCTGAAAAGATAATCAGCCACTACGTTTTCTACTCATTTCTTATCCTTGATTTCGATATTAATCTCTTGGAGTAGAAGGATTCGTTTGATCAATATGGGCTTGGCATCTTTTTTGGAAAGAAGGTACTTCAGCGCAGAATGGTCAATCAAGATCACAATTTTGAATCCAATCAAGTAGGAACGGAATTTATCCAGTGCATAGAACACAGCCAATAATTCTTTCTCTGTTGTAGAATAATTGATCTGTGCACTGTTTAAAGTCCTGCTAGCATAGTAAATCACATATAGCTTTTTGTCCCTATGTTGCCCAAGAACTTCCACAACTGCATAATCGTTAGCATTGCACATGATTTCAAATGGCAGGCTCCAATCTGGATGTTGCATAATTGAAATAGTCATCAACATGTCCTTAAGCTTGGTAAAAGCTGCTTGACATGCCTCCATCCACTCAAATTCTGCTTCCTTTAGAATAAGGTTGCATAATGGTCTAGAAATGACACGGAAATATTTTATGAACCTTTTGTAGAATCCTGCATGCCCTAAGAAAGATCTTATATCTCTAACGGTTTTTGGGGCAAGCAAATTTGAAATTAAGTCTATTTAGGCTTTGTCCACTTTCAATCCTTTAGATGATACAATGTGGCCAAAGACAATCCATTGTCGTACAATAAAATGACATTTTTCTCAATTCAGTATTAAGTTCTTTTCTTCCCACCTAGAGAGGACCTTAGTTGAGTTGCTCAAACAATCTTAGAATGAATTTCCAAAAACTGAAAAATCGTCCATGAAGACTTCGAAAAAACGTTTCACCATATCACTAAAAATACTCAACATGCACCTTTGAAAGGTTGCATGAGCATTACACAGCCCAAAGGGTATCCGTCGGTAAGCAAAGGTGCCAAAGGGGCATGCGAAAGTTGTTTTCTCTAGGTCTTCTGGGGCAATCTCTATCTAATTGTATCTAGAATATCCATCTAAGAAACAATAATATTCATAGCCAGCAACCCGTTCTAAAATTTGGTCCAAGAAGGGTAGGGGGAAATGATCCTTTCGTGTGACAGCATTTAACTTTCTGTAGTCGATACAAACTCGCCAACCTGTGGGTACACGGGTTGGGACGAGCTCATTATTAGCATTACGGACTACAGTAACGACAGCCTTTTTAGGTACAATTTGGGTAGGGCTAACCCATTGGCTATTCAAAATTGGATAGATGATACCCACATATAGAAGTTTCAAAACTTCAGCCCTAACCACTTCCTGCATGGTGGGGTTTAACCAGCGTTGTATCTAACGGGAGGGTTTTGCATTCTGCTCCAACTAGATATGATGTGTACACATGAGGGGATTAATTCTCTTAATGTCAGCCACAGTCCAAGCAATTACACATTTGTGCAATTTGAGTACTTCTAAGAGTTGGACTTCTTGGTCTTTGTCAAGGTGTGTAGAAATGACTACAGGAAATGTTTCATTTGCTCTAAGATATGCATATTTCAAGTGAGAAGGCAAGGGTTTCAACTCAAGTTTGGACGGCCTCACCTGAAATGGTAGAGACGGAGTACCAGTTATTACCAGCTCTTTAAAAGAGGGTTTGCCTACAGTGTTGACCATTTCAACAGTGCTATCATGTGTTCCTTCGTAGAGGGTCAAGTCCTCAATTGACTTGATGGAATCAAAGATAGATTTTTCAAAGTTTTCTGCTTTACGATCAAATCTACTTCTTCAAGGTCAATGTTACCATCCCGTGGTTGTTTGCAAAGGTCAAAAACATTTAGCTCTAATGTCATGTTACCAAAAGATAGCGTCATTTTTCCATTCCGACAATTGATCAATGCATTGGATGTGGCTAAAAATGGTCTCCCCAAAATTACCGAAATCTGAGCATGAGGATCTGCCACATGATGAGTGTCTAGTACAATAAAGTCTACTAGAAAGTAGAACTTGTCAACCTACACAAGCACAACCTTTACTATCCCTCTTGGTCTTTTGATTGATGGACCTGCTAGTTGTAGAGTAACCTCGGTGGGTTTGAGTTCGCCCAGCCCCAATTTTACATAGACCGATTAAGGTAGTAAGTTGACACTCACTCCAAGATCAAGCAATGCTTATTCAATTTGATAATTTCCTATAATGCACGAAATTGTGGGGCACCCTGGTTTTTTGAATTTAGGGGGGAGTGTCATGCTTTAGAATTGCACTAGCTTGATCTGTGAGAAACGCTTTCTTTTGTACATGTATCTTATGTTTCAACGTACACAATTCCTTAAGAAACTTTGCGTAAGATGGGACTTGTTTAACTGCGTCTTACAACGGGAAGTTGATTTTTACTTCTTTAAGCACATCCAAGATTTCCTGGTTCTGTATAGATGGCTTGGGAGGAGCTAATCAGTTGAGAAAAGGCCGTAATTAGGGTTTTAATTCCAAAGGAACTGGGCTTTTCTCCTTGATAGAAGGGACTTCATTTTCTTTCCCTTCCTGATATGAGGATGCAGGTTGTTTGTCTATTTCCAGATCAGGCTTTTCAATCTCTTTACCACTACGTAGAGTAGTAACACCTTGAACCTACTCCTTTGAATTTGACGGACCACCTTGATGAACCTCGTATTGCCTTTTTGGATTGGGCTGTGGTTGGCTTGAAAAAGCCCCCTTATTTTGTGCTTCAATCAATTTTGTAAAGGTTCTGCATGGTGTTCTGTAAATTCTCAAAGTTTCTATCATGTTTCTTGTTGATGGACTCTTGATTCACCACAAACATAGCCACAAGTTTGTTCCAAGGTGTCGTTTGAGTTGTAGGGGGTACCATTTGCTGTGTATTTTGAGCATATGTACCAGAAGCACCCTCAAATTGATTTGACATTTGGTTGAAATTGGACGGAGTAGCATTTGGGCCATTCCTCCAACTAAAGTTGGGGTGATTCCTCCAATTAGGGTTGTATGAGTTACTCAAAGAATTGTTGAACTGCCGGTTGTATGTGTTAGTGGCATTTGCTTGCTCATGAAACACTTCTTGGAAAGCAGGGAGTGTTTGACACTCTCAAGAAATGTGTTTATCACTAGCGCAGATGCAACAAACTATAACTAGTTCCTTATTCTTCACAAATTTCAAGGACTCAACTTCTCTTGTAAGATAGGCAATTTTTGCTTGAAGATCATTTTTTTTAATACATATAACCCCCCACCCTTGGCCTGATTCGATTGCTTTATAGGATCTATACCTTCAGATATGTCCCAATTTTTTGCACTATTTGCAAAAAACTGAAGGTAGGTCCATGCCTAATTTGGGTTCTTTGATGTGAATTCCCCATTGCACATCATCTCCACGAATTGACGTGTTTTTGGACTAAGTCCATCATAGAAGTGTCCAATTGTATTGTGTAATTCAAATCCGTGGTGGGGACATGCAAGGAGTAGTTCATTAAAGCGTTCCCAACACCTATAATAAGACTCCTTATTTTTTTGTTTAAAACTCATAATATGCCTCCTTAAGGTGTTGGTCTCATGCAATGGGGAAAATTTCTTTGAAACTTCCCGAACCATGTCGGACCATAGAGCATTCGAATTGGGCTGTAAGGAGTGAAGCCATGCCTTAACCTTATCTTTGAGGGAAAATGGAAATAAACGTAATTTGATAAGGTCTTCCCTCACATTATTGAAGTGTAGTGTTGCACACACCTCTTCAAACTCTTTTATGTGCAAATATGCACTTTCCAATTCAAGTCTATGAAATTTGGGGATAAGTTGGATTACTCCCGGTTTGATGTCAAATTGACCCACACCCACGGGTATAACCATGCACGATGGTGTGGCTTGTCGTGTAGGGTGCAGGTAATCACGTAGACTCGTAAGAGGTTTATTCACCTCCCCATTATTATTGGTTCCATTCCCATTACCGTTCACATTTTCATTTTCATTCTTCATCTCATCATTATCACTATGCTCATCAGCCATATTGGAAATCCTAAGAGAACCAAGAGATCAAGATTCGTAGAATTTAATTAAGCTCTTGACAGGTGATTGCTTCCTTTCTAATCGATTTGATGAGTTCTTCTGCCAAGAAAGGGGGGTCTTTCTTTCTTTTTTGAAATTTTTAAAAAATTCTTTTAATAAATAAACCTAGAAAGAAAAACTACCTAAGGTCCATTTTTAAATTTAAAAGAGGATTCTCAAATTCTTGCAAAGTCCTAATATTAGAGAGTTTGATATTTCTAAGGAAAGTTCCCAAACTCAAGTCTATAAAACTGGCCCGACTACGTAAGCTCTCAAATCAGTGGTGGGGTCGCGATGCGTTGCAAGGGTCCTGCTTAAAAACCACCTTCTAAAACAAGAGACTTGTCTCCCTTATCTAATGGGATAAGACTTGCTTAGACATTGAACTAATCAAGAAAGGCAGTTTGTTCAGCTTTCCAAAGAAATAACTAACCTTCTTAGAAAAAAATTACAGTAAGTTTTTAAGAGTCCTTTTAAATTTAAAAACAACTAAAACAACTGAGTTTCCAATGAATGTTCTGAAAATTTCAGATTTTGGCAAGTTTGGTGGCAAAAAAGCCGAATTTTCACGATCTAGGACTTGCCTTTGTGAGGGACAATTCCAGAATTTTCTTAGAAACTTTAAAAACCTAGAAATATGAAAAATAACTGAATTTAACTCACCTTAATTAATCCTAACCAGCAACTAAGAAAAACGACCTAAACTAGTCCAAATTAGAACAAGTAAACAAGGCAATTTTCCGAAATTGATGTGATTTTTGAAAAATAAGAAAAAATAATATTACAGATCTGAAATAGTTCCAATTTTATCAAAAATCAGAGATTAAAAATCCACTTTTTAATGCAATAGTGCTGGTCCAAACATTCCATGCATGCTACCCTTAGATCTAGAATGATTGCGGAATAGTAAAGGCACACCCACAAAGCAATTAAAAAGATAGGTTGGAAATATTACATCAAGCGAAGTAAAACTCCCGGGCAACGGCGCAAAAAACTCACAATTTCATTCAAGGCCTTCCCTAAGGCACACCACCACTTGGATTTCTACGCCATCGTCGTGCCGCCGCCGTTACTACCGTCACTCCACCATTGGACCAGCCATTTATCATCTTCTTTTGCTTGGATTTCAAATCGCAAAACGAGAGCCAGTCGGATTGCCATTCAGCCCTCTTTTTATATTCTTTTCGTCGCTTATAGTCCAAGGTAGCATAGTTTCATAAGGCTCTTTGCTTAATCCCCAATTTTGGATGGGATTTTGGTAGATTTAGGAGATTTTTGTGGGGATTACATAATTAAATTCTCTTTTGAATTTATTGGTGTGCAAATCTTTATAACTCTCCTTATTCCTTGCAACTCCTTTACCTGGGCCCACTTTGAAGAAAAAGAAATGCCAAAAATAATTTCTGAATGTGTCGTGATCTTGAAACATTTTATAGACCCACCTCTTTTGGACGTGTGACTTGGATGCATTGGACGTCATCATGGCTGGACTCAAGTAATTAATTGCACATTCCCTTCTTTCTTCTCCTTCTTTCTTTAATTAATCGCTTGACCTCTTTAATTGCAACTTCCCATACTTAGCTTTTTTTTGAAAGTTTGAATCTTCACAAATCTCTTATAAAAGAGGAAAGTATAATTTCTAAAATTCTTGAACGTGTGATGCTTGAGAAGGCTATGCGTTGGATGTCCACTTTATCTTGGTATTAGATAATGCTTGCTTTGTGACTTTTCAAATAATGGAAACCCTTGATGCTTAGACTGTTTTCCCTTGATGCTTGGACTCTCTTGGAATTGTTTCCATCATGAAATTTGTTTGTGGACCCTCCTTTAACAATTGAAACTCTTCTTTTGCTTGAATCTATCCAAACTTGGGCCCAGTTCCATCGTGAGAAAGAATCCAAATCGGAATTTATAGATTTTATTCAGATTTTTAAATGCATGGTGGACCCCATATGGAACTTCACTTCCTTGGTTCTCACTCTTTAAATCTTGTCTTCTTGCGGGCCCCCAATTCTGATTTTTTGCACCAAAGAATAAAATAAAATTAAAAGAATAATATTTGTGAAGAAAAGTATAATGCAATGCATGGGGCCCAATAATGCAGAAATTGATACTTTCACCAAGACATGCGATTTTATGAAGATTTTGCTGATTTTGACTTAAATTCAAACATGAAAGACCAAATGCATGATTTTGTGAAAATCAATTAATTCAATGCATTTTGTGTTAATTAAGTCCACAAATTCATATGAAATAATGGGTTAAAATTGTGCAATTTTATAGACTTATCACCTGCCACCAATACGGCGAGCTGGTCTTCTCGGCACTCTTTCCAATCTGTTAAAAATGAAAATCAATAAGAGGAAACAGCGTAATAAAAGATATCATATTTTTGTACTGCTCGGTTCAGAAAGACAGTGCAAACCGATACTGCACAGCGCAATGAAATCGTGCAAATTCCATTTGCATGTTATGAATGAATCGTGCATATCCCATTTGCACGTTATGAAGGAACCGTGCATATGCAAGATACATGGTGTTGAATAGGGTGTAACGGTTCTGTTAACCGGTCATATTGGGAAAACCGTTAACCGAACCGTAACTGCGGTTTTCTATCATTCAAAACCGTAACCGTAACCGTATCCACAAAAACCATGGAAAACCGAACCGTGGTTAACCGTATTAGACGGTTCGGTTACGGTTAATAACCGTGGAAAAAAAACTGTTCAGCTTGTTCTCATTTCTCTCTATAATATCAACCAAATCAGCACTAATGAATACCAAAGAAGTCAAACAAAGGTGCAACAGATGGTATAAAATTAAAATAGCATCACAATTGTTTTCAAAGCAAATGAAAATGGCATGGTATAGATGGGGTAGGGAGAATTTCAGAGTCTGAATATGCCTGAATACTATGAAGTCTGACGACCTAAACTTCTAATCCTATGATTTTTGTCAACAATTTTGCCTTGAACAGGAAAGATGCTCATGTAGCAATCAGTGTAAAAGAGTAATCTAGATGACTAAATGTAGCTTGGTGGCACCAACTACACACACAAGTTTCATTCAGTAGTGTTCAAAGATAATAATCCATGAAAATGATATTCTGTAACAAAAAATCTATCAATGGACAATTGACATCAATAAGATCAAGAGAAAATTCATCCATGAAAATTAGCCATTCGGAATCAGGACAATAATCATAAACCATCGATTTGCAGTCTAGCTACATGTTTCTTATAGACAATCAACCTTTTGACATAACAAGTATAGCTTACAATAATCAGTGCGACCATTCCTAAGTTATAAATGAATAAGCCTACAACACATTCTTTTAAAAAAGAATTAACTTAACCTATGATACATCATAAGGTCTCAAGTATACAACTGAGCTTGTACAAAGGTTAAGAGAAAGAAAAATGCAAGTACAGTATCAAATTACTTGAGCAACCAGTACCTTTGTGGGTCTTCACTTGACTGAAATTCAATTCTTTATGGAAAAACACAGAACACACAAGCCTAATTATCCTTGTGTTTGGCTTTATCAATCATGATTCCATATATTGAGATGTCGGAGGGCTTGTTTTTGTTTTCTCAGCGCCTACAATATTGTAGAATTAAATTATTAACCTTCTATTGCAAGCAGGTGCTGGGTCCAAAAATGCAATGTTGATAGTTGATGCAACGATTGAGTCATTAATGTTAGTTAGTATCATAATAAATGTACCTCGATTCCCAGTTGCTTTAGATAATTGGATGGTTATCCGTCCATTAATGCACTTGCCACTTGGGGACTGGCGTACGAGGAAACAAAGTCACATAACATGAGAAATTGTTCTTCCTTCACACTCAAGCTCCCTCAATAAATATGTAAATGGTAATGATTTGTGGTAGAACCAGAAACATGGTATCCCATTTAATTTGGCTATCTATTTTCAATGCCACCCAAACACTTCAGAGAAATGATCCTATGCTGCCACCAGATGGCACCTTACACCTAATCTGTGTGATCCAAGATAGTCATATCACACCTCCTGCTTAGGAAATGGTCCAAGGTTCACCCAAGTGAACTTTTGGTCCAAGTTCTGTAGAGGGCAGTGTTTAATATGAGCGGTTTTGTTTGCCTTCAGTGTAATATACTAATGGCAGCATAAGATTATTTCTCAGCACTTATGTACCAAGTACCAACAAAACCTAGTACCAAATATTACTTGCAACTTTGGCTCATTAGAATGAACAATAAATTAAATATAGATTTGTGGTAGAAATCCCATACCATGAACCCCACAGATCTCTACTTCTCGCCATTCTTGCACAAGGGCACAACATCAACACAGCAAATGCGAAAGGAAGTCATCACACAACCCTCCCTATGAACATAACAGTAAAAGACAGAAATTATCAGCAAATAGTAAATTGAGCATGTAGCAGAGCAATCAGAACTCCCTATTTGAAAGGTTGTTATGTTTATTAAAAGCACTGGTCTATTGAGCAACAACAAGACATGGAGGACAGTGATTTACCGTGATGTTAAGCATCCTGTAGAGTTTCCTTCTGATGCAGCAAGTATAGCAATAGCACGCCAGTATCAAAGAATACGCCATCAGTTCATTGCATACCTCCGCTGATGCTGATGGAAAATTATATCCACTAGATACAATTAGGATAGTTTCAAATGCTCACATATCAAATAATAACAGTTCCTTAATTCCCTCTATGTTCTGAAACACCTATAAGAAACATGTAGACTGCAAATTAATGATTACACCAAATATAACCTTCAAAGAACTACCTTGCAAAAATTCACCATAGCTTTTAATTAACTAAAGTTCGTCAATACACACAAGAGAATAATTTAAAAGTTCAAGGTCCAAATATGAGTCATGATAATTCTAAGGTCCAACATTTGCATGGAAACTGGAAAGTGAAGACTTATAAGTACGTAACAAACACAGAAAGTTTATCATTGTTGATGCCCCAAATATCTGGAATCTTGGAAGCACGTGTCTGCCTTCGATTCAACATAGCTTCAATTCAAACCTCATAAAAATCAAATTCTGACAAAAAAGAAAATCATTATTAATCATTTGATCTAATTTAAATTCACAACAAATTTGAAATAACATGAAATCTCAAGAAAGTTAAGGAATGTTGTACCTAACTCCTCGAAGGCTCGAAATTCCTCCATGACATCTTCCAAATCAACTGCTACATTTGAACCTCGAAACCAATCTTGTGCACAAATCAGGCCTTCTACTGTTTTGGGAGATAGAGAACTACGATATGGATCTAACACACATTCTCATGTACTAAAGGCAGATTCCAAAGCAGCAGTAGAGACAGGAATAGCTAGAATATCTCGTGTAACTAGAGAAAGAACTGGATACCTTGAAGAATTTACTTTCCACCAAACCAAAATATCATTGCTTGAGGTTTTTCACGAGGAAAATCCAAGTATTGTTTAACTTCATTTTTGTCCACATCATTTTCTACTTCTGCCATATGTTTTTCATGTTCCTCTAGCTCATCATTTTCATTAAAAATGGGTTGGTCAACCTCCAATTCAGAATTATGACTCGAAGATCAAGCATTAGAGCACTTAAGTTGTTGGTACTCCGCATACAAAGTGTTAAGTATATCCATTATCTTTTTAGTAAGTTCAACCACCTTGGAAGGCTCAAGTTTGAAATAAAATCCATAACACCATGTCACATATGTCAACTTGAAACGTGGATCCAACACAATAACAATCAACAACATCATATTCATTTTCTCAATTGGTTCCCAATACTTCTGAAATTTTAATTTCATTTTGATAGCCATAGCTTTTAAACAAGGATCAAAACCAGACATCAAGGTATTCAATTTGTTCTCAATGGAAACAACTACAGGAAAATACAAATGAGAAGTCACATATGAAGTGCCAGACAACTTAGTTGTAGCATCATTATATTTCTGCAAAAAAGTGGTCAAGAGCCTACAGTCTTCCCAATCCTCGAAGGTAGGAGGTCCACCTACGTCCTCAAGTTCCTTCTTAAATTTATCATCATCATCAATCATTCGATCAAATGCCTTTCCAAATTTAGTTGCAGTTTCCAACATCAGAAATGTAGAATTCCACCTAGTTGTAACATCCAAACACAACATCTTATTACAATCTATTCCCTCCTCCACACAAGACTTAAATATATGTGCCCTTTGTGGAGAGCTCCTAGCATATTTCATAGCAGCCCTAATTCGATTTATGGCACCACCCAACTCATCCAATCCATCTTTCACAATCAAATTCAACATATGTGCACAACATCTCATTTGAAAATATCGACCGCCTAAAATAAAACTGTCATTTTTCTTAAAGAACTTTCTCTTCAAATAAGTAATGGCAGTGTCATTTGATGTAGCGTTGTCAACAGTTAATGTGCAAAGTTTCTGAATTCCCTATTCAACTAAACATTCCTCAATCCTTCGACCTATTGCCTCACCTTTGTGACTAGAAATCACACAAAAGTTCAAGATTTTTTTGTGCAGGTTCCAGTCTTTATCTATGAAATGAGACGTAAGGCACATATAAGAAAGATTCTGATTTGATGTCCATGCATCAGTAGTGAGACATATCCTTTATTTACTTTTCGAAAACCTATTCTTCAAATTTTTTCTCTCCGCCACATACAAAGCCATACAATCATTAGCAATTGTAACACGTGAAATAGGTTTGAATAGGGGTTGCATCATGCTACAAAAGCACCTAAACCCCTCATTCTCTACAAATTTGAAAGGCAATTCATCTACGAGGATCATTCTTGCAAGTTCCTTCCAAAAAACATCCTGACTAAATTTCCAAAGTGCAATAGGATTCACATTTGCAGCTCCACTACCAGATTTCATTACTGAAGTAATTTTTTTTTGTCTCTGACTATTTGCATTTATATTTTCTAGAAACTTAGGACAGATTTTCAAATGATTCCTCATTGCACTAGTTCCGTTAGAACTCAACCACTTAACCAAAGCATCACAATGGCCACAATGGAGTGTATACTGAATCTTAGGGTCATAATTTTCAGGTCTGAGAAAATGCTGTCAAATATCTGATTCTTTGTTATTTTTTCTTTTGAGAGAGGATACCTGACTCTGACAGTGACTAACAGAGTGAGCTCAGGTTGAGGAGCATCACGTTGAGGAGCGTCAGGCTGAGCAAGTGGAGTCTCGGCCATACTAGACATCAAAATCTGAAACTGAAATTGAACCAAAAAAATACACTCAGAACAAAAAAAAAAAAAAAGATTAATGAGAAATTTCCATACAGCATGTCCTACTTCCTGCATATACCATGGGGTTATCTTTGTCCTGTCATCTATTAATATGATTTCAAATATTGGCTTATATTTATTCTAATCACCAATGCAAACAACTGATATGTATCATACTTAGAAGAAATTGATGCTATGTGACAGCTGATTTATGCTTGTAGTCAGGCCAATTACTAACTGATAATTAAGATACCAAGGATGTTTACTGTTTACACAAGAACACATTTTAAGATGTCTTGGATTAAGCATTTTATTCCTTTATAAAAGATGGTCTGGAAAAAGAATAAGGTCTGAAAACTCTTGATAAGGAAATGTTAATATACATTGTCATGCTGTCAACTAACGGTTCAAGCTTTTGATGTTATTAGTTATTAACAAGGAGGTCAATCATAAATCAGCTCCATGCCTATTATAATGTGGATAATTGAAATTATCTTACTTGATTGTCGATTTCTTCAACTTTGATTAGATGACTATAAACTCATTCTCATTACTTGAGTACCCAAAGCTCACTCTTGCTGCATTGTGTAGACCTTACAAAACTTGCTCTTCTTCTAGTTACACCCACTCAGGTAACTGTAATAGAGAGCATCATAGTACATCAAAGGAACTTGGTTTATTTATTATTATTATTTTATCAAGCACAAAGGCCTTTGATAAGCAGATTAAGAAACAGAGCATGGGTGAACAAACCACCCTCAAGAAAATGGGAGGGGAAAGGTGTTTTTCTAGGTTTTTTTCAGTTAAAGCTAAATAGTTTGATAGGAAGTATATACTTGGTATAGGCAAAGCATTTGTTGTCCCACATTGGCTTCTGCATGTTTGATGGACCCGATTCTTCCCTCTCTCACGCTGCCTCCGCCCCGGGTCTTTCGGGGTACGGCGGAGGGGAGGAGAAGAAAAGATAAAGGGTAACAACATCTTTCTTTTTTTGTACGGGTATTCCAATTTCACTTTTCTACTTGGAATTTTAGGAATGGTGATCCGAAGATCCACCTTCACAAGTAGAAAGGGGAAATGAAACTTTTTCTAGTTTCTATTGCACACATATTTTAAGAAAAGAGACAAAAGGGTTTTTTTTTAATGCCGTGAAAGGCGATTTCATTTGTTGCCGTGAAAGGCGATTTTGCCGTAAGAGGCGATTTACAAGTCTTATCCGTTATGAAAGACAAGAATTGTGATTTTTGTCTCTAAAAGAAAAATAAAGTACAATAGAAATCAAGAAAAGGAATCTGACTTCTCATTTGATTGTGGGGACACGTTCAGATCGACGGTCGCGAGTCATGTATGGGCTCCTCCATCGTCCATGCAGATGAGAACACGATGCTTGGATTCTTGGCTTGGCTTTCTAACCTCAGATTTTTAAAGGACAAAGACCAAGAGAAGGTCTTATATCCGATAAAAAGCTAAGTAAACGGGCTGAAAAGCCACGTTTTAGCCATGTTGGTAGAAGAAGGGAGGTCCTTGGGGGGGGGGGTGGCCCCCCAAGGGTGCTTCAATCACCTTTTGGTGGTCTTTGCAGCAGAGTTGCAGGGCCTCTGGATTTTTTTGTCTTCGTCGGGGGGAGAGCGAGAGCTAGATCCGGATCATTTCCCTTTGGAATGCCCTCCTATTTATAGGCCTTTGGTAGCCATTTAGGAGGGTTTATGAGCATTGAATGCATTAATGCTCATAATGGGAGGAGTTCCAAGTTTTTAAATTACTTGTTTTGTAACTCCTTTTTCCTTAAATATGATTGGCCGATGGAGAATAATGAGCCTTTAATTGCCTTCAATCCCCATCATGGGAGGAGTTTCATGGCTTTAATGCCATAAATCCTCTGACTTGTAACTCCCATTTGCTTGCTTTTGATTGGGCCGTCCAAAATAATGAGTTAATGACCGCATTAACTTGTCATAAAACGGGTCATTTAACCTCATTAATTGGTCGCCAAGTCGCTTGAAGAGCCGCGGGCCGCGCCGCGTCTTTTGGAATTCTTCTTGCGATGATCGCCGGTGGATCCACATGTTGTTTGATGTCGGATGGCGATGCAATTTCAGACATTGATTAATGTCAACGTGCCGGCAACATCTGTTCTGTCGATTTCACGATCGGGCGGGCAGAAAGTGTGCTTTCTTTGTCGGCCGGTTGGCGATTTCGAGGCATCTAATCATCATCCAATGATTTCGGCGGCGAATCCGTGATGTTGACGAAGATCGACGGATTTCATGCACGAAAAATCAGATTTTGGAAAAATCACAGGGGCCAATCAACTCGAAACGCGAAAAGTACCCGAAAAAAGGGGTTTCTGGCGACTTTTGGGTCGCCGGAAATTCCATGGTCGCCGGCGACCATGCACCCATGGTCGCTGGCGACCATGGGCCGGCGACCATGGGCCAAGGTCGCCGGCGACCATGGGCTTTGGGCCCATTGAATGGTCGTCGTTCGGTCGCCTTTTCTTCGCCGTTTTTCGATCTTTTTCATTCTTTTTTCTTCTGATTTTTTCTTGACATTTCCCCTCATTTATTGGCCTGATTCTCTTGAAGAAAACCCGACGAGAAGCCACGCAAATCGGAGCACAAAGTTTCCTATTTTTCTGGAAAGCCGAAGACTTTGTTGTGCGGTTTTGCCGATTTTTTTGTCAAGCATTGAAACTAGGTCAAACGATGTCGGAATGACCTGAAATTTGACGTGGAGCTTCTTGAGCAGTAGATAGGACCAACCATAGGCTTTGGTTTGAGTTTTGAAGCCGTTCGGGGTCCCGCAAATGCTTGCCTTAATTTCGCCATGAGAGAAATGTCGAGCTTTGACTTGTGGTCAACCGATGTCCGATTGACCTGAAATTTGACAGGGAGCCTCCTGAGTGGTAAGTAAGACCAACCGTGGGCTTTGGTTTGAGTTTTGAAGCCTTTTGGGGTCCCGCAAATGCTTGCCTTGATTTCACCTCGAGGAAAATGCCGAGCTTTGAAACTAGGCCAAACGATGTCCGTTTGACCTAAAACTTGACAGGGGACCTATTGGAGTCATTTTGAGATGATCCATTAGCTCCAATTTGGATGCCATGATTCCGGGGTACTCCGCTGCCGGTAGGCCTGTTTTTGCTTCCTGAGAGTTAATGAAGGGTCAAACGTCGTCCGTTTGACTTGAAATTTGGCAGGGGACCTTTTGGAGGTATTTTGAGACCATCCGTAGGCTCTGATCGAAGTTTTGAAGTCTTCGACACTGTCGCTGCCGGGAGCTCCTGCCTGGCTGTCGGAGGAGTGAAGTTAGGCCAAATGATGTCGAAATGGCCCGAAACTCCATGTGTACCCTTCTTTTGGCTGCTTTGAAGGATCTTGTAGTTTTTGTTTGATTCTGACAAGATCTGGTGCTTGAAGTGGCGCCTTCCTATTTATGGCAGGATGTGGCTCCATGTAGCTTTTGGTGTTGAAGGGACATAGTGACATTTTTTGTGTCAACAAATGCCCCCTCGAGGTACAACGACGAGGTGTGCAGCTCTAGCAGTCGGTGTGCCTCGAAGAGAATTTGAAGGAGATCTTCTTGTTTGACCAAGAGTCTTGAGTGTTTTTCTTTTGATGGAGTTGCTTTTTGAGCTTCCATGGGATTTCGCGGTAAGGAGAGGGGTCATGTACCGTCTCAAGGCAAGGATTTTGAAATGACATTTGGATATGGGTTTTTGGTTTTGGGTTTTCCCTTTTAACCTTGTGAACCTAAAGGCTTTATGTGGCACATTAGGCGGTTAAGAAGGTTTTTGGTTTTTGACCTTGTGACCTAACAGGCTGTATGTGGCGAGTTAGGGGGTCGGGATTTTGGGTTTTTTTTTTTTTTTTTTGGGTTTCGGCCTTGTGACCTAACAAGCTGTATGTGGCAAGTTAGGGGACCATGGTTTGGTTTTTGGTCACTCTTTGGGACAATTTTGGGTCCATTGGAGTGGTTTGGTTTTTTGTGGAATGTCAATTTCAATATTGTGGCTTAATTTGGTGCATGGGGTTGGATGGTTGGGTTTCTTTTGGAAGCTTATGAAGCTCGGAATTTTTTGTATGGTCCAATCAACTCAAGAGAGGCATGGAACCATTTTCGTATGCTCTTGGTAAGAGAAATTTTGACTAAAAGCCACTTTTAGTGCCTAGGTGGTCAAACCTGGCTCATATGGGCTAACCCATGGGACCTTAAGCTTTTAAGAATGGCTTAGATCTCATGTGGTGTCATTTTGTAAAGAATATCTAAAAATATCCCTTTTGTGTAGAGAATATCTAAAAATATCCTTACTTGGAGAGAATCTCTCAAGTTTCCTTGATTTTGGGAGAGATTTTCTCAAAGTATCTCTCTTTGGGAGAAAGTTTCTTAAATCCCCTTTCTTTTTGGAGAGAATTTCTCAAGAATCTCCTCTTTAGGAGAGAATATCTCAAATCTCCCTTTCTTTTAGGAAGTTTGCTAATTTTTAGCATTTACCTCCTTGCTTTTCTCCTCCTTTTCTCTTTTGGTTTGCCTTTTCTATAAAAGCAATGGAGATGGGTTTTCTTTCTCTTGTTGCTTTCTTTTGCAAAAATCTTCAAGAGTGCTCCAAGATAAAGAGCTTCTCAAGGATCTTCAAGTTTCTTCTCCTTCTTCTCCATGGCTTCAAGTAGGTCTTCTTTTTCCAAGAAAAACCCCATGTAGATGTAGGAAAGTTTCCTTTTCTTTTCTTTTTTCTTCTTCTTTTCTTTTCTTTTCTTTTTTTCTTTTTTTTTTTCACGTGTTTTCTTTTCCTCTTTTTTTTCTGTTTTTTTTTTTTTCACGTGCTTTCTTTCTTTTTTTTTGTGCACGTTCTGCTTTTTTTTTTTCTTTTTTTTTCTATTTCTTTTTTTTTCTATTTTTTAATTTTTTTTTTTTTTTTTTTTTTTTTTTTGCTGTACGGACAGGTTCGTACGGACCTGGCTGTACAGCCACGTGGCCTGTGGGCCACGTCCATGGGCCAGCCCTTTTCTTTCTCTTTTTTTTTGAAGAGGTTTTTTTTTTTTTTTTTTTTTTTTTTTGTTCTTTTTTTTTGCTCACCATGATATGAGGTTTATGCAATTCAAGATGATCATGCATTTTTTCTTTTTCTTTTTTTTTTTTTAATGCATCAAGATAAAAGGCTAGAATTTCTAGGTCAAGTCTTTTTCAACATGAATTTTGACTTAGACGAAGTTTGATTGGTTTTGACCAAATTGGGTTGGAATTGGTCAAACTTTTGTCAAAGTTTTCCTAGCATCTAATGCATGATAGTTTTATGCATGATTTTTGGTAAATGGAATTGGGAGCATGACGATGCATACCTCGAATTTTCTTGCAAGTCTTGGGATTTTTGGAGCTTGCAACAATGTTGAGCCCACTTCTCCAGTCTCGCAGAATTTCGAGGAGCTTTACAAGTTTTGGAATTTTGAGCTCGCAGCAATGTTGAGCTCTTTTCTGATCTTGCGAAGATTTGAGAAGAAAGGCTTGATCTCGCAGCAATGTTTGAATTCGAGTCTTCTTCGAGAATCCTTCATTGATTATGAGCTCGCAGCAATGTTGAGCTCATCTTCAAGCTTCCTTTTCTTTTTTCGGGGTGCCTCCCTTTTTTTCGAAATTGCCCCGGAACCATGCCAAAATTTTGCTAGGATTTTTTTTTTATAGCAAAATTCTGTCATTTGGTGTTTGATTTCTTCCTCTCTGACTTTTGCAGGTGGTTCCTCCAGAACGAACAAGGGTAAGGGCCTTGTTACTGATGCACCTCGATAAGGAGATCAACGAGACTAGGCAGCGTCTCGAGATGTTGGAAGAACAGATTGCTGCTAAATGGGCTGCTGCTCTTGAAGCTCGTGTCAGAGAAAGCACTCTGATCCGTCAGGTTGAAGAGGTTGACGGGAATCTCCGAAGGAAGACTCAGGAGCATGAGCGATGGCAACTTCTTTGGGAGGAATTCCCTCGTGCTGAAGATGGATCGCGGTTTTCTGCCGCATTTTATGGCGGCATCTTGAAGAAGCGTGGCCTGGAAGCTTTGGAGGCTGAGGCCGAGAGTCTGCTCGAGGACCTTAGTTTTTGGTTGAAGACTATGATGGACTGAGCTTTTGACAAACTTTCTTCTTTCATTTTTTTTTTGGTACCTCCATGTATAAACATTTTGGCACTCTATTTTTTGTATCCCCTTGTTCTACTTAAATTCTTTTTTGTTGAAAATAAGCAAAAGTTGAACGGGAATGTTTGTTTGAAAATCTTGATCAAAAGGTTATCGTTTTGTGAAAATCTTTTGTCAAAAGTGTTGTTTTGGCATGAAAGCCAGATTTTGTGGCATAAAGCCTAGTTTTTGATGGCTTGAAAGCCGAAAATTTTGAAGTGGCATGAAAGCCGATTTTGGTGGCGTGAAAGCCAAATTTTGGTGGCGCGAAAGCCGATGTGGCATGGAAGCCGATTTTTGGCATGAGAGCCGATTTTTGGCGTAAAAGCCGGATTTTTGGCATGAGAGCCGATTTTTTGTTTTTGGCGTAAAAGCCGGATTTTTGGCATGAGAGCCAATTTTTTGTTTTTGGCGTAAAAGCCGGATTTTTGGCATGAGAGCCGATTTTTGGCGTAAAAGCCGAGTTTTTTGAAAACCAAGTTTTGTTTTGTTGGCATGAGAGCCAGATTTTGTTTTGATTTTTGGCGTGAAAGCCGATTTTTGGCGTGGAAGCCGAGTTTTTTGGCGTAAAAGCCGAGTTTTTGGCGTAAAAGCCAAATTTTTGGCGTAAAAGCCAGGTTTTTGGTTTTCAAAAATGCAAGTATCGACTAAGAGTCGCCTCCCTGCTGAATGGTATTGCAAGTATCGATGGAATGTTGCCTCCTTGCTCATTCGGTTGCGAGTATCGATGGAATGTCGCTTCCTCGCGAAGTTGGGTGCAAGTATCGACCAAGCGTCGCTTCCCTGCTTTTTCTTCAAAAATTTTGTTTTGCGGGTATCGATGGAATGTCGCCTCCCCACGATTTTTGAAATTTGAGATTTTTTCGAACCTTTGTTTTTCTTTTGGAATTTGGGTTGTGGATATCAACTGGAATGTTGCGTCTCCATGATTTTTTGAAATTTTGCAAGTATCAACGAGGTGTTGCTTCCTTGCGATTTTGAGGTTTTGGAAGTATCGAATGGGGTTCGCATCCTTCCAATGGGTTTTTGCGAGTATCGACTTAACACCGCTTTCCCGATTTTTGTTTTTAGACACGAGGGTCGTAAATTTTGACCTAAAACCATTTTTGGCGGTAAAAGGTAAGGCGGACTAGGGTGGAAATTCCTAAGTCCTGATTTTTGTTTCAAACCAAGAATTTTGGGTTCAAGGATCGAAAATTTTGGTTAAGTTTGGGAAGAGGCTCCTAAACTTAGATTTTTGGATTTTGATTTTCTTTTGAACAATGAAACGATGAAAGTAAGCATTGTTTTGAAAGTTCAACATAAAGATGAAAATTCCAAAAGGAGTGGGTTTGATGAGCAAGTACCTGGAAATAGGCTTTGGCCTTGTAGGTGTCGCTCGGACCCAGTGGAGGAAGTCTTCAAGGGTAGTACCGCTTCAAGAACTTGTCGTTGATGGGCAACATACATCTATCACCTTCCATGTTTAGAAGTGCGTATGCGCCATTGGAGAAGACTTGGTCGATGACGAAGGGTCCCTCCCATTTTGGTTCAAATTTGCCTTTGGATTTGTGAGCGAAAACCATCGGCCTTTTCACCACAAGAACCAAGTCACCCTTTTTGTGGGCGCATTGCCTGACCTTTTTGTCGAAAGATCCAGCCATGCGTGCTTGGTAGAGATCAATGCTTTGGAGTGCCTCGAGCCGTCTCTCATCGAGATTGTCCAGCTCTTGGAGTCTTAATTTGACATTGCTTTCTTGTGTCATGTCATTTTGTAGAGATACCCTTAAGGAAGGAATTTGTACCTCTAAAGGGACAACAGCTTCGCATCCATAGACCAAGGAGAATGGCGTGCTATGGGTCGGTCCTCGAACGGTGGTTCGGTAGGCCCACAAAGCTTCGGATAGTTTGTCGCCCCAGTCCCTTTTGTGGCTAGAGACCATTTTCTTGAGAATTTTGCAGAGTGTCTTGTTGAAGGCCTTTGCCAGTCCATTCGCCGCCGGATTGTACGGAGTTGAAGGACAACTTTGGATTTTGTATTTGTCGCAGAACCTGTAGAATCTGTGATCACGGAATTGTGGTCCGTTATCATGGACGAATCTTTTAGGTATGCCGAAGCGACAAATGATGTTGGTGCGCAAGAACTGAAGGACTGATGAGGTCTTCAATTTCATTGAGCGCAAAAGCTTCTGACCACTTGGAGAAAATATCCGTAGCGGCGAAGATGAAAGCGATGACACTTTGCTTGACGGAGGGGAGACAGGGACCTACGATGTCCATACCCCAGGCTTCGAAAGGCCATGAAATTGCTGTAGGATGTAGCCATTCTGGAGGCATGTGGACATAGTCTCCATGAACTTGGCATTGTTGGCAGCGTTTAGCAAATTGCATTGCGTCAGCTACCATGGTAGGCCAATAATAACCTAACCTTTTTATCTGATCGTAGAGCTTTGGACCAGCCTGATGAGCTCCACAAAGACCAGCATGCACCTCTTTGAGAGTTTCTTTAGCTTCTTGTTGTGATAAGCAGCGTAGAAGTACTCCATTGTAGGATTTTCTGTAGAGCATCTTTGAAGGAATGTCCAGATGAAAGTTTGGGGTTCGTCTTTGAACACTTACCCGTTCTTTTGGATCTTCAGGCAGGATTCCGAACATAATATAATCAATGAACGGATCCCTCCAGTCGCCGATCGGAGGTCTGAGGATGGAGATCCGACTTCCAACCAGTTGGTGGCACTCAGCAACTGCTTGGTGTGTATTGAGGGGAGGGAGAATCCTTCTCTCACACACTGTAACTTGCATGTGTTCTCCTTCTTGGACCGCCATAGAGGCGGCGAGTCCAGCCAGGGCATCTGCACGGATGTTTTCGCCTCTACGAATGTGGGTGATATGACAGATGTCAAATTTTTGCCGAAGTGATTGCGCCTTGTTGTAGTAAGGCAACAGATCAGGCTTCCTGATTTCAAATTTCTGATTCATCTGGTTGACGATCAGTTGAGAATCCCCGAAGGCTTCTAGCACTGTGATGCCGGATTCGAGGGCGAGTTCCAATCCTACAATCAGGGCTTGGTACTCAGCTGCATTGTTTGAACATGGTTCCAGTAGCGAGAAGGCGTGTGGAATCATGTATTTGTCGGGACTAACAAAGAGGATGCCAATCCCTGATATTTGATTTCCTTTTTCACTTGTCCTGGTTGCACCGTCGAAGTACATATCCCAGGAAGCATTTGATAAGGAAGCCTCCACGTTGTAGACTGACTCGTCTGGGAGATCATCCCTGAGTGGAGAATCTTCAGGCAACGGATGCTCTGCAAGAAAGTCTGCCAGAGCTTGACCTTTGATTGCTTTTTGTGGTACATACCTAATATCAAATTGTGACAGGAGGATAGACCATTTTGCCAGTCGGGCATTGAGGGAACCTGCTTTTGTGACAAGGACCTTCAGGAGATTGATCCTCGAGATCAGGTATACTGTGTTGGACAGCAGATAGTGACGTAGCTTTTGTACAGCAAACATCACTGCAAGACATTCTTTTTCGACTGGAGAGTAGCGATGCTCTGCACCTACCAGCATGCGGCTGAGATAGTATAGAGCAGCTTCTTTTCCCTCATGATTTCCTTGTGCAAGTAGAGCTCCCAAAGAGTGGTCGAGGGCTCTTGTGTACAAGATAAATGGTTTTCCAGTTGTGGGGGCAGCCAGTACTGGAGGTTTGGTCAGGTATGACTTGATGTCTTGGAACGCAGTTTCGCATTCAGCATCCCAGACAAAGTCCACGCCCTTTTTCATTAGGCGGGAGAATGGACGGCATTTCCCTGACAGGTTGGAGATGAACCGTCGAATGTATGCCAATCTTCCTTGAAGCCCTTTTAACTGTCTCAGGGTTTTTGGGGATGGCATTTCTAGGATAGCCTTGACTTTGATAGGGTCAAGCTCTATTCCCGCTTTCCGAACTACGAATCCGAGGAACTTACCCGATGATACACCGAAGAAGCATTTTAGGGGATTCATTCGCAGTTTGTGCCTGCGTAGTCGGAGGAAGACTTCTCGAAGATCTTTGAGATGGTCTTCTTTCTTTTTGCTTTTGACGGCGAGGTCATCAACGTAGCATTCGACCGTCTTATGCTGCATATCTTGGAATATCTTCATCATAGCCCTCTGATATGTCGCACCAGCATTTTTCAGACCAAATGGCATTACAGTGTAACAATACACGCCAAATGGGGTCCGAAATGATGTGTGTCTTTCATCTTCAGGATGCATTTTTATCTGATTGTACCCAGAGAAACCATCCATGAATGTCATCCGCTCGAATCCACAGGTGTTGTCGATCATCACCTCCGGTATGGGGAGCGGAAATTCATCTTTAGGACATGCATTGTTCAGGTCTCTATAATCAATACAGACCCTGATCTGCCCATTTTTCTTTGTCACTGGGACGATGTTGGCCAACCATTCAGGATGCTGTTCCTCGCGGATGAAGCCAACGTTTTTGAGTTTCTGAACTTCTTGTTCAATTTTGTCCATTATGTCAGGACGAAATCTTCTTTGGCCTTGTTTGACAGGCTTGATATCTTTTTGTAGATTGAGTTTGTGAACTGCTATTTTGGGGTCTAAACCAGGCATTTCAGCGTAAGACCATGCAAAACAATCAACAAACTCACGAAGAAAAGCGATATACTCGGGTAACTCATCATCCTTTATATTCTTGCTTATGAATACAGGACGTGGGCTATCTGGCGTTCCCAAGTCTATCTTTTGAACAGAATCTTCTGTTGGAAGACTTGAAGGTGGTTCCTCCATAATATTTTCGGAGGCTTCCAACTCAACAAGACCTTCCGGAGTTTCAAAGGTATTCTCAGACCAAGGCTGTGCTTCTGACCATGGGTCTTCTTGATCGGCACTCTTCTCAAGACTTGCTATGAGATGGTCCCAATCACCTGTTGAAACTGGATCGAAGTATGGCACTTCTTTTGGAGATGATGGTTCTTCTGGACCAGAAGACTGTGCATCTGTATCATCGGACAATTCCTCTTCATCATCAGAGAAATCGTACCAATTGGAGGAGCTTCCTGGATCCTTGACGGGTAACTCTTCAAAGAGATATCCAGGGAGATCAATATCTTCACAGACACGAGATGTTGAGGCTTCGTCGGCCAGACGACTTTGTAGCCTTTGGGTCAACTGTCTCATGGGAGCATCAGGGTCGTAGCCCAGTCCGTATGAAGACTTTTCTATATGACGATAGAGTTTCCAATCCTCCTGCTGGCCTTTTGTCAGGGTGGGCTCCAATGGTACGAGAATACCGTGGCCACCTCCCAAGCCGATTGGATTTCGAGCGTCATAGCCCATTTTCTTCATGATAGCTTGCGCCATTGGACTATACAAGGATAGTTGTGGCATACCTTCGTTTTGGAAAGGCTCAAGCGAAGAGTTTGATGAAGAAGCGCCGACCTGTGGAAAAAGATCGGTTTTCTTTTGGTGAGGTTGTCGAACAACGAAGGAAGCTGATGCTGGATCGTCTATGCCAGCAGGTGTCTCCAATGGAGTGAGAGCAGGTTGAGCTTGCTGAGTATCAGCTTGGCTTGACGACGTGTCGTCTTCTGTCTCTGAATCCGAATCTGTGTCTTGCATAATA